>CM060964.1:158697429-159189929 GCA_030765045.1 Tenodera sinensis | reverse complement strand
GAACACCTGAAGGAAGTTGGTCACATTCTTCCTCACTGCTACTCGTACCTATATCCTCCACACCCCCCTCAAATTTGGAAAATTCGCCATCAATATCCAAATCGCTGTCACACAGCAAGAAGTCCTCCACATTATCGTGTGTAATTTCAGAAGCCCTTACACTTCCACCACTCGCTAACCTTTGTGCAACACTGCTTGTTGATGCCATGTTTTAGCTCTGAGATGTAACACTCAAAAGCTTCTCACTTCAGCTACAAGCAGGAAAGTATACGTATGCATTTCAAGAAAGAAACAAACGGAGCCTGTAAGCTATATCCAAGTTACGAAACACGTGTAAGGAAAAATTGCAAACCTGCTTTATTCTGATGACTCATAAACCACGCATACAGTAGTGTTCTATTTCACATTGTACTGTGATTTGCTGACGCATAGCTCACACATACAATTTGTCCACTACTGTTTCTTTCCGAGAAATTATATTAGGCGCCTTCTACAAAGCAAAGTTAACTTTTCACCACAGTGAAACAAATAGTGCCATTTCAACGATTTGTAAATGCAACTCAACATTGCTGATGATGTACATGTATACTGCATATAATGAGTTTTATACCAGTTTTTGTTTCATTAAAATAACTTAAAATTTACGCAAAATACAGCTGTGTATTTAGGAAGCACTTTTAGCGCATTTAACAATTTAAATGCCCTGCGCTGGATATTGGGTATCCGTTCTCGGCCTGCGGAGCTTTTAAATGGCTGTCGCTCAAGAGGTTAAACCTGCACCAGTACATCACAAGACTGCAGGAAGCAACTTTGTGCAGAGAGACCTGAAGAAAGTATTCATGTTTTCATACGTATTGACAGGGTGAAGAAAGTATTAGAACCACCCTATGAAGATCCTTTTCCTGTAATTGGTGGAAATGATAAGTATTTCTCTGTTAAAATTAAAGGAAAGGAAGTTACCATCTCAATCGATTAGTTGAAGCCAGCAATCTTGTTAGCCAACAAGGACCAGAATTCTTCTGAACCAGAAGGAAATGATCTTTCTCATACAAGTATGCCATCCCAGATGACTATATCAAGCAAGACTGAGAATCAGAACTCCAAGACATCAATACAAACAAGAAGTGGTAGAACTGTTTTCCTGCCAGATTTGTGCACATATAAAGAACAAAAATGTTAAGTTTTAAAATTCTGTATCGTGAATAATTCACTGGAAAGGGAGTAATGTAGGAACAATATGTTAATTATTCTTTGTATTTATATGTGTTAAATTCTCTCTGTTAACTAGGAGAATAATTGTTTTTGTTTATTGGATTTGAAGGAAGAGAAATTAAGATAGACAATAAAAATCTTGTACAATATATTGATTCAAATTCTTTATTTTGCTGAAGAAAGTATTTGCATGAAAAAATGGATGATAGCATGAACATTTTAAAGTCTTTGAACCCACCCATTGTTTTTCAAAATTTGGACCACTGGATATGTGAACAATAAAAGAGAACATCAGCTGTATTTACCCATTGTTACAGCCATGTCTTAAATTTAGTTATACAGCAATTTTCTTGTGTAATTAATAATGGTTGCATATTTTTTAAAATACTATCTGGGTTATCTGCATTTTTCAACATTGTCCTAAAGAACTAGTGCCCTTAAACAGCGGATAGAGAAAAAAATATCCAGGGGAGTACCTATCTCATAGAATTTTTTTCTAGACAGGTGAATACATTTCATGTAGTGAACTAGTTTGTGTTTTTTGAACATGTTATGGAGAACTATGGAAATTGGGATTCTTTATGCTTAGTACAAACTCATGGATTAATTAACTTTTTGTCAAATGCCAAAAACTTTCCTTGTGGAGGTTGATTCAAGAATATTTTGCCATTCAGGTATACTTTTCATTGTACAAAAAGAAACAAAAAAAAAAAAAAAAAGAAAAAGAAAAAGCTTATTATTCAATACTGCAATAAAGATATTATAAGTTATGAAGAACAGTTTTCATCGCAAAGAATAGATATTGAGGAAGCGTGGAAAAGGTCTAACCTACAGGAAAATGGTGAACTCCTGCAAAAAGGTAGGGAGGTGGAAAAATGAAAATAGGTGGTTATGTTATGAGATCATAGATTATATTTAAATAACTGAATGATTTGTTGCTATTAATAAGTGGAAGTTTATAGCTCTGTTGAATGAAGACAAATTTTCCTCTTAAGACTCAAATTTTCCTGACTCCATATTAAATAAACTCCATAGCAATCCATACAAGGGTCATTACGAAAGTTTTGAGATGTCAGAAAATGAAAGTTGATGCACTCGAATTGAATGAAAGATGGGATAGCCCTATCCTTTGTGAAAAAAAATTATTTTCTTGTTTAACGACGCTGTCAATTGCCAGGATCACATCAGCGTCACCGGTGTGCCGGAATTTTGTCCCGCAGGAGTTCTTTTACATGCCAGTAAATCTACTGACATGGAGCTGTCGTTTTTAAGCACACTTAAAAACCATCGGCCTGGGCCGGGTTTGAACCCGCGACCTTGGGATCCGTAGGCCAGCGTCTAACCAACTGAGCCACCCAGACCGACATCTTTTGTGAGTAAACCAGTATCAGGTAGTGACTCTCCTACTCCAGGAAGCCCAGCAGCACTAGGATGAACAAATTGTGGTGCGCATGTAGTCAGTGCTTGCAATGGAGCTTGGAAGAGAGCATTTTCACTCAACAGTTTTCAGTGATTTTAAAAGTGGGTTAAATCTGTGCCAAAGTCTTGAATGTTTGTCACAGACTTTTGGGACAATGCTCCTTTCCATGCCACAGTTTTCCAGTTGTTTCTGGAATTTAAAAGGGGCTGAACATCTTTGAAAGATGAGAGAAGTGCGCATCTGTCAATGAGTGATTGAGGGAAACATCGCAGTGTTGAGAAAAATGCTTCAAGAAAATAATCACACCACATTTAAAGAAATTGAGGCCGCATTACAGATTGGATTGCCAGCAGTTTTGAAAATCATCCATGAATTCCTTCGTGTGAGGAAGATCATATCCCTATGAGTGTCTCACAGAACAAAAATACACCTGTGTTGAAAGGTGTGCGAAAATGCTAACAAGATCCAAAGGAGGGGACTCCAGACAGGTTTCTGACATCATCACAGATGATGAAACCTGGACTTATTAGTTGGATCTGGAGATCAAGCAGCAATTAGTGGTGTGGATCTTTTGTGATGACATTCCATCGACAAAAGTGAAATGTCGCCAAAGTTTCCACAAGAAAATGGTGGCCTCATTTCCCCTAAAGGGTGGTCTTGTGGCAACCATTTCTCTGGAAGAGCAAAGCACGATTAGTGCTAATTGGTACACCACAGTTTGCTTGCCAAAAGTTTTTTCCAAGCTTCAAGAATGGTGAGACGAGACTGAGGGATCCTTCTCCATCATGACAACGCATCTGCACACATGGTCAGCATCTTAGTTCAGCTCCTGGAGTCTACAGAGGTCAAACTTATGATTCATCCACCATACAGTCCCAACCTGGACTGACTGACCCATCTGACTTTCTTCTGTTCCAGATGATAGAAAATTACGTGTTCTCTTCTAAGCTCCTGGTACCTGCATGCCACGGGTAGTTCATACTTGCTCAGCTGGAATTCCTGGAATGGGAGAGTCACTATCTGATACCAGTTTCCTCATAATGGATGGGGCATTCAATTCGAGTGGATCAACTTTCATTTTCTCACATCTCAAAAGTTTCGTAGTGACGCTTGTATAATGTCATTTGACTTTGTTAGACCAAGAAATTAGTTGGTTTTTCTCTATTCTTCATCTGATTTTGAAAATAAGCCTGCCCTTGACTTGCTAGCATATTATGTGTATACCAAAATATTCATAACATCTTGAGTGAAACTTAGAAATTAGCTTCTTTAATTCTGTCTATATTGGCCATTACGCAGAATTAGAGGTCATTTGAATCAGTATCAAGAAGAACTCATAGTTATGTCAGAGCAAATGAGTTACAAGAAAGAATGGAATATGATTCATTAAAAAAAAAAACGCTTTTGAAACCCAAATCACTGCCCTAATTTTATGACAATGTCATAAAGGTATTTACTACTGAAAATAGAACAGAGCTCACAGTTAAATAGACCAATATACTGAAGTTCATGGTGCAGATTTTAAACCCAGGTATAGGGCCATTGCCACTTAGCATCACGAGGAAAGTGAGGAGCTGCAATAGGCAGTGTTTCTGGCCTCATGAGCCAACTTTTTGGTCAGGGAAAGCGTAATGCTGGCCACATTACCTCCCCATATATGTAGATTGAGTGATCACCTACGTTTGCTGTGAGTAGGTGGGCACAGGCACAGGCATAGGCACAGGCACAGGCACAGGCTCTTTGCATGTTTTAATATCAGAGGATTTGTTGATGGTGAAGTTCATGCAAATTCTTTTCGATTTTGTTTTGTATTTTTATTTTATGCTTCCTAGAATACAATGCTGGCATGGTGACAAAGCTTAATTTTTAGCAATTTTTGGTTATACACACATTTTCTAAACGGAAAGAACATAACACAAGATTCATGTAATATCTTCCTTTCATAGAAGTTTGAAAACAGTCTTGTTATAATTAATTTAATTTAAAAGGTGAGCCAATTAATAACACTAAACAACACCCTTGTCTCCTTTGACGTAAAGTCACTATTCCCCAGTATACCAATAGAAAAACTCCCATCACTGATCAAAAATTAATTTAATTTAAAAGGTGAGCCAATTAATAACACTAAACAACACCCTTGTCTCCTTTGACGTAAAGTCACTATTCCCCAGTATACCAATAGAAAAACTCCCATCACTGATCAAAAATTGGCTCAAATCACTTGGAATGTCGTCATCAGAATTTGCAGAATACATAGAACTCACCAAATCATGCACAGAACAAAATTTCTTCCAGTTCCAAACACAGTATTTCCGTCAAACTTCAGGTTTAGCTATGGGCAACCCTCTCTCACCATTCTTAACTAATATTTACATGAGTTCATTGGAAATAAGGATCACAAAAGGTTTCCTGTGGATGTTCAAACTCTGGCAGCGATACGTAGATGACATATTTGCAATAGTTCCAAAAAGACACATCAGTGAGGCATTAAAACTTCTGAACATACAGGACTAAAGTATAAATTTCACAGTGGAAGTAGAAAAAGATGATAAATTACTATTTTTAGATCTAAAATTAATCAAAAACAAGGAAAGAATAAATTTCGGTATTCACAGAAAACTAACGCAGACAGACAACTACATAAAAGCTAATAGTTACAATCCAAGAAGCCACAAACAAGCAATTTTCAATAGTTTAACACATAGATTGGTGAACATCCTTCTTTCAGCAGAAGAATACAAAACAGAAAATTACAAAATAATTGAAATAGTACAAAAAAACGGCTTCCCCAAAGAATTAGTAGATAAAAAAGTAAAACGAGTAGAAAAGAAAAAATTATTATAAGAAACCACAACTCTCACAGCAGCAAAAACAAAAATGACATTCAAAAAATTTACATATCACCCATGGGCCTTTGATAAATCTAAAAAAGTGTTCAAGGAATACAACATTCAGCTAGCACCAGTAAACCATTACTCCATAAAAAACCTGCTACTTTCAAACATCAAAGATGCTATTCCACCTAACAAAAAATTTGGCATATACCAAATTGAATGCAGTGATTGTAATGAAATATACATAGGAAAAACCAAAAGAAATTTAGAAATTAGATCCAAGGAACACGTTAGAAACATTAAGAGTAAACAATTAGAAAAATCAGCAGTTGCATTTCACTTTTGGACAAAAATTCATGACATAAAGCTAGAACCGAAACTTCTCAAACACATAACCGGAAAACAAGAACTGTCCACATGGGAACAAATCTTCATTTTAAAAAATAGGAACTGAGTATTTAATTTCGACATTCCTCAGAAAGATATTTTCAGTAAGTTCATAGTTCATTGAACCATTACCAGAAGAAACATCAGAAGAAGTATCGCCATCCGCACCATGAAACACCATGGAAACCCAGTTATTGTCCGGTTGATAATGGAGGAAAGTTAACCTTCGAAACGCATTCTGGAAAATTATGTTGTAAGTGTTGTTTAGTGTTATTAATTGACTCACCTTTTAAATTAAATTCGTGTAATATGTTTGTTACGAAAGAAAAGAAAAAATGTAACTTTTCAGCTACCATATAAATTGTATCTCAGAATGGCAACCGAACCCTTTACTACTGACAGGTTGATTTGCGTTATTGTTTCCGTGGATATTCCCAGCTTACTGCAGATGTTCACAATGAAGGAAGTTTTAGTTCCTCGAGCACCAATCATACCCCAAATATGTCAATGTCGTTGAGGTTGTAGTATCTTTATAAAATTGCACTGTTGGCTGGTATATGACATTTTCTTCTTCATTAACCTCCATAGGTTGGGCTGAGGTGATCTCAAAACAGATTGTTGGGTCAAGGATATAACCTTTCTTTGAGCCAGACTTATAGGCAATGGTATCTCTGTGCCTCGTGTTCCTTTATGTAGCAATTTCTCTAACTTCATGTGTGTTATATCCAGCCTTTTTGAGGGAGTCAGCAATAATATGCTGTATTGTATGATGACGTGAATTTCTGAGAGCCTCGCCATGCTTGCAGAACCCTAGGGCGTGAGACAGCTTTTCAATCTCACTGTGGCAGCACCAACAGCGGTTTCCACCCTGACTTCTCCCTGGCGGCACAGCTTGCATCGGTGCTACATTGAACGTCATCTTAATGGCATCTTTCCATTCAGAACTGGATAATCCACTTCTTTGCAGGCATATACTCTTTATAAAGAATGACACTTTTACCTTTGTAAAATAGCTCACACCATGCCCTATATTCTTTGTCTGTAAGTGCCATCCTCAACTTAAGTGGATTGATGAAATGGTCTTTGCTGCTAATAAATCACTCCAATTGCAACATATTTAACTGATGTTAGCAGTCATTGCATTTTTCAGCAACTGAGCAGGTATTAAATATATATGGATTTCTGCTATTGTGTATACATTGAAGTCCATTGAGCTGTTGCCATATAGCCTCCCACATAGTTGTGAATAAACCTAGACCCTTGAATTTCCGATGACAGTATAACATTGAATCGGGCATGTCTATTGGTAGTTGCAGGATTTCTTTTAATGTACCCTGTATTATTCTGTCGGCATTAGTGAGGAAGGTTTGTGGTGTATTACCAAGTGGAATTGTTTGGAATGTATAAATTAACAATGGACAAATGGAAGACTCAGTTATATTAAATTTTTAATCAGGATGTAATAGTGGTGATGAGCATAATAATTCGAGCTTAGTCTTGAGCGTTATGAGGATCAAGTATGCCAGTCTGCAAAATTAACACCCAGATAGGGAACATATACATCAGCAGCTATACAGTATATATGGACGTCTTTGAAGATAGCCAGTTTTCTGTGGATTAATTTCCCCTTACGTATATTGATAGCAGGACATTTATTGAAATTAATATCCATACCAATTTCTTTGAAACCCTGGACTGCCATTGTTAACTACAGCAGATTGATGAGCCTTAGCAAGTAATACAGTGTCATCGGCAAAACCAAGAACAGTAAGGGGAAGTAAGCCTGGCAGAAGTTTGTAGCCATGTGCGTTAGCAATGGAAGTTTCAGACAACTCATTTAGTATATGATCAGTTGGTAAGTTGTAGAGTGCTGTGAAAGTGGAGATCCTTGCATCACACCTCTCTTAGTTGCTATAGGATTGATTTTCTTGTGATTAAGTTTGATTCTTGTAGAATTTTGTTCTTGGATGTTAATTATTAACTTAACCAACTTATTAGGTATAGGTAGGGATTGTAAGGTTTTTCGGAGATGTGGATGACCTATATTATCGGATGCCTTACTTATGTCCAAGAAAACACTGGTGACATCTCGTTTTTTCACTTTAGTGTTGGCAAGAATCAATTTCAGAAGGGAGGTGTTTATCAAAGTCTCAGGTGAATTAGTAAATCCATGTTGGTATTTGTTAAATGCCATGTATTCCCTTAGGCATCTATCTGATGTTTTTTCAACATCTCTTCGGATGATGGAACATATAGTAATTGGATGCCAATTTTTAATGTCATTTACGTTGCCTTTTTTGTATATGAGAACCTCTTGCATTTTTAATAGTAGAAGGTACATATCCTGATTCTAACATATATGTAGCAATAAGAGAAATTATCTCTATAACCATATCATCTTTGATAACCCTCATCAAAACATGATCAGAGCCGGGAGCAGTGTCAGCAGCCATAGCAGAAACCACAGATGCAATCTCTGTTTTACTCACTCTTGTTTCAAACAAATCATCTAATTCTACTTTCTCTTCATTGGAGGAAGAACTAATATATTCTTTCCTTATATTATTATTTTCTTTTGAAAAATGTGAGGAGTAAGCATCACACACTTCCTGGTTATTTATCTTACACCATGGCTTATCATTTTCAGTTACTGATCTGATTGCCTTTCGTCTTTGATTATAATAGTTTAACTGTGTCAATTGATATTTATATTTATTTTGACGCTTTTCTCGGTCCCTCTTTGTTGTCCATTCTGGATTCAAGCAATTGGCGTTTTTATGTTGGGTATTCATATTTCTTTAATTGCACCTAGCCTCTTAATATTTGGTGGCCGGGTGTTTGGGTCCAGGCAGAACAGATGTTGCAGAAGCTAGAAATTGTATGAAGTTATTGATGTATTGGTTAAATTTATTTGTGTTAAGATTGCCTGAAAACTTCAGCTTCCATTGAAGTAACTCCTCCTTAAACTTAGACAATTTTCATTTAGAGAGATGTGAAGCTAATTCGGTATTAGTGTTGCTATTCTCCCATTGTCTATAAGTTATTTTGGGCTGTTTTCCAACAAGAATATTTCTGTGAATATCAGGGTGAGCTCTGCTAAGGTGGATAGACACTCTGTGATTACTTACAAAATATTTGTTACAGTGAGGACATCAAACTGATTTATCTGATGTGGATAAAAGATTTAAAATATTATTGTCTGTTAGTATGTCTATGTTATCCATCTGTGTGGCTGTATTCAATGAGATGTCACTAATATTTGCTTCCTCATCTTCAAGTGTATATGAGTCTTGTGAGAAATTATGACTCCTGGCTATATGAATATTAATGCATCTAGTAGTGAAATCTTTTCCACATAATGTGCAAGTAATTAAGGTTGGTGGTTTACCTTCTGATGAAGATTGGCCAGTAATATTAGATGGCATGAAGTTGTTTTGAATGAATATAGGTTATAGCTGGTAACTATGATGTGAATTAAAATCAACAAACTTCTTAAACTGATGCTGATTTCTTAAAATGAATATTATAAAGAGGTGAGGTAATAACTGTTTTCACTAACATTTCCAGAAGTATATTCACTACACTTTCACAGTTAGAAACATGTTAGACGATCAAAAGTATAATATCTCAAGAATATTTAAGCTCAAAGTCTGACTGGTTATTCAGTATAGCCTACAATCAGTCATATCCTACTAAATTCACACTATATTGTTTTGTTACATAAACCAACATAAAATTAAATACCACAGCTTTATTATTTTACTATGACCTGTAATAATATGTAAAGTATTTCTTCATCCTTCATGTTAATGTCATAAACGGCATCAATATTGGCGAGTTTTATTATTTACAATGAAGAATTCATAATTTTATTTTTTAAGTTCATTATTGCATTATTCTTGGCTCAATGAAATGGGTATAGAGCCATCCCAATTTACGAGGTACCATTATCTAACAGATGAAGTTACACAGTTTATGAGAATTCAGGATATACCCCTGACTTTCAGTAAGTTAACCATTATTTGTTTTTGTTATTTTGCATCCTTCTACAGTACAGAAGGTGTTCCCAATGACGTAAGACACCTATTTTATTTTTGTCAGTTCCTCAACTATTTCTTTAATTTCTGATTTTCTCTACATGTGTGCTTAGTTTCTAGTATAAACATTTCCTTTTGTAATTTTAAAAAAGAGTTGCAGCTAACCACAGTCCATACTTTCGTTATATGAAAGTGAATCACACAATGAGTCATGTCCATTATGCTCTTCATGAACAATATTCATAGAATGTAACACAGTTGCCTTTGATTTGAGTGCACCCATAAACCGTATTCCTACAGTTACCTTTGTGAATCTTGCTTTAGTAAAGGGAGTTGTGCATGTCTTAGTGCCCTCAGTGTTCTCAGATTATGCATATAATGGTTTCATCCCAATAAAATACTGTATAACAATTTCAATTCATATTTACCATGCATTTTTTCTGTCAGCCATAAGACTTAATAAATGCCTTAATTTTAATGATCAGTCTGTAATGGACAGTGAAGTAGTTGTAAAAAGTTCATCTAATGACTTGTAATTAAATTCACAACCAAAATTGTTCAAATGAAAAATCATGGAAAAAAAATGCAAGTTTACCATCACTTTAAGTGTATTTTGGTTGCCTGCTTAGTGTGGTGGTAGCACTGCCGCTTACCAATTGGGGGACCCAGGTTTGATTCCTGGTGCTGACGGGATTTTTTCCTACTGGGAGACGTGGTCCAGGGTGCATACAGCCTCATAAGGTCTGAGAGACCAATTGAGGAGCTACTTAATTGAAAAGTTATGGGCCCTGGTCGAAAAGCCCACATAACTGACTGGGAGGGACCAGGGCACTGACCACATCCCACCTCTAGTAGTGCACCCCACTCATGATACCTGAGGTGGGGGATGCAGCGGTTGGCTGATAGGCAATGGTTCAGATGGCTTGCTGTGCCACAGTGTTACTTTTAATTGTATTTTGGAACTTTGGATTATACTCTTTATACAGACTTTCCAGAACTTAGAGTATTTATTTTTCAAAATGGCAGTATGATTCTTGAAATATTCCTCCTTGAATTCAAAATTATAGTGATGATGTTTCAGTAGTGCTTTCTCATTTGATGGCTACATTTAATCACTATTTGAAACACTTCAGTGAGAAATAGTATCTAAAGGATCCAGCAGAGGAACAGGGAATTTTTAATTATCTTTATAAGAAAACCTTTTTTCATAAGTTTAACATGTGGTTCTTAACCACATGTATTTCTTGAAAATAGCATCCTTCAAAGTGATCACCATTCACACACAGACACTCTTGAAACCTTGTTCGCAAGTAGTGCATACAGCAACGCAATGTGTGTAGTGGAACATTGGAAATTTGATGACAAATGTTGGCCTTTAGTCTTTTAATATTTTGCAGGCA
Organism: Tenodera sinensis; assembly: GCA_030765045.1. Classification (NCBI taxonomy): domain Eukaryota; kingdom Metazoa; phylum Arthropoda; class Insecta; order Mantodea; family Mantidae; genus Tenodera; species Tenodera sinensis. The sequence continues at coordinate 159,178,639 of CM060964.1, read as the reverse complement.
ATCTTTATAAAGGCAAGACCTTTCAAATACACCCATAAGAATAAATCACACATTGTCAAATCTAGGGTCTTGCTGGCCAGTGATACCACCTCTAATGGAGATGATTTTATTTGGTAAAGGTTTTACAACATTCATAGAGACTAGTGGCTCCATGTTGTTAAAACCAGGAAATGTAAGGAAGTTAGGTAATTCGATTAGTAAGGAAGCTTCAGTTATATTTATGTACCTCGCTGGTTTCATGGTCACTACTTTCCCCTCATCATTCTCAAAAAAAGAAAGGGCTAATTACCCTAGAAGATGGCACAGTACACCAAACAGTTACTTTCTCACTGTGCAATGGTTTCTTGTGTAGTTGAAGAGACCAATAACTGAAACTTGATGTGTTTACAAAGCCAGACAGATAAAAATGTGATTCCTCAGACATCCATATTTCGCCAGTAAATTTATCTTCATTAATCTGATTTAACATCTCTTCTCAAAATGTTATTGGTGAGAGAAAATCACAAAGCTTTAGTTGGTGCACTACCTAAAACATAGGAATGAAAACTAAAGATCTAAGTGCCATATTCTTCCTACAGTCCTCTCTAATAAGTTCAATGCAGAAAACGCTTTACTGCCAACTGCAACATTTGTTGAAGTATACTTGGTCTTCTGCTACGTGGAGGCTTCTTCAGTGCAGAATCAATTTTCTCAGTGTTTAGCACATATTTTTATGGAATAAGTAGATGGGACAAGATCATGGCATCCTAAGTTACAATGACAATGAAATTGGGATCTAGCAGCCTCATAACTATTATCGTTTTCATAAAAACTTTAAACTGCAAAAGCAAATTGTTTACCTGTCCACTGATCCATTTTTATTGAATGGCATTGGCATAGTAACAAAATGTGTGCAATTTCCATGGTATTCATTGAATTATAAGAGCAGATACATAATGTAAAATTGCCCGTTCCTCTGTCTAACACTGTATGATTATTTAATGCTCATTGTAGTTGCATAAGTTTTATTTGACGTCATGTAATGTTGTTTTACAGAACTGTTCAACGAATCGCACAGCCGCTGATGCTCTTGTCACAGTGCCTTCACACTTTGACAACCTAAACTTTTGGCATCTCAGTGGTCATCCATCTCTCATTACACAACATTAAGTATTTTGTTCAATTTTTACCATAATAGTTATTTGTAGATTATGTGAGTCTATTTACATATACTAATAATGTTATATTAAGCATTGTTTTGTAAGACAGGATACAATCCATGCATTAAAATTGTTATAACTAATAAAAACAGCGATTAACATCATGCCAATTTTTGTGTGAGTTTTATTTTGTATTGGTGTAGTTTTATTTTTTATGAAAAGGGACTTACGATTGTCTTGGTAAGGATTCTGATCCATGCATACAGATCCATCTCATCTTACTCGTGTAGTCTTATTCTATTTTAATTCTATTGTGTAATCAAAACTAAGAATTAAACACTGGCAAAGTGCACAAACACTTGAATATTTTGTCTGGAAGTTTCAAACTCAATATTAAATTAGATTGTGTCATTGCTTTGTTTCAAAACAGTGTTACATTTGACACACTTCAGATCAACTGCTTGCAATTCATAAGCATTTTAACTTTCAGAAAACAACTTCTGTTGTGATATTTTAAGATTTGTAATAATGGTAAAGAATTTTATAGTGACATTTTTAATACTTCCTAGTTCATTATGAAAAAATCACTGATTCATCATTATATAGGATGCTAATAAATGCCATGAAACAAGAACATAACATTGTCAATAGCTGTGTTTTCATTAAGCATATATTGCTCTGAAACTGGATGAAGCAGTAATCAGACATTTCCACATATCTTTTTTGTAAACAAAGTGAAGCGGGTATAAATTATACTGTAATATTATGGACTTGTTTGGAGACATCAGCTGTACAAACAGTTTTATTCAATATTGTTCATTAACATCCTATATAACATGAAAAAAACATTTTAGAATGCTTTGAAGAATAACAAAGGAGGAATACCATTTTCGTAAACTGGAAAAGGAAAAGAACATTATACATGGGTTGATATTTTAATAGTGTCAACTATTTTTATTTAGATACACAGCATACCTACAATGTTTTAAGTTTTACAGGCCTTTGATGTAGTCACCTCCGTTGCGCATCACAAGTTCCCAGAGATTTGGAACCCATTGGATGCTGTTGGCACTACCTGATCTCTGGATGTTATGAAGGGAGCCCGGAACATCATTAACTGTGAAATGGTGAACTTATGAAAGAGGGTCCCACGAAGTGGTTCTTTCATTTTAGGGAAGAGATCATGGTCGCAAGGGCTTAGATCTGGAGAATAAGGGGAGTGATAAAACACTTCCCAGCCTCAAGTTTGAACAAATCAGTCACAGCCAGTGCTGCATTCGCCCTTGCATTGTCATACAGAATGATGGGTGGGTTATTCAGGAAGTGCTTTCTTCTTAGAGCTGCTTGTAGATTATTTTGCAAAAGTGTACAGTACTACATTTCAGTAGTACAGTAGTACTCCGCAGTAACAGTACATCTTTGGGGAATGGTATGCTTTATGATAACAGTATCCCAGTTGTAGGCAAAGTTCAGCATAGCATTCACATTGGTTGCAGACTGCCAAACTGTTACTTTTCGGAATGACCCTTGATGACATCTCTCATTTGATTGGTGCTTCAGCTGTGGTTCATAAGAACTGGCCCATGTCTCGTCAGTAGTAATGATCCGAGCTCCAGGTGTGTACAGGCTGCATCATATTGCAGCCATTTTTTATTTTTGGTCAAAATATGGAACCGATCTTGAAGTGATTTTCTGCATTCTCAGCCACTTCTTCAGGAATTTTAAGCACACGAAGATGTCAATCCTGTATTGTTGGCCAATTCCTAAATCGTGGCGTTCCGATCCACCAGCACTAATGTTGTGCACATCTTCCATTACTGCAGGTGGCCAGGACAAGGCATGTCTGTCACATTTTCATGTCCTTCTTTGAAGGCTTTGACCCTCTTAGCTATTGTGCGGTAAGGTATTCACATTCAGTTTTCAACCAGGTCTTCTGATCTTGCTTTGAAATCATTGCAGTTACACTTCACAAGTGTTTGTTCAAAACTGCATTATTGCTATTGTTGCTGCACACATGCATGGGCTGGGGCGGACGAGTTCATTTGCTCTGAGGGAGGGTGGCCATCTAACCCACCTATCCTGTCCTGTCCTGTGGCACCACAGCCCATTGAGTATAGCCTTGGCCTACCCCCCAACCATTGTATGCCCCACCTCTGTCCACTACAGGCATCATTAGCAGGGTCCAGTGATTGAGAGTGGGATGTGATCAAGTGTCCCAAGCCATCCTGCCCAGTGTACATCTAACCTACCTCTGGTATAAATTATATTGCCTGGCTCCACTTCAGGGCATTGTTGCAGCATTGTTGCCACTATTAAAAAATAAACCCATGTACTTAACTAATTAAGATCCACAAAATTAAACACCATGGTAAATGCAGCAGTAAGATATCTGGATCTAATGAGCAGGGCCCCAATCTTATCATTTCCTTCTAACTGATGTATCATAAATATTGCTAGTTTTCAAATAAACTAAGACTATAAATTCATGCCTAGGGTTTATAATTTTTTTAATGTTTAGGTCAATTTTTGTGTTTTTGTTAAGGTACTATCAGCCATTTCTCTGTTTTGTTTTTAGGGCCATCCTAATTCTTTATGTGGTACATCAGTGTTATATGCAATTCTGGTTTATACCTGATAGACTTAAGGAGTAAGTGCTGTTAAACTATGTATGCATTATCATAAAATTTGTCATTTTAGATAACACTTATTAATTCTTTTTTCATTCTTTTAAGGACACCAGGAGGTGGTTTATTTTAGAATAATCAATTTTTGCTTTTAATTTTAAAAAATTATAATTTTGCAGCTTTAAAATTATATATGTAACATAGGGCTGAAGTGACAGGTAACAAGAATAAAAAATAAAATAAATTAAAATCCACTTTTTCTATTTTGAGGTGGGAACCTCTGACCATGTCGAATAACCATATCATGACATTATATCTTAAACCGTTCAGCCATCCGAACACATGGTGCTTGCAGCATTATCTGAACCCATATATTGCACAATACTATGAATGATTGTGTTTTTTTTTAAACATAAGAAAAAGGTAAAATGCATATATCTGCATTCAGTCGAAACGTGTGAACATCCAGCTGTGCCATATCACTGTTTGCTTTAGTTGGGCTCTGCCCATCCTTTGCCATGGTATCTCTTGAATGCAGAACATACATTTTACCAGGATTTGATCCTATGATCCTTGGTTTGATAGGTTAGCCACTCCTATGGTGCCTTAGACTGCTTGGCCATTAATCCTGATGTCAAAGTCAAGTAGAAGTTTGTTAGGCAGTGCAATTGGTTGAAAATAAAGCTACAGCCAAGGAAACAAGAATGAGTGTTCTAGGTGAAAAAATAGCAGCTTATTTTAATCTCAATTTTCCACAACTTTTTCATGCTTCAGGTGCACTTTTCTCTAAAACTAATAAAGATATTGATATAAAATTTTTGCTGCATGTTTGTTAATGTGGCTTAAAACCTGTGAAATAACCTTTATGAATGTGAGTTATAATGTGGACACAAAAGAATTAAAATGCTTCAACAGCTTATCACATATTTTGACATACAGTGCAATATTTTTTTTGTCAAAATATAAAATATTTGGAATTTTTATTTAATTCTACATCTCAAATTATACCTTGTCTTTGTGAAGAAAAAATATAGTGCCTTTAGCATCAGATCCTTGCAAGGAAAGTGCATCAGAAGTTCAGGTGCAACGTTTTTTTGTAAGGTTATATGGTGTCCTTTATACCCTTTTTGCAGGAATGTATTTTTTATATTATAGTCTAATACACAAATAATTAGACTATACTCCAAATTTCAATTTATTTCAATGATTGGTGGCCCCACACCATGTAGGTATTCCTGGCAATGAGGAAGCAGATGCGGCTGCCACAGCTGCATGCCGTTTGCCAGATGTTGCCACACACACTCTGCCTTATGTTGATGTGCAGCGGCATTTCCATCAACATCTTTTATCAATATGGCAGCAGTCATTCTCTGGCACTCAATTGTGGACCCTTAAGGACAGCGTAGATCCCTGGATATCCTGCAGGGACTCCCGGTTATTCTCACCCGCCTGAGGATAGGTCACACACGAGCGACCCATGGGTACCATTTGTATGGGAACCTGGTGCCTGTCTGTCATACTTGTAATATCCATCTTTCTGTGGCCCATACCCTTATAGACTGTCTGCAATATGCTCGTGAGTGCCAGTCTGTTGGCCTGGGGTGCACCCTTGCCTCAGTTTTGGGTGATGACCCGGTGTCTGCGCTGTGGTTTGTTGCCCAAATTGGGTTTGCTAAGCAAGTATAATTTGTTTTTTCGTTGTTTGGGGTTTTTTAACTTTTTAAACACTCGTTTTTGTTTTAACCTTTGTGTTTTACTTCTTGTTTTAATGTAGGTTTTAGCTTTGACCTTTTACCCATTTTAGTGAATGTTTCCAGGGTTTTAACTTAGGGCACTGACATGTCGTTTGTTTTTTTTTAATCTGTTTGTGCTTTTACTTGCTCTTTTAACCATCACATTCTAGACAGCTATGAGTGTTAGATTTTTTATATTCTGACCTAGGGCCCAAATGACCTAGCTGTCGACGGGCCCCTAAACTCCATTAATCCACCCATCCATCAGTGATTGATTGTTGCTGAAAAGTTTTTTAAATTGAACTAATTTAGCCTCATTGGGCTAAAATCACTTCTCGGTGTCCTTAAGTAATTCTGTAGAACATCTTTAAGACACACTTAAGTTATCATCACCACCACCACCACCACTGCCACCGCCACCACCACCACCACCACCACCACCACACCACCGCCACTGCCACCATCATCATCATCATCATCTGGGTTCTGCAAATGAGAAGAGGAAGGCATGAGAAACCTCAGTTGTGGATGTGTAGCTGCCTTAGATATGAATTATTGTGTACCTATTAAAGTAGAATCATTAAGTTTTGTACAGATATATCTTGAATGTCTCAGCCTTTATGAGGCTGTGGGAAAGTGAGGCCCTGATTATATTTTATTATATTCTCTGTAAGTCATTGTTAATAAATGAATTGTGGTAAAAATTATTACTGAAAAGTACCAGTAGCCAATTACTTCATGATTTTAGCAGTACAATTTATATGTCCTTCATAGGATTTCTCTTAGTAAGAAATTTGTTATGTAGTATTGCTGATGTCCTGTACATTCTTCAGTTGACCTTATTAATGTGACAATCTTTTGGTGAGAATATTTAATTTTAACCATCAAAACTTAAAATGATTCAATAGAAAATGTTAAATTGTAATATATGTATTTTGGTTAAACTACCTGTCTCCACTTCCATATTGGGTGAGTACTCGTTTTATTAGTTTGAGCAAGTTATGTGCATAATAATGCAGTTCTGTAAATGTTTGATTCCTCCAAAATTTACCTGTAGCTACAGAATTATTGATGAATTGTAACTTACTGGTTAACGAGTGGAGGAAGACCTTGTATAACATGAATAAAAATTTTACTGTGTTGACTTAGGAAGTTTAAAAATGAAAAAGTACACAGGTTTGTATGATAAGAAAGTAGGACACCAGTGTAAAAATTGCATTCCAGATTTGCACTTTCAATTTTGAAGCATAGTAAATGAACACAGTAATCAAGGTGTTTCTTTTGGGGATAAAATTTAAAATTAATCAGTTCATAATTATAATGCGCTTATACTGGGAGAGCAAACAGACTGCGGTGTTTTCCCTGTCCATGTTCTTGGCACTCGTTGCCACCTGTCACTACCATAGAAAGGTGGCCCACCTTGATAGCGTGATGGTTAGCGTGTCTGCCTCACGTTCAAGAGGTCGCGAGTTCGAATCTCGCTTAGGGTAAGTTATCCGGGTAAGGTTTTTTCCGAGGTTTTCCCTACCTTGAGAAGACGAATGTCGGGTAACTTAAAGCTCCATGGACCTCAGGCTCATTTGAGCATCATTTCACCCATTTCATTTCATTCATTCGTCCGATATGACACAATGTTGGAGGACGTTAATTAAAAAAAATAAAAAAATAAAAAAAAAAAATAGAAAGGTGCGGATGAAACCATACATTTTTAAAACCAATTTTAAAGGTTTTACTTCCAAAGCTTATGAAAGATGCTGAAACTGTTCACTGTCGTCCATACAGTTCGGGAACCTGTTTAGGAAACTATCCATCACTTGTCGTAGTTCATGTTGAGAAATGCTGGCAATTTCCTGGCGGATATTTTGTATTAATTCTTCAGGTTGTTTGTGTTTGTCTTGTACTCTTTGTTTTAAGTTACCCAGAGATAGAAATCGCAGAGGGTTAGGTTGGGGACCAAGGGGGTCACAAGTCTCTACTAATATTTCTGCCCTGAAACACACTTTCAATTGTTCTCATAAAAAGATTGACTGTATGATCTGTTGCAGAGTTTTCTTGAAAAAAGGCAAAATCAAGCTCCCTGTCAAGTCTCTAAAAAATATGGGCTAATTGTTTTCACGTATCTATGGGCGTAAAAATAAAAGACTCAAAAAAATTGGTGCTAGAACTCAGAACCTAATATTGTTCATGAAGTACCCCTTCAAAACAAAAAAAATTGTGTATGTTGTGCCATTAGCGGATAAAGGTTTCTCGGAGCTCCAATAAGCGATTTCTATCTCTGGAGTAGCTTAAACCATAAAGTGTACAAGACAAACCCACACACATTGGTAGAATTAACACAAAATATCTGCCAGGAAATCAGCAGCATTTCTTAATGTGAACTATGGTGAGTGGTGAATAGTTTCCTAAAGAGGTGCCAAAAATATATGGACAACGATGCAAGTCCAGTTTCAGCATCTCCTTTCATAAAGTTGGTAAGTGAAGCATGTAAAAGTAGTTCTAAAAATGTTGTATGGTTTCATCCACACCTTTCTATGATAGCGGCAGACAGCAACAAGCGCCAAGACATGAACAGGCAAAAATCCATGAAGCCTGTTCAGAACCTTCTAGTTCTCCCCATGGTTAAACACATGATAAATTGAATAGAAAGAAAATTTCAGAAGTTCTATAAAATATTGTTTTTATTTTGGACCCTTCTTCTTCTTCTTCTTCTTCTTCTTCTTCTTCTTCTTCTTCTTCTTCTTCTTCTTCTTCTTCTTCTTCTTCTTCTTCTTCTTCTTCTTCTTCTTCTTCTTCTTCTTCTTCTTCTTCTTCTTCTCCTCCTCCTCCTCCTCCTCCTCCTCCTCCTCCTGCTTCTTCTTCTTCTTCTTCTTCTTCTTCCTCTTCCTCTTCCTCTTCTTCTTCTTCTTCTTCTAGTAATATAGCTTCCTTTAACTGTGAAGTTTTTTTCTGCTATTTGTTCTATTGACATTTTATTTCCATGAACAAACCATCCTATTTTACCTATTCTTTACATTAATTTGATTTATTAAGTGTTTTGTTTTATTAGCATAATAAATTTTGCAGTATTTCATAGTGTCTTGAATCATCGAAAGAAGTTGCCAAGGCTATTTAGGCATGGGTTCAGGAATGGGAGTTCCATGCTTCCAAATGCTGCCCAAACTATCCTCCCTGATTTGAAATTTTTCCAGGTTTCCTTCAGTTCTCATTACTAGCAATTGCTTGGGAGGTAATTTAAAGTTAGGCTTAAGGTTTCTTTTCCAAACGTCGTTTCACATATCAGTAGAGCTGCCTGCTTTCAGTGAAAAGCTTTACCAGATTGCATCTTTTTTTCTTCATTTTTATTGTATTTCCTCAGTTATTTTGCTATTTTTTTTAATGTTAGCTCTCAAAGATTAAAATTTACATGAATTAAGTCATAACACCATATTGCAATAAAATTATCAAGTTTCAGTTTTGTAAAGTATGCAGAATAACACCAAAGTTACAATTATTTGCAATGTAAGAGTTGAATCTCACAAACCTCAATCAGTAATTGACAGAGATACAATTCACTCCATATTAGTGGGAGTGAGATTTGTTCTTTTGTCAGACATGACATTTGAGTTGGCTGAAAATGTCTCGCTATCTACATTATTGACAGAAATCCATAGAACTTTCACTGCAGCTTCAGCAAAAACTTTACACTTGGATTTTAAGCCAAGAAGAAGAGAAACCATATTAATATCTTGACCAGCTCTACAAGAGCTACTTCCAGATCTCTAAATACAGTGTACAACTACTGAGCAAGGTGGCGCTGTGACATAAGTGACTCGCATTTGGGAGGTCACAGGCTCGATTCCCATTGACCAACCACTCTCAGATCCCAGGGACCCGCATGTGGTATTCGTGGTGGACGAAGCGGCGTCAGGGCGGGTTTTCTCCGGGTGCTCCAGTTTCCCCCGCCATCTCATTCCACCGGTGCTCCATCTTCATTCCATGTGTCATCAGTGTCACCGCCTGCGGTGCCGTAGTAGTAAAAGCGGGTGTTAAACACTACAACAACAACCACTCTCACTTGGGTTTTTCCGTGGTTTCCCCTTGCCACTAGGCAAATGTAGTGGTGGGTTCTCTACTCCACAGATTCTTGTCCATTCCTTTCTCATTTCCCTCTCTTGTCAGCTTGCAGATTTGTTTGGTGGCACAGTACATTCCAGCAGATGCAGACATCTCCCTGGGTGGCAGACATACTTCGGTTGTGCACCAGGTGACAATCTCTGTAACTGTTAGGGATTTTTGTGTCTCTGGGCTTTGTCGACCCTGTTCTCTATCATGGCTGTGGTCTCACTTAGCTTCATCACTTCCCTCGGCAGGGGGGGGGGGGCAATAGATCCATGTTGGGGTTGCAGTGGGTCGAGGTCCCCCCCCCCCCTGTTACTACAATCAGAGTGCATGGCTGTGTACACTGTGATGGAAGTAGTTCTTACAGAATTGGTATTTGTTGCATAAATCAACAAACTTAATTATTTCCTACTCATTCCTATTCATTTTGTTATATTGTGTAGATCAAAAAGCTCACCAACAGAGATTATCACAGTTTTCCCTGAGTCAGACTCTCATTAGTTCTTCCAGTTTTTTCACACTTTGTTTGCCCACAGGGTTAAACATAGTGGTTAACTACCTGAATTTGCCAGATAATCGTAAAAGTATACCTGAGATTTTCTGGAGTGAAAAGTGCATCCTTTAATAATTGAAGACTTTAATAGAGATCAATCAGCTTTTAATTTAATACATTTATTAATGGAACTTGGGAATGTTCTAAATTCAAAAGTAAAGTACAACATTCTGAACAGTGTTCAATAAGAAAGACAGCTTGGCAGTGAATTGTTTGAATTTAATTTTGTTTCAAGGCTTTGAAATATTTTACACTTTCTTCTTCAATGCTCTGAGTAAACCTACTGTATGAAAGTGTACTGTGGCATGTTAAAGAGATATACTTCTATATAAACACTCTTAAACCAAGAGTTCCATATGGTGATAACAGGAATAAGAAAATAGTTCACTTTGGTAGGTTCAACCCTGTCCTGATATGTCAAAAACTTAAGGTAGATACTTTTCTCTGCTGTGTATTCAAAAACATGTGTTTTAATTCTATTATACAGTGGTTAAAATCGTTAAGCTCTATGACCCATATATTCCCTAATAAATTTCAGTTTATGAGCCTAGCACTGGGTACATTCCCAAGACTAAAACTCTGACAGCATTAATATACTTGGTCATGTCATGTGTTGAATCAGAATTTATTGTCACAATGTTGTGATACTGAATACCAAGTTTCTGTAGTACACTGAAGGTAGCTTGTGAACATTCAGTCAGTTGTTCACCCCCTTCTTAATTACCACAAAAATATTAGATGCTAGGTAGTTACACTAACTCGGTATGTATATATTCCGTCATTCTCTCAGCTTAGGATGATCAATTTTCTGCAATGGGAAGTTCGCCTCCATGAATGCCAATGTTGACATTACAAAGTCTTCTTTATAAAAATTTGGGTCACCTGCATTTTACTACTGACGTATTTGTCTGTGTAGCTTGTCGCTTGATCACCAATGTACTTGGCTTCATTTTATTATTATTCTTGTGTGTAGCACTGCCATTGATGTGTTTTAGACACATGTCTTTACTTAGACATTCAATGTGCATATTTGCCCATTGAAAATCCGTTTTATAAAAATGTAAAATCCTTTCAATACAAAATTCTTTTTCGTGGTCAAACAGTGTAACCACCATTTCACTAAACTTCAGCACAAAAAGAAGTCACTATATGTAAGGTGAATGGAGACTAAGCATACTTTACCGTTCAAAGAAATGCACAAAGCTTTACTACAATGAAGAACTGAAGCAAGCAAAAGCAGGATGCAACTATTGATACAATATAATATGGCTTTTTGTTGAGATCGATTGTCACTTTCTTTTGCGAGACCAGTTGCAGGCAAATTCAAGTGCAGTGAATTTCTGTCATTTTACAGTTTTTGTATAATTTCACATTTTTAGCTAAAGCAACAAAATGCCTCAAGGTCACATTTTAATAAAAACAGGTGCTTCTAATCATCAGTGTGTACCACTTGTGGTGCTGCATGTAGTAAGAATAGGTGGAAACATTATTTAGAAAAAGAAAGTTACCTTGATCATATATCCATAGGAAGTTATCCTTTCAAAAAGCCTACGTTTCTGCATAATTGCTTTTAGTACTCTGCTTCACATGCATGCCAATAGGTGTCATTATTGCCTTCTAACTAGATATTGAACTGAATTATTCATTGCCAAAAATTTTGTGGTGGACATGAAATTGTTCTAAGAGGACATAACAAAAGAGAAGAGTTGCTAAATAGAGGCATATTCTTGGATCTAGTTCATGCAATCTAGATAACAACTTCGGTGAACATTTGGTGGAATCCAAAGTAACAAATATACATCAGCAATAATACAAAATGATGACTGGAGTGTATATACCAGGTTTGCAAAGAAACCCCGCAGGATGAAGTAAACAAAGCAATGCTTGTATCTGTACAAAAGGATCTAACCAAATAATATCTCCAATATGACATAGTTGGTAACAGTTCTTCATTTTGCTCAGGGGTTGCAAGCAGTAGAGTGTTCTTATGTTTTCATACACCTTACTAAAAGATGAGTGTTGAATAAGCAGGAGAAGGGAACAGAGTATTTGGTGTAAGCTCCAGAAGTGGGAGGAAGAGTGATATAAAGCAACTATGGGAGTGGATCTGGCAATGTATAGGGCAAGGATTGGACTCTATAGGCAAGCAAAATTTAAAAAGAGGGGCCCTGGAGGTGTTATGGAGATAAGCTGTGCACTATAATCTTTGTAAAAGTTAAAGGCATATGGAGGCGGGCCGTACTGCAGACTCAAGCGAATCCTGAGCTTACCCCTCCTACCAGCGCTGCTAAATGTGGTAGACGCATCTCATGCACGCTTATGTACACAACCTCTGCTAGTACACGCACTACACTAGGCAACAGCGCTATGCTTGGGCATTGGCCAGCATTCACATGTCGTTAACTTTTGTGAGCAGTATAGTAGTGCATGTCATGATACTTTTAATGATAGGAGTGGAATTGAACCCAGGACCAGACAACATCCCGGCATTGTTGGAGAAGCTCACGGACAAAATTGGATCTATGGACGGAATGGAGCAATGGATAAGCCATAGTTTAAACAAAGTGGCCAGGAAAATAAAAGAGGACATGAGAGAAGAAATCAAAGGAATATGAAGAGAAGTGAATGCAGTCAAATTCGAAATGGGAAGATTGGACGAGAGGAGACGAAAGTTTAACTTGCTCTTTATATGGATTCAAGAGAGGAGAGTAGTTTGGTCAGCAGAAGAGGTTAAACAAGTTCTTATTCGTAACCTGGGAATGGAGATGAAAGGCTGGGAGATAGAGGAGAGATACCGAGTAGGAAGGAATATTGGAAAAAGACCGATTGTGGCTCAGTTCGCAACATGATTTTTGAGATTTTGGGGAAAGCAAAGATGCTGAAAGGCTCCAACATTTATGTTAATAAGTATTTGATGCCAGTTCAAAGGGAGATAAGGCAAAATTTAATATTCAAAGTGGAAAAGGGGGAATAAGGAGCATAAAGTAGTATGAGAATGTATCTATTTAGGAGTAAAATTAGATGTGAATGGGTGGTGGGAAAAACAAAAGAAATTAGTCTGACAAAGGGGAAAGGAGCTATGTCAGCAATAAGAACTTGTAAGTACAGAGTACTGAATTTTGGGATCAAATGATTGGAAACAATTTACAATATGGTGGTGGAACCAAAAATGCTCTATGGTATAGAAATATGGGGATTGAATGAGAGGGAGGAAACCATAGATACAGTTCATAGGATGTTCTGCAGGGAAGTGTTGAGTCTTCCAAGTGAGGTGGCAAGAGAAGTAGCACAGATGGAGATGGGAAGGGTGTCAAGGAAAGATATGATTATAGAAAGAGCTCTGGAATTTTGTTATAGGATTTTGAGTTTAGATAAAAATAATTTGTTAAGGCAGTGTGTAGAGTACCAGGAGAAGAGTCTTAGGAACCTGGATGGAGGACTAGTATTCAAAAGAACCTAGAAGTAAATGGAATGGGGGATTACTGGAAGAGAGGGGGGAATAATCATAACAAATTCTGGAAAATAATAAGAAAGAGGTTTGAAGACATGGAAATCCAAAAACTGTTGGTATAATGGAGAAAATGTCTCTGGTAGATAACAAACCAATGAAGGAAACATGGGAAAGGGAGACATGTTGATAAGGTAAACAATGAGCAAAGGGAGGCAGTAGCATGGCTAAGAACTGGTGTTTCGAGGTTGAGAGGACTAAGAAAGGGTATCCCTCAGAGTCAGTGTCCTATTTGCAGGGGGAAGGAAGATCTGGAGCACATAGTCTTCGAGTGCCAAGGAACAGACATATGGAGGAAAGAATTTCTGGGGCAGAAATGGGTGAAGGGAGATAGGTTAACAGCATTTAAGAGAACTTCTAGAAAGGAAGCCAGGAACTTACGTCAGGTTTTGAGTAGAGTTAAGAAAAAATGGAATTGGTCTGTACAAAGAGAACAGAAATAGCAATATTTGGTGTTAGTTATAATGCATTAAATAGCTATAGAGATGAAAAATGTATGTATAAAAAATGGATATGACAGACTAAGTGCCTGGGATGAATGTCATATTCAAGTATGTATTAATTTAAACTAAATAAATAAAGACTTTTTTACTTACTAAAAGATCTGATCCAGGGTTAGCCCAAAGCATATTAAAAGCATTGGAGCTGTATAGACTGTAAGACAAATTGTTCTCTCAAACATGTGATGGCAGATCTGCATTGAGGAGTGCAGCACAGAGTCCAGAAACTTGAAAGGGGTGTATCTGTGTGCTTATTCTGAGCATTGCTGTGCACACCAGCTTAACCTCATTGTGCAGTAATTATGCTCCTCCATCATAGTTTTTTTTGGGGGGTGGAGGGGGGCAACTCATTGGAATTTTCTTCTTTTCTCTCTGTCTAGCAAGAGGACAGATTTACTTCAATAGGTGTGTCATTGAAGGCTACCGCAAACATGTCAAACAAGATGGAATTTCCAGGATGGAGTACTGCCTTCTGTTTGTCAGTGCTAGACATCCCTGATAGTGTTATGAAATTATTCAGCAAGATGGCTTACAGGATTTTGTCAATAAGGGAAGCAATTGATCTAATACATTTTCTTGACGATGAACTCATTTTCTCCTTCAATTTTTTAACAGAGTAATTTTCATTGAAATATTTTGCAGAAAAAAAATTATGACAGTGGTATACATGAAGGAACATATCTTCATAAATTTGTAGTTGCCATCAATGAGATTAGGAATGAACTAGCAAATACACTAGCTGATGGTTTTGTGAGATGTAACATCCAGTGGCGGCTCGTGCCTTACAAAATAGGTGAAGAAGTTCACTTATTCATGCTGAAAATACAATGCAAAGCCGGTGTACCACGGTCCAACATTTTTTACCAAACTTTTATTATCCAATGAATACAAACTGTCTGTCACACTGATTCATTTTGGTCCAATACAAATGACAGTTCGCGTAGTAAGCGAGAGAAAGAAACATGGCGGATGCAAGTATATACAGCTTTGTTTTAAAATCAAAATGTAAACGGTGAGCCAAACAATGTACAAAAACTGCCTGAGGAGCATTGTTCTTGATTCTTTTTTGAAGTCCAAATGTCCTGACAACACTCGCTCCATCGTAACATTGTGCAACTAATTTACATTCATAATTAAATTGTTTAAGAACGCCATGCAGCAAAAGGAACAATGTTTCTGCGGACCTGTTAGCACTCACATCATGAAATCCGAAAAATCGTTCAACCAATGTGCTCTCTGTATTCACATATCTTACAATGATAAGCACTGAGACTGTTGACAAATATCTGTAGTGTCGTCAGCTTCAACAGAAAAAAAAATCTGAGACATTAATTTCAGGTCTGTAAGTATTCCGAAATACATCCAATCACCTCATTTTGTATAGATTTAGAATCACCGCTGAATACACTTTTAATTTTATTATAGTGGTTTTGGGTTTCTAATAGACTTTCAGATATTCATAAGTAATCAAGTTCCTTGAAATTTCCCTGACTTAGTGAAAGCGCACTCTCATCATGACCTCAGAATGCAAGCTCTTGTTTACCTAAATACAATATTACTTTAATGATCAACTGCAGGAAAAGCCTATTTAATGTCACATTTCCATTGAAACGCACATGAAAAAGTCTGCTGTTTTCTTGAAGAGCGTCAGTTATTGTGTTATTTTTTTTTTTTTTTTTTTTTTTTTTTCAAAAGCGTTTAGTTGTAATTTACATTTTAAATGTTCCGCCTAATCATTGTGCTTGTGAAGGGAACGGGTTATATTAATGAAATCTGTGAATCTCTCTGTCCCACACGTTACTTTTGTTACTAAAAAGTAAACAAGGCCAACAGAATAACGATTGCAAACTACGGCTACTGCATAACCAAAAATAGTTATCGAGCCAAGAGCTTTTGAATTTAATGTTATAAGTATTCCCTATTTTGTTATCCTCTCTTTTAAGAGCTGTATCAATGATGTCAGTGGGCCGCCCAAAGTTTAAAACATCCTTCTTGTCTTCATATTTCCACTTGGAAAACGGGGTTTCTAGCAAATTGCAAACTATATTGTTCACTGGATTCATAACCAAACACTTATATTCCGTAATTTAAATATTTAAATATTTCCCTGTAGTTCATCATTTCGTGACGTCATGTTGCCATGGCAACCAAGCTGTTTAGTGCAGCAGTTTCTTCCGTAATTCTGATTGCTGCACTTGGCCTTGCAACCAATCAGAGAGCGCGTTCCCACCAATTTTCCCTGCCGGCTGCCAGGCTGTAAGTTCCAAACAAAAGAAGGGTTGGTCACTGACCCTGCTACGGCTCCTAGCAGTTGAAATTTGTGACTAAACTGTTGGAATGGCAGTAATAATGCCAACATTAACAAAAATAGATTACTGCTATATTCGGTGAAAACCTCTTCACCTGCTTCACTTGAATAGCCGCCACATGTAACAACTCCAGGAAGAGAACAATAAGTGTTAATTAAACAGTGTGTGCTGTTGAATGTTGCTATATAATTATTCAGCAAGCTAAAGAAAGATTTGTGTAACTAAACACTTTGAGTGTCTCAATTCTACTTAATCCTACTGAATTAAATAACTTGAAGTCCAAATTTCTTGATGATTGTTGCAACTGTGTCAATTACTTCCCTTTCATAGAAAAGGGAAAACTAAAGAGTGAACTTTGTGCACTTTGGTCTAGTGAAGAGGTTAAGAACATAAATTCTGGCTGTACACTGTATTCCATCTTGATTAAAAACAATTTAGAGGACATGTTATCACAAACAATAAAATTGTCAAATGTAGTTCTAACAACTCCAGTATCAACAGCTGAATCTGAAAGGATGTTGGAAGCTGTTAAGAAATACATTGAACCAAAAAAGATTGTGTCTTGTGTCAATAGAGAAAGAATACATTGCTCACGTACACGGATTTAACGAAAAAGTGATAACTGCATTTGCTGAGCAGAAGAATAGGAGAGCAGAATTACAGTTTAAATAAGCATCCACTTTTGTAAAAGGTAACTTCAATTATGGTGGTTTTTATGATGCACAATGTTGTAGCTTATAATACAATAATTAATGGTTTTCCCCTTTTGAGTGTCATAATATTAACTGTATTACTTCTATTGTTAGAAAAGTTAGCCCCTGGTCAAATTTGAGCTCACAAGATGCCACTAATTGTTGTAGTGGGAAAATGTTGTTGATGTCCGAATTGCTTGCATCACTGTTGCTGGAACTCCCCATGGAAATGACAAGTTGTTCTGTCCTTTCTTTAAAAACTCCTTCATTTTCCCATGCTGCCCTTTGAATGAGTCACCACCTTTTCCCGGTTTTCAGCTTTCACTGCTGTTACTATCTCTCTCCTATCAGCTTTATTACCAATGGCAGTGAAATATTTGTTGTTTTGCTCAAGATAACCCTTTACTTTGTCCCAAATGAATTCAGTCTGATTAAAATGGCAATGATAAGGAGGAAGCCTAAGTATTTTATGATCATGCTCTCTCTCTCATACACACACACACACACAAATGCATGCGCGCACACACACACATACACACACTCAAACTGACACAGGTAAATAAGGGGCAAATTAACATTAATAGAATAAAAATGGCAATGATTAGTTGGGAGCCTAAATATTTTATGATCATGTTCATACACACACAGACTCAGACACAGGTAAACAAGGGGCAAATGAACATCAATAGAATAATGCTAACAAACTTGTCAGCAACCAGCAATCTCTAACAAATGCAAGCATTGCAAGCTTGGAGACATTGTTTACAGATATTGCAATGACCGCAAAACTTAAGACGTACAGTTTGTTACTGCTGGGATTGCTCATCAGACACATGGTTATCATGGGTTATAATATCGGCAAGAAGATGTTTGCATCTACCATTGTTATAGAAATGTCTTACCTCTAATTGGTTCTTCTTTTCATCACTACGATGACCACTTTGACTGTTCATTTAAAGATTTCCACCTTGTGGTTAGCAACTGTCAATCCCCCTCTTGATTGGCACTGAGTATAGTTCACTTATCTTGTTCCATCGACTGTTTGCACCAGAGGCAGCTTGGCTTTCACTTTATCTTCTAGCTCTGTAGCACTCATTTACTCATTTGCGGGTTGTCAACCTATCAATATCACCTTTCTTTTTGCACCGTAAGGTATTCGTTCTTCTGACCTTACTTGGCTATATCCCTCCCATTTGACTATGCTTAGTTATAAGGATGTTTGGTGGAAACGTACCAGGAATGGGATAGGTGCAAAGTAATAAATTTACCTTCAGGGTTAACACACAATATTTAATGCTTGAAAGGATTAATTGAGTTTACACCAGTATTTGAGTCATACATGAAAAGCTTTACATTGAGTTGTTGCATTCGACTGGTTATAATGGAATCCCCCCCACATCTCTGAATGTGTATCTAGTTATGACTAATCCCGGAAATTAAAGAAAATATAATGAACACTAAATTTGGAACAAGAAGAAAGAACTCACCAAGGCTGCCTGTATGTTACTTGTATTGCCCCAATGGCTATCTTACATTTTAACACTGCGCTTGAAACGTCGCTGCTTTCCAACGGTGATTGACTGTTGTAGCTCTCCGTCCAGCCCAGGGCTGGATTTATATTACTCGGCCCTCGCCAGTGCTCCCCAATGAGAGGATCGCCTGATGATGCTCTGATGTTACGTCACAGACGTGACGTTGTTCACTGCCTTGTCGAAAGTATGTCCTCTGGTGAATTATATAGTTTGTAAATGGAGTGAGCCGTAGCCTGGTAAAACAGTTCAATACTCCCCCCAGGCGATGAAAGCAGGAACACCTGCTGAAAGTTTGTTCACATATGGCTGCACCCGTGCACTCCTCTGCTCCTTCGATGACGTCTCTCATGGAAAGAGGCAAAACAAGGTGTGATAGTTCATGAGGCAATACAAGTCTATATTATCTCCAATTAATTGAACTATCGAGTAGTTTATTAAAATGTAATAAAGAAGATAAAAACATAGTTAATTAGTGCCGAGAGATGTGAGTTGTACTTAAACTCTTTAGACCTGGTAGGAATTCTTGAATGTACTATTGAGATGCATGTAAAAGTATATATATATTATAAGTAGGTATATATACAATATATAAATATGATAGTAAGAACCAATTTAGAAGGTATAACAATTAAAAATATAAAATTTTGATTAAGAAGTGGTAAGAAGTTACAGAAGCTGTACAAGATAAATATTATATAACAATGAAGTGTAAAACATATATATTTGGTAAGACAAAAGATTTTTTGATGTGTGGGCCCACAATTAATATAGAATATAATAGTGCATCACATGGCACATAACTTATTGAATGTTTACAATGAAAATGATTTAGCTATAGTTCTAATTATTAATGAAAAACATGATAAGATGATTTGTCACAACACAACAGAAGTCAAGACAATACAACACAACAAGGTTAAGGATACAATAGGAAACATTGAAACACAGCCCCCACATAAAAAAAGAAGAGGAAAGAAAGTAAGATTGTGCATAAGAACACAAATGTTTGTCAGGTAGCAGATTGGAGGAAAAAAATTCTGAAATAGCCTTCAGAATGAGGAAACGAATAAAAGCTTCTCAAGGGTAAAGAAGTATCACTGCTACCTGATGACGAGGCAGCGAGTAAAAGAAAAAAACAGTTTTAATCCTGACTTAATATAGGTTTAAGTTGTGATGCATGTGCCGTGGTAAGCTTTCCAGCCATACAATCCTGCAATTGAAAGGAAACGTTATTAATAATGCGTATTACTCGATATGGTCCCATATAACGTGCCAGCTTTTCAGCAAACTTACGGGACGCATCACTAAAGGGATGTGCCTGCAACAAAACAAGATAGCCCAACTGGAATGGTGGAGTTTTACGTCGGAGATTGTAACGTAATGAACGTTGATGATGATCATGACGCAGCTGGGCGAATGCATTGCTCCAGGTCCGTTGCATATCTTCGGGTTGTACCGAATCTGGAATTAAATCAAATAGCTTCCAATGGTTAGTTAAAGGACAAATTGGAGCAAATTTGAACATAAGATGGAAAAGTATGTTGCGATGTGATTCATGTGTTGCGGTATTCAGTGCTAACTGTAAGTTATGCAAATTCGTATCCCACTGTGTGTGGTCTTCCGAGTAAAAGGCGATCAGAATACTCTTTAAATTACGGTTTACTCGTTCTGCTAACGACGGAGGAGGGTAATATGGTGAAGTATGTTTTAGTTTTATTCCTCGTTCGAATAAAAAGGTATTGAAGATACGAGCCTTGAAATATGAGGCGTTATCCGAAACTATAATGCGTGGAATACCGAATGAGGCAAAAATTCCTTTTAATACGGCATTTGTAGCAAGTGCAGTAACAGCACGTACTGGAGCCAACCATGTAAATTTTGTAAAAGCGTGTGCCCCATCTTGTGGTTTTGCACGTATACATGTATCACATGCCTTAAAGTTGCTAATATCGCGATACATGTTGTGCCAGACAAAAAATTGTTTAATTTTCATTTTAGTCTTATAGATGCCTAAATGTGCTCCAAAATGTGAAGCATGAAAATACTGTAAAATCATGGGGATTAATGATTTAGGTAAAAGTATTTTAAACTTTTTAGAACGGGGGAGGAATGTATACAAAATATCGTTTGTAAAAGCATATCCTTGTGGTATATCTCCTTGTTTACAACGTTGCCACAATATCTGCAAATCGGGGTCTTTTTGTTGATGTTCCGATATGGAGGTAAAAGCTGCAGGAAAATCACTGAAAATGTTAGCTAACTGAAATATAGCATGCGTAGCATTAAGTTTTATGTTTTCAGGTTCTTGAAACAGGCGTGAAAGAGCATCCGCGATGGAATTTTCTGAACTACGGATATGTTTTACCGTAAACTGAAATTGACTCAATTTGACTGCCCAGCGAGCAAGTTTACCAGTTTTCCTCGCGTGTGACAAGACCCACGTAATAGCCTGGTTGTCACATTCTAAAGTAAAGGGACGATGTTCCAAAAATCTGCGAAATTTCTCGCAAGCTGTAAGTACTGCTAATGCTTCAAGTTCGTATACTGAAAGTTTTCTTTCTCCTGCTGAAAGACATCTAGAAATATAATAAACAGGTCTTCTACCCGTGCCTAAATCCTGTAAAAGAACTGCAGCTACTGCAAAACGGGAGGCATCTGTTTGCACAATAAACTGTTTATCGAAATCAGGCATGGCTAAAACAGGTGGATTCATGATTGCCGTTTTAAGTTTAAGGAAGGCTTGTTGATGTATGTGTGTCCATCTGAATTTTACCCCTTTACGTCTAAGGGTGTCAAGCGGTTCTGCAATATCAGCAAACCGGGGAATAAACTTTGAAAAAAAGGTGACCATACCCATAAAGGAGGCTAATTGTTTTTGAGATTTGGGAGCAGGAAATTTTCTGAGAGCGAGTGTGCGTTCTGGATCAATAGAAATTCCTTGGGGTGAAATTATGTGTCCCAAAAATGAAATTTGAGTAGTGGCAAATTTTACTTTTGATGTACTTACAGTCAGGTGCGCTCGCCTGAGAGTGCCAAAGACTAAACGTAAGTGATGTAAATGAGTATCCAGATCATTAGAATAAATGACTAAATCATCCAGATAATTGAATACAAATTTAAATTTTTGTAATATTTAATCTAATAAACGGGACAAAACTTGCGCTCCCGTAGATAATCCAAAGGGTACTCGTTTGAACTGAAAAAGGTTCCAAGAGGTAGCAAAACTAGTTAAAGGTCGTGACGCTTTCGCTAAAGGTATTTGGTAGTATGCTTGATTAAGGTCTAATGTGGTAAAAACCTTTGCATTCCTAAAATAGTGAGCTGCCGTATGTAAATCAGGAAGAGGCATAGAATCTAATTGTATAAATTTATTGAGTTTACGAAAATCTATAACTACCCTAGCATCATTATTCGGTTTTGGAACTAGAAAACACGGGCTTGAATATGGACTAATAGATGGTTCAATCATATCTTGTTGTAACGTAATATCGATCTTTTGTCGAAATAGTTCTAATTTGGGTGGTGAAAATCTGTAAGGAGGTGAACGTACTGGAGTCGAATTGGTCAATTGAATAGAATATTCAATGTCTTTTACTTTTCCTAATTTTTCTGTAAAAACTTCGGGAAACTGATGAACGAGGTTTGTAATAGCCGCCTGATATTTTAATGGTAAATGTAATAAATGTAAGTGATTAGAAGAGTTGATTGGTACAAGGTTACACGATGGTACGGGTGACCTTGGACCTAATGAAAAATGTACTATTTCCTGTGGAGCAAAGGGAAAGCATACGGTAAAATTTGCGAAGTCCAATGATAATTGTGTGTGTGACATAAAGGGTGTACCCAATATTACATTGTAAGGTAGGCCTGTTGCGACGTAAAACTTAATATTCCAGGAAAATCTATGTAATTTTAAATGTAAGTCGACCTTTCCTAATATTGTTAGTTGTCCACCAGAAATGGTAGTACATTTCAATTCCTCTGGCTTTATGTTATTGCGTTGTTTAGATGGTAATGATTGCCAAAATTGGATGTCTATTAAATTTAGAGAAGCTCCGGAATTAAGTAATGCTGTTGTTTCAACCGAGTACAACTGCACCGAAATAATTGGCAATGGTAAAAAGGGAACTCCTTTCACCTGTGGACACGAAGTATAAGTTTGTACAGAGTTTAGTCATAAGGTTGCATTTGACTGAAATTGCTTACGGCGTTTGAAACAAACTTGACTGGAATGTCCCATTTTATTACAAAATTCACATGTTCGTGTAGGAACAAACACATGAGGTGTTTGTGTAACAGGCGTTATAGGTGACTTTATTTGATTCTGAGGTGAATTTAATACAGAAGGCGATGCAGCTTGTTGTGGGTTATTATCAGATATTTGTTGTGTTTCTCTAATTAATTGTTCTAATTCTGTATAAGTATTAGGTTTTGTGGAAAAGGTGCAACGTAAACGAGTGTTATCGTTTAATCCGGATATGATTAAATTACAAATGTTCTTTTCAGAGTCCTGTAATTGGAACAATAGCGCAAAACGTTTGACCCGTTGAACAAATGCTAGAAGGTCTTCCGAATGTTTCTGAGGAGCATAATAGTATTCTGTTAAATATTGCATTATCATACGTGGAGGGAAAAAAATTCTAACACTGTAAAATGGAAATGTGCTATATCATAGCCTTGCTCAAAGGCTGATTGCACAAGAAAATTTATCTTGCCTTCTACTATAATACATATAACTCACTTGGTGTATATGTCGAATGAGCACTCAATTCACGAAAACGTAAGAAAAACTGTAAAAATTCTAATGCCTGAGAGGCATCATGAACTACAAAATGAGAGTTATCAAGCAAATTTTGAGCTGCATGCCTAATGCGTAATGGTTGAAACAAATGCGAGGAATGCTCCTCCATACACTTGTGTTTAACTGTTAATATCGGATGAATCGTAACAGGTTGCGTATTCGTTGTGAATTTCATAAATTCTTCCTGTCTAGTCTCTGGTTCAGCTAAGTTATGTAATAACTCTAGATATTTCTCTGACAATTTCTGTAAATTATCTTTACTTTTACTTATAAATTTGGATTCCATTAACATTTCGATACGCTGAATATAGTAAGTAATGCGTGCTCGTAAACTTCGTAAGGTTGCCGCTGAAAGTAATCCAGATTGTTCCGAAATAAACGTGGAAAATTCTTTATACTGCACTTGTGATTCCGTAAATAATTCCTGTATTTCGCTCTCAGTGAATCTATTTATATCTGGTTTACAGTTTACATAGTCAGGATTTTCTTTCAGAATATTCACTAGTGTCGGTTAGGTAGCCGTTGTATCATATTGTAGGTTATATAATTAAAAAAAAATACAAGTTCATCTTTGCGTAATAAGTCCAAATTTTGGCGAGGCATTGGTGAAGTTATTTATATGAAATGCTCGGAACTATTTATATACAAAAGACACTCAGAGATGTTTTGTCAAAATTGCAAGTTAAAGATAACCAACTTTCTTTAATATAAGAATTCGTAATCTTTTAAAGAGAAAACTCTGGAATAATTGGTTTATAAAGGTATAACGAGTACCTTGACAGAATTTCCTTGTAATAGCAAGGTTAAGTAAATTTCTGCCTAAGACTAAGAGAATTTGAAAGGGACACAACAACAAAAATATGTCAACTTTCACCTGCTTTTTACCAGTCGAATTACCCCTAATGGTTGATGACTACAAAAAAAAAAAAAAAAAAAAAAAATACTGGTTGGTTGGTTAAATGTAGTCGGATATCGAATTTTCCTTCACGCTCTGCTACCATTTTGCACCGTAAGGTGTTCGTTCTTCTGACCTTACTTGGCTATATCCCTCCTATTTGACTATGCTTAGTTATAAGGATGTTTGGTGGAAACGTACCAGGAATAGCATAGGTGTAAAGTAATAAATTTACCTTTAAGCTTAACACACAATATTTAATGCTTGAAAGGATTCATTGAGCTTACACCAGTATTTGAGTCATACATGAAAAGCTTTACATTGAGTTGTTGCATTCGACTGGTTATAATGGAATCACCCCCCCCCCCCCCACATCTCTGAATGTATATCTAGTTTTGACTAATCCCGGAAATTAAAGAAATTATAACGAACACTAAATTTGAAAGAAGGAGAAACAACTCACCAAGGCTGCCTGTATGTTACTTGTATTGCCCCAACGGCTATCATATATTTTAACACTGTGCTTGAAACGTCGCTGCTTTCCGACGGTGATTGACTGTTGTAGCTCTCCGTCTAGTTCACGAAGCCCAGGGCTGGATTTATATTACTCGGCCCTCGCCAGTGCTGCCCAATGAGAGGATCGCCTGATAATGCTCTGATGTTACGTCACAGACGTGACGTTGTTCACTGCCTTGTCGAAAGTATGTCCTCTGGTGAATTATATAGTTTGTAAATGGAGTGAACCGTAGCCTGGTAAAACGGCTCTAGTACACTTAGAGACATGTTTTGTTCTTGTGGAAGGTTAATTTACCATGTTGCCTATTTCTTAATGTAGCCCTCAGCTCTGTATATTAGAATGACAATAGAATTTATGCAATTTGCAATTGGAAGTGTGGAAGTGTAAGTTACTTCAATAGAGTTGGAAGTGCTGCGATGAAGTAGAAGTAAAATTGTTTTGGAGTAACTGTGACCGAGTTGGGACTAAGGAAGCACTAGTTCTGAATAGTGGAATGGTTAGTTCACACTTTCATACGAGGCAACTTTCCTTTGAAACAACTCCGACTCCCTCAACCCATCACTAATCCACCCTTTTGCTCCTCGACTTTGATACGCCTCACTTCACTGCTGGCAATTTTCGCTAATTCACATGAGCTGTAGGGTAGGAATTATTTATATTTTAGTTCGAATTTATGTCAGCACACCTTAAATCAATTTCAACTCCTAATACCGCAGAATCTTTAACTCAAAAATGTGCCTCAGGTTCATTTATCATAATCTGTCCATTTCTTCTTGCATCAATAAAATAAACTATCTGTGAAAAAATAATTAAAAATGATACGAATTAGATATCTGGATGTACCATAGTCCCAACACCACCCACATTTCGATTTTCCCAGTGCTCCTAATTCACATGTTAAGGTATCTGCACCTCAATCCACACCAGCATCCATAAAATTTCCTGCGAAATTAATACACCCACTTAAAATACCTCGCACATGAAAGTCCTGTTACTTCCCCAGCTCACCAGTAGACATCTCATTACCCTTCGCCTGGGGCGATTCTTATGTACGTGCTACCGTGCTGCAGCACGCTAAACAGTTTCATAAATAATCAACTTTAAATAATTTACAACACTTACGTTGTGAAAGAGCTCTGATGATATATAATATGGGTTAAGTATTACTAGTAGTGTGCTGGACAGACACAGCGTGCATCGACTACAGAAGCACGGAAGAGCGTTGTAAGATAGCAATGCTACAGGTAAACCCCTCCTCTCCTTTCCCTCACGTACTCTGCATTCGCAGTAATTTACGTTGTACCGTGCTGCAGTTGGTGACGCACGTTCCGCTAGTCATCTTACTTGCGCGTGTGCAGTGTTATTTTCACTCTCAAGCACCCTTGTTAAATAAAGCTCGCGGAAATGAATTCAGTGGACCCTGTTAAAGAATTCTCTACTCGGTCCTTGTAATAAAAAAATTAGCGTTAAAACACTTGGAAGTCCTACTCCTGATATTAGTATTATTCAGACAGTCAAGGGAAGAAAAATTACTGGTACTTACATAAGATTTTTCATACTGACATTTTTGCGAAATATTCATGGATGTGCGGTTATGAAACTAGAAATGCCCCTTTCTGTTTCCCGTTACTGTACCCAGTTGGCTGTCTTTACCTACAACGAGCACGACTCAGTGAATAATTTGGCGCAGCATCTCACGGAGACGATTCTCTCTGCTGCTGAACAATCGATTCCGCGGTCGACTACTCACCACCGTCGATTTCCGGTCCCCTGGTGGACGGAAGAATGTCGGAATGCCATTCGTGCTCGAAGGCGTGCACTTAGGGTTTTCCAACGTCACCCTACTTTGGAAAACCTAATCGAACACAAGAAAATGCGCGCCAGGTCCAGACAAGTCATTAAGGATAGCAAAAAGTCATCATGGAGCAAATTTGTAGCTTCATTTTACCGACACACACCTTCCTCGGTTGTGTGGGATAGATTAAGGCGTGTTGCAGCTAAAACGACCCAAATACCAATAGCGGGACTAAAAACAGCCACAGGAGCTGTTGTTGATTCATTTGAAGTGGCCAATACCTTTGGCAGTGCTTTCGCACAAGTGTCTAGCTCGGAAAACTACTCCCCTGAGTTCCTCCCATTTAAAACTCAGGTGGAATCTCAAGGCTTCTCGTTTCGTTCTAGAAACGTAGAAGATTACAATCGCCTTTTCACCATGGCGGAGCTGGAGCATTCCCTGAAATCTTCGCGATGTTCAGCACCAGGACCGGACGGTATTCATGTACAAATGTTACAACAGCTCTCTCCTGAATGTAAGGCATTCCTGCTCGAGGTCTATAATCGTGTTTGGGTTGACAGTATACTCCCAGAAAATTGGCGGGAGGCCACCGTTATTCCCATCTTGAAGGCTGGGAAGGACCGTCATCTTCCCTCCAGCTATCGTCCTATTTCCCTCACCAGTTGCGTTTGCAAAGTGATGGAACGCATGATCAATGGACGATTGGTATGGTGGTTAGAAAGTCGTAACCTACTGACTAACATCCAGTGTGGTTTTCGACGACGCCGTTCAACTGTTGACCATCTTGTGTCAATATCGACACAGATAATGGACGGCTTTATGAAGAACTGTCAAACCGTTGGCATATTTTTCGATCCTGAGAAGGCTTATGATACGTGCTGGCGAGCAGGGATTCTACGTTCCCTGTATGCCTGGAACATACGTGGACGCCGACCACTTTTCATTCAGGAGTTTATGAAGGACTGCTTTTTCCGAGTAAGGGTCGGCTCGGTTTTTTCTAATTCTTTTGTTCAGGAGGAGGGAGTACCTCAGGGTTCGGTGCTAAGTGTCATGCTCTTTGCTATAGCAATTAACTCCATCTGGAAATGCGTTCCACCTGGAGTTTCGTCATGCCTATTCGTAGACGACTTCGCTGTCTATTGCACTTCTCAGCGCACGGCGTTCTTACAACGGCGCCTGCAGCAATGTTTTGACAACCTTAGAGAATGGAGCGTGAAAAACGGCTTCCGTTTCTCATCTGAGAAGTCAATCTGCGTTAATTTCTGGCGCCGTAGGAGAAGATTACTACCTTCGCTCCGATTTGGTCCAGATTCACTTCCCTTCGCAGAAGAGACGCGCTTCCTGGGTTTGCTCTTGGACAGGAAGCTTAGTTGGTCGTCGCATATTGCACAGCTAAGAGCGAGATGTGACCGTTCCCTAAATATTATGCGAGTACTGAATGGCAAATCGTGGGGAGCGGATCGGACAATTTTGTTGCGAATATATCGGGTATTGGTCCGATCCAAACTAGACTATGGGTGTATTGTTTATTCCTCAGCACGACCAACTCTGCTGAGAAGATTAGACGTCGTCCACAATAGGGGCATCCGCATTGCAACAGGAACTTTTCCAACAAGCCCAGTGGTGAGCCTTTACGCCGAGTCCACAGAACCTCCCCTGCAATACCGGCGTGAGATTCTCTTGGCAAATTATGGTTGTGCGCTTAGGTGTATGCCTAAGCACCCAACGTTCGCTTCTTTTTTCACCACTACGCTAAGAGAACGATATAGGAATAGCACCCTTAGTCCTAAGTCTGCGGGGTTCCGTTTCCAAGAGCTCATAGTGAAGCTTGGAGTGGAACTGCCTGTGATGTTCGCCAAGGGCGAAAGACTTTACCCCCCTTGGCTATCTGGTACGCCCCATGTAGGTCTTGGGATGACCGTACACCAGAAGTCCACGATGCCTATTTCAAGTATCCGCACGTGTTTCTTAGAATTCTTGTCAGGCTACACTGACCGTCGATATATTTACACCGATGGATCAAAGAGCACCAACGGTGTTGGATGTGCTTATGTTTATGGAACCGAACCATATACATTCGGTTTTCCAAATAGCACTTCCATTTTTACTGCAGAGCTTTATGCAATTTATCGAGCCGTTTTGTATGTTCGCCGTCGTAAATTAGGTGACTGCTTGATTTTGAGCGATTCCCGTAGTGCACTGCAGAGCCTCTGTCAGTTGTACAACCCCCACCCTATTGTACAAATTATCCAGGATGCCCTCCATGTTTTACACGCTTCTGGTGTTGACGTGGGGTGTGCATGGATTCCTGGTCACGTAGGTTTGCCGGGGAATGAAATGGCAGATTTAGCAGCAAAGACGGCAACTACAGAACATAGTATTACCATCTCACGTGTTACTTCGGAAGATTTCAGGCTTGAAGTGCAGAGAGCGGTGCTGTCGTCCTGGCACGACGAGTGGTCAGCTCTCCGCGGTAATAAGCTTAGAGAAGTGAAAGAACTTCCGATAAACTGGGTAACTTCCTGTCGCACATCTCGTCGCGAGGAGGTTAGTTTGGCTCGATTAAGAATAGGGCACTGCAATTTTTCACATGGTTACCTATTTAAAAGCGACCCTGCGCCTCTATGTCCGCTGTGTGACAACCTTTTGTCGGTTCGCCACGTACTGCTAGAGTGTTGCTCTCTAGCGCACTTTCGGGATTCTCTGCAGCTGTCTGCCAGACTTGCAGAGGTCCTAGCGGACGACAAAACAGCGGTTGATAGAGTTTTTAATTTTTTAGCGGAGTGCAATAT
The DNA here is from genome assembly GCA_030765045.1 of Tenodera sinensis. NCBI lineage: Eukaryota > Metazoa > Arthropoda > Insecta > Mantodea > Mantidae > Tenodera > Tenodera sinensis. The sequence continues at coordinate 159,149,151 of CM060964.1, read as the reverse complement.
CAATTTCAGGATTTAAAATGTTTAATTATCTGTTTCTGATTTTGGACATATTTATCACCTTGTTTCATATCTGGCTATTGCCACTGCTTTTTACCTTTGTATATTTTTCTTGTTGCTAGTATTTTTATTTTTTGAGTGAAATTTATATCTGGCTATTGCCATGAATCTTTTAAGGGCGCTGATGACCTAGAAGTTGAGCGCCCTTAAACCAAATCAATCAATCAATCCCGTTACTGTTGTTCGGAAGTAATGATCCCTAGTCAGAAAGTGACATAAAGGACCTAGGCCATTTAAATGAATATGCAAATAAGCACATATCGAGCAGTAAATACTTGGGTAACGTTCTGTATCACACTCTTGGCGCAGTAAACATTGGTGTACAGCTCAGTTCTGCATATAGCGAGTCTTTTAAACTAAAAAAGGAGGAAATCGAAAAAATGGGTATATTTTATCGAAAACAATTGAGTGAATTAAGCTGTGTGGTGCATTTGAATTGGCATTAAGGGGTCACGACGTGACTAAAGAATCTGAAAATTCCGGAATATTTTTAGGGCTTATTAAACTTACCAGCTAGTGTCGACAGTTCTGTAAAAAATCACTGTTTAATCCCTCAAGTTAATATCTACACAACCAACTGCAGATGAGGAAACTGATGACATTAAAGTTAGCTATTCGGTGAAAAACTTAAGGGACACTGAGAGTGAAATTTTGGTCAAAATTGTCAAAAAGTGGAAAATTGTTGTTTTTTTTTTTTTTCACCTTAAAATGTTCCTGGAACACCGGTGCATTTGGATCAGCTAACATTTTTCATATCCCCCACTCCATGTGGCCTTTACGGCCCTTTCAAATTGTGCTCTTCCCTTAACGTACACAGGATGCTCCTATATAAAAGCCTGTTTTTCTCAAAACTACATTTCTGCAATTCCAAAAGAAGGTCGCGCCTGAGTTTTGCTTCAAATTCAATGAAAATTTCCAAAAAGTATTCATAAATAGCAGCTAAATAAAACTATGATTCAATATTGATGTTATCATAAACATGAATTCCAAAAACATATTTTTTGTATGAAAAAAATCAATAATTTTTAAGATTAAATTTTCTTTGTTATTAAAAAAATATGTACAGCATAATCAGCAAAAGTATTGGAAATATCTCTTCATACAATTGTTAGGTATCCATGTTTTAGAGTATCAGTTCTGTCAATATAAATGAATTTTGAAAATAGACGCGAGCTCTATTTTGAAAATGTGCGTATTAAATTCATAAAATAATTTATATATCCTAAACGAATTAACCAATTTTAATGAAATTTGGTGTACCTCCTATTCTCATATAAATACAAACACAGTAAAAATTTCAGAAAAATCTATCAAAAAATGTGGAACTTTCAAATTTCACTCCCAGTGTCCCTTAATGCAGATGATCGATGGACTGCGCAAGAACTTGGATACCGCCTCTACCCACGAAGATCAACATGGGTGGCCGCACCGTAACCGAGTGGTTAGACCATTCGCTTCTCACCGAAGCGGCCCGGGTTCGATCCCAGGCAACCACATGTCGGATTTGTGGTGGATGAAGTGGCGCTGGCGCGGGTTTCCTCCGGGTTCTCCGGTTTCCCCCGGCATCTCATTGCACCGGTGCTCCATTTTCATAAACCCGGCCCAGGCCGATGGTTTTTAAGTGTGCTTAAAAACGACAGCTCCATGTCAGTAGATTTACTGGCATATAAAATAACTCCCGCGGGACGAAATTCCGGCACACCGGCGACGCTGATTTGATCCTGGCAATTGACAGCGTCGTTAAACAACAAAATAATTTTTAATTTTTTTTCCATCTTCATTCCATGCATCATCAGTGTTACCGTCTGCGGTGCCGTATGTAGTAAAAGCGGGCGTTAAACACTACAAAAAATCAACATGGGTTTAAGCGGAAGCGATGAGGCTGCAACAAAATATGTGACGCTAAAGAGGTGTGCGATCGCATAACAGTAGACGAAATGCCGGTTTGAGTCAATATCTGATCTTGATGTTTGCAGGCTCTTAGAAACAGAAAATTTCGAAGAATATTCGACAAATTTTCCAGAGCATATTCTAGACTTGGCTGTAACGACACATCCCATACTAAACAGGAACAAACTGAAATCAGTGCTTTCAATCATTTATGAAAAGCCAGAACTTCATTGTGGGATTATCGTCACGATCCCTATGACTACGGCAGAACCAGAGTTGGTTCTCTTCACTTAAGTGCATCTAGTGCTTCATAAGGAACACAATGAAGTAGGACCGACAATCGGCACTCGCCATGCTCTCTATAGGAAATAAACTACTCTGCTTTTCAAATGGGAAGGAATTTGTCCTTGAGCGTCTCCAATCGGAGTCCTGCTGTGTTGTCATATTGCTTTCCCCTTAAGTGGGGTTTGACACGCGCCATGAAATATGAAGAGTGGGGGTAATTAGCTTGCAACGCTGTGTATGTAAACGTATCTCATTGGCTGCAGATCAGAACCCTTCCCATTTGAAAACCACAATAGTTTCGAGCATCAAATGCTTAAACGCCAAGGTCATCAACATGTTTGCCTGCATGAAAAATCGTCGGGCCGATTTACTACTATAATCAGAAACAATTGAGTACATTTACATTACAACTGTATGAGCATGCAGCACGCTATCCGTTAAATCCACGAGCCGCCACTGTCCTACACCAAAATTCCTTTCTTTGCCTGGCAAAGAAAATCTGTTAAACTTCTCTCCAACAATTCACATGCCATAAATCTTATACACATGTAACAAGTATGGTGCAGGTGCTCAGTGCACTATTTATATCGCACCAACAATGCACCCTCCCTCTGCATCAGTGCTACTGTCTGTTCATCAGCTCGTGGTCCTAGGGGACTGAAGGGAAGAGGAGGGACCATCCGCGATATTGTACCTAACCCGAGTTTTGTAAACTAAGTAGATAACGTTACTGCTTGTTAGATTGCCAACTTACCTCCAATGTTATCCCTGCTATGTTTGCTCGCTAATATGCTAACATCTTTTTATTTCAGTTAAAAATTGGAGTCACTAGCGTTATTTCGGAAGCAAAGAAAAGAGGAATGTAGAAGTTGATAAATCCCTGCTTTAGAGTGTTGTAAATCTGCTATGATATTGTGGTTGCAGAGCAGAGGGGTTCAGAGTGACAGTTCCATGTGTAGAACAGATTTTTACAGGATGATTGAAACAAAAAGCCTAAAGAGGTTTCTAAAGCGGCGCATTTTGACTTTTATTGGGCCACAGTGTCGTTTGCTTGTCCCCATACACATGTGTTCTTAATCCCATAGAACTAATTTGGGTCAAGTTAAAACGAATAGTTAGGGAAATGTAACAGGTGACCTATATTTAAGGGAATTGCACGATATAACACTCCAGGGTATATCTCTTGGGACCGAAACAGGCTAGAAAAGACATATAGAAAAGATAGAAAATGATAAGTGCGAGAAAGACGGAGCAGTTGAAAACATTGTTTATGTTTTATAAGCTAAATACACTGCATGAACTAATAATAGCATTTAAGTTCCGCTATTTTGAGTGACTTCTTTGCTTTAATATAGCGTGAATACTCATTCCAAAGTTGGCAATATTATCGCAAGGTGATTAGAAGCACGATTCCCGCTGCAGATATCTCCTGTTTACGTAAAATTGTTTACAGGCGTATTCACTTGCTGCATTCCTCTCAGGGACCATGAGGTGGTAAACAAACAGTAAATCAGCAGGATGCTTCTCCACCAGCATCATTGAGTTTGTCATAACCCTGCCTACACAACTTCCATCACCGCTACACCTAAAGCAGGGCCTCTCAACGCTTAAAATCACACCGGGAGCAGAGGTTCCTTGCACTGCATCGTGACGACTCGGTTAAACTTGACTCAACTCACGCACTGCAGAGCGAAGTAAGACTCAAGGGAACCTGTGTTGATGGACGGCTTCTTCATCAGTGAAATGGATACGTGCAATAGAAATACCTAATTTTGGAGCAACTTGCTCCAAAAAAAGCTTAGAATGCGAAATCCATTTAAATCAGATTGGGAACCTTATTTTTTTAATGTCACAATAGAGGCCGAATGTCTCATCTGTGGTACAATAATTATGTATGTGAGACTTGAAACGCGCTATTACAGTGTATTCAGAAATATATGGTGAAATCATAGGGGATGCTAAAGAAGAAGAATTAGAGGCTATTATACCTTGCAGAGAAGCATTCTTTATCTAAAAATGAGGTCTGCACCAGTTTCTAGATCATGAGAATAAAAACCAGATTTGGTATTAAAAACCAAATTAACCAGTTAAACACTGCACACTGCATGTAAACATGCAGTGAAGCAGGGTGAGACGCCAAAGCGAGAGAGACAAGTGTAAGAAAAGAGCGTATGGAGGTTTGCACCGAGGTTAACTTTTGTAGTTGTATTTTGCACCTTGAGAGGTCCTGACCTAATGTTAACTATCTGCAGCTTAACAATAAAGACGATTGTGTGTCCCACATTAATTTCTCCAACACAGCAAACTTCAAAATAATTTTTATGTTAAACTGATGTGAGACAAAATCTGTAATTGGATAGCTGTCCTATTTTATAGTTGTCATAAAGACACAGCCTGCTAATTAATCTGTAGAAAAACACAATTTTAAATATGAATTTAAATAGGTAAAAGTGTATAATGTAAAGATATTTTTGGGATAAAGTGTAATAATGTATACAATTTGCAAATTGGGAAGTTGTCCATTTGTCCATATTTATTTAATTTAGTATAGTATACAAATGATATGTAAAATGTACAATCACAATTAATTTTTAAAACAATCTCTTCTAAAACACTTACTTGCAATTCACATAGTGCCAGAAGCATACCTTCAGTTTTTTCTTTGGGGGCAGGGTCGGGCAGCGCCCGTACTGGAAAAAAGTTTGCCCGTACTGAGAAAATCCCTATTTGTCTTTTCTTGTTTTGAACTTTTAGAAATATTTCAATAATAAATCAACAACCAAAATAACTATGTATTGAGGACTATATTAATAGTAACAATTCTGCAATAGTTATCCATTGTCTTATTCCAGTATGCCGAGTATCCAGACCTCTTGTCAGTAAAGGCCGCTTAAACCCAATCGAACATCTACCTATACCTACATTGTATGATCCACGGTATTTGGAAATCGTCTGCTTACAACGTGTGGTAGCTTCGTTTTCGCGCCCCACTTTTCTCACCAAGAAATTCGAACTTTGAAGAATGGGGCTCCAGATCGTAGTACATTGTTTTTATTTTAAACCAAGCAGTGGCGCGGACACTGAGTGCACGCACTATGGGCATATGAGATTTTATTTACTTACTTACTTACTCACTCACTCACTCACTCACTCACTCACTCACTCACTCACTCACTCACTCACTCACTCATTCATGCATTCATGCACTGATTCATGTATTCATTTATTCATTAATTCATGTATTCATGTGTTTATGTATTTATTTATTTATTATTTTTTGGCAAACACAAAAGAGATGAGCAGCAAGAAAACCAAGTTGCCTCCAGCAACACAGTCCACAACGATCAGGAGCCAGTGGTGCAACACGAGCTGACTACTTATTTAATACAGAGAGGTGAACCAATAAACTAATGTAGGATTACCCTTAACAAAGCAATAGGCGTAGTTTTCGTCCTTAATGGTATAACTGGTTAGCTTGATAACAGTATGCTGTTCTCAAAGACGTTGCATTTTGTTATGCTCGCATACAACTTCAGCCTTGTGGCACAAAGGGAAGAAGCTATACTGACAAAGGCTTCAGAAACTGGAAAAATGCCTTACGTGCCAACCGTGGGTATCCTAAACACCAAACGTCAGAAACTCATATCCGTGCCGTGTCAATGTGGAAAAAAGGTGAAATTCCTACAGAAACCTGTATTTCGGTGTCAACATCAGCTAAAGAAATCACACTCGAGAGACAAGTTGATATGTTAAATCATAAATGGATGTAATACAGTTCTTGGCAGTCAATGAGCTGGCTGTGCGTGGCAATTATAATATAGAGAGGGCCGAAAGGAGTCTGTTTTTAAATGTTTTTAATACACCTTAAAGAAGATAAAAACCTTGAGCTTTCGGTCATTTTTGACTCCATGGCCTTCATCAGAATGAAAAATTACGGTTAGCATTCCAGTATTCGAGAACATGTCGTACAGGTTCTCCTGTATGGTATGTTTATCTGCACAGCACCTAGCCGCTTAATGCGACTTTATCTGTGCAGTATGTAAGGTGTTCTAATTTTTTCAAGCTTTTGTGTCTGTGGGTACGGTTTCTTCCTGCATACCTGAGTTTGGATGCAGGAAGGGGGACAGGAATAAGTGTTGGGGTGAGTAAGTGTTAGAAGGTGGGTGAGGCATTACCGTTACCCAAGGGCGTCCTTAGGAGTTCGGTAATTTTTCATTCTACGGTCGTATTGACCTAGTGCTCGTATCAATTGGTTGGTGTGGGAACTCAGTTTGGTGTGCATGGTTCGGGATCGCTCCCTCACCAAGTCCATGATGTAGGGTAGTCCGGAGTGGCTGTGAAGGATGTAGGAGGGAATCTAGGCCCGGTATCATATATTGTTCTCAACGCCCCATTCTACACTGTCTGCAGTTTGCGTATGTTGGAGGGTGCCGCCAATCCCCAGGCTTCGCAACCATACAACATCAATGGCGGGATGATTACCCGGTAAATGCGTAGTTTTAGGTAAGTGGGCATGATGGAACGGAGGATAGCGTAGAGCTGTCTGAGTGCAGCGTGGCCGAGTCTGGCATTTGCGCGGACGTGTGGAGTGTATGTTAACCCGCGGTCGAAGAGAACGCCGAAGTTTTTGGTGGAGGTTACCTATGGGATATTTCTCCACCTGAGCCGAAGTGACCGTTCCGGTTGCCTATGGCGAACCTTACCAAGGAGGAGTGCGGAGCTTTTCCCCGGACTAATAGCCATTCTCCACTTCTCACTCCAGCGGCCAACGGCATTGAATTGTCGTTGAAGGGAAGGGAGGCAATATCTCACATTCTTGTTTTGTGCCATGATGAGGACATCGTCCACATACTGGCATGTCACAGTATGCTGTTCCGTGGGGAAGTCGGACATGTATGCTGCGAAGAGAAGCGGGTAAAGTACACTGCCCTCTGGGACTCCTGCCGCTATACTTCTTAGTGTAGACAGTCTTCCTTCCACTTTCACTCTGAAAGTGCGGTCCTGAGAGAAGCTGCTAATTAGTGTGAGATATGGCGGAGGGATGTTAGCCTGCTTTAGCTTGTACAGTAGGCCTTGGTGCCAGGTTGTGGCGAATGCTTTTTCCACGTCCAGCAGAACTGCTATGGCTTTGAAGTTTTCCTGGAACCCCAGGGCAACCTTCTCGGCCACACGCAGCAGCTGCATGGTCGTGGAGTGAAAACCCAAACTGGTGATCCGGTAAGAATTGCCTTTCCTCAAAAAGAGGCGTTAGGCGGGTGAGGAGCAACCGCTCGAAAACTTATTACGGTTAGTTAGGTTTTCTTTCTTTTTTTTGTGGGGAAAAAGGCTACTTACGCCCTAACCACATGCACGCATGCGAGTGTAAGACGCCTACCCTGGCTTCGAACCCGGGCACCCTACTCACTAAAAAAAAACCACCGAAAGACATTTCTTTGCAGAGCCGCATTAATGCTTCTGCGCGTTTAATGGTGATAGATGAGAGCTGCTTGCCAGAGACAGTAGCAGCTGGTAATTACAGAAGTAGTGCCCTGTCTTGCAGGGGAGAATTTAATGAATGATTGTGCGTATGATAGTCGGGTCCCGCATTTGCACCCCGGTCAGTAACGTACAGTTTCATGCTGCCATGCAGTGCATGCGAGCGCGTCAACGATGAAGTCCCAGGCTGCAGTCATGATCAAGTCCTGGCTACAGCATGGGGAGTTGGAAGTGACAGTGATAATGAAATTCATAGTAGTTTCACTTATTCTATATCTGGCGTCCCTAGTGAGAGCCGTGTCGGTGCTTGGCGTCCACAGTGGGATCCGTATGACGGTTAGCTTTCCGCCCCCCATATACAAGGTGTTAGGGGTATGAGTACGCAGACTTCAAAGGTAAGTTCCTGACGTTAAACTGAAACATAAGTTCCTCTAACATTTTCCTCTATAGTGCATAGTTTCATAAATACAAATTAAAAGTGGTCATAAGTGTGATTGCGAATATGTCACCACTCCGTTATCGTTTACTTCTGCAATTAGAACAGCGAGGTAGAACTACAAAAGATGCGTTATTTATGTCTTTACCATAAGTTGCTAAAATGATTTGTTTAGCCACAAAATGATATTAAAGGACTGGATTCCAGCGTGACTATTACAACAAAGTCGTGGGCATACGCTTGGCAACCTCGCAACATTAGCGCGTGAGAAGAGCGGAAAATGAGGGAATGCTGACAGTACAACTATCCCCGCGACATCCGTGCGCAACAGCAGGTTCTGTCAGTGCTTCAGGTGCGTTAAATGCATTCAGAACTATGGCAGTCTTTACAAATCAAGAGTATTTAGATATGCTTCTTGCTTAGGGCAAAACAGATTGCAACACACGTGAAGCACAGTGCTTGATGATCTTCGCACACGTGTGTTTGAAGTAGTCCTAGAGATTGAGCAGAACACAGAAGCTCTAACGAGGGTAGGGCAAAATTGGCTAAGAAGATGCGATGCTTACATAGATTCTCACGGAGCACATTTTGAACATCTACTGTAAAAGACATCTTGTTGAGTTCAGTTATTAGCCATTAATAATAATTTTCTTCTTCTTGTTCTTCTTCTTCTTCTTCTTCTCCTTCTTCTTGTTCTTCTTGTTCTTGTTCTTCTTCTTCTTCTCCTCCTTCTCCTTCTTTTTCTTGTTGTTGTTGTTATTCTTCTTCTTCACGTCTTAGGTCATTTAGGCTGTTCCGGCTCCAAAGTCGTGTTCTTTATAATAGATTTTCCTGTTTAGCAAAAGGTGGCTGTTACTTAATTACACAATTACACGAATGAGGTATTTCCATACTTAACATTTGAAGTTTCTATCTCTGATCATCCGACTACACCTTATGCATAGCCTCTTTCGCAGATGTTAGTTTAGCTCTCGTGAATACGATTGAATAGCTTAAAAGCAAACCACCCCATCCCTCGTTACTGGCATTAGCTGACAAGAAACACACAGGCACGTGGCGAACCGGATTTCAAGCGCTAGCCTAGTTTAGACCTTCACCCGTTGTAGGTGTGAACACATGCCTGGCCGCAAACCAAAACACAATATTCGGCCTGTGTTGCCAGACTGCACATAATTTATTCAATAATGTTCGATTATTCTCCTTTACCTTTCAAGATAGAGTTGTTATTGGACTTTATTATTAGTCATACTTGGATCTCCCAGCACCCGAAGTCTGCTCACTCCTTTTTTTGTGGTGGGGAAAAAGGCTACTTACGCCCTAACCGCATGCACGCATACGAGTGTAAGACTCCTACCCTGGCTTCGAACCCGGGCTGCCTACTCACAAAAAAACCCACCGGAAGTCTTGAGGTCGAGACCTCAATGCTGCAGTACCGCATTAAGCACCTGCGCATTTAGTGGTGAAAGATGGAAGCTGCCTGCCAGTGGCGGAGGACAAACATGACATAAGCCCTGAGTACCCCTTGGTAGTAATTAATGGTGATGTGTTTGATAGTTGTTGGTGATCTTTTGTGTGTCAGCCATTTGGCATCGTTAGGTGTTACATATAGTGTAGATGGGTGTGAGGGATGACTGAATGAGCATGTTTAGTTTTAATTTCCACCCGAAGGTTTCGTTTCTTGTCCTTAGAGTATGTTTTTTTTTTATATTTTTATTTTTATCTTTTTTAATAGCCTATGATCTATACTAGAAGTAAGTTACGCTTATATATCTAGGTGCAGTGTATGGTGGCATAATTTGCAAACTTGTAGTTCTAACTTCTAATGTATCTAGTATGCTTACTTACTATGTTGATATCAAGCCGGAGGCTTCATCATTAATCGTGTACCTGATCTTGCCTGTTCATATAAGTGCACACATGGCGGGCTGTCTGCCTGAAGTACAGAGGCGAGCCTGTGCCACTGCCGGGGAGGCCCTCGTCTCCCGGGGGCCGCCTTGGCTAGGTAGCGCAAAGACTTGTGAGGGCTTAACAGTATGTATGTGTATTGCAGTGTTATGTGTTTGTTGTGTGCTTCCCTTCATCCCCTAACCAGCAATTTCATTGTACTAAATTATTCAGGTATTCCTGTATGTTGAGTTCAGGTTCGCCTATGTTTATAGTGCGATCGAACAATGACAGAGGGCTGAGGTGTTTGTCGCGTGCCATATCATACTCCCCGAGCATTCGTATTTGCTCGTTATGGTTCTTGTTCTTTTTGGCGTACATGTTGCATGCTAGGTGTTTAACAAACTGCTCGATTGTGAGCAGTTTTAGCTCTTCACGTAGCTGGTACGAAGGAGCCTCTGGCGGTAGTTTTGCAATAATTCGCAGTATTCTATTTTGCATCGTTTGGAGCCGTTTTATGTGAGTTTTTGCCGCATATCCCCATACCGGTGCGGCGTAAGTTAAGATGGGTCGGATCAGCGTCTTATAGAACATAAGTCCCATGTGTAGCTTAAGGCTGCTGTTCAGGTTAATCAGCGGGTACAGTCTGTTGAGTTGGCCATTGACCTTTGCTCTGGCCGCATTAATATGTTCACTCCATGTGAGATATTCATCCATTTTAACCCCGAGGTACGTGACGGATGTCTCCCACCCGATAGGTTCCTGAGTTAGGGTGAGGGGTGGGAGGGCTCGCTTCCTTTGTCTATGCAATTTTTGCCAGGTAAAAAGGATTGCTTGGCTTTTCTCTCATTCAGTTTTAGCCGCCATTTGGTGAACCAGGGTTCCAGAGCATTTAGAGTATTCTGAAGCCGTAGGTGTATGATGTGTGGCTGTGTAGATTGCGTGGCCAGGGCCGTGTTATCCGCGTATATGTATTTATCTACCCTGACTCGTGGTGGTAGATCATTGATGTATATATTAAATAACGTAGGCCCGAGTAAACTTCCTTGTGGGACTCCCGCGTTTATTGGGTGCAATGAGGATTCCGTATTCTCAATTGAGATTCTGAAGCTCCTTCCGCTGAGGTAATCTTTTATTAGGGTGACCATTGAATCTTGTACCCCTATGCGGATGAGTTTGTGGAGTAATCCTGCATGCCACACTTTATCGAAGGCGCGTTCTATGTCCAATAGTACCACGCCTGTCGATCGTTTCGTGTTAAATCCCTTGGTGATACTTTCTGTGAGCCTAAGGATCTGTAGTGTTGTAGAGTGGTTGGCCCTGAAGCCGAACTGGTCGTCGGTTATCACGCTTTTTTTTTTACTAATTGGTCTGTGATTAGTAGGAATGGAAGGATCTTTATGTTGCTTAGGAAACATTAGGATTCGTGCTTCCTTCCAGCGCTTTGGAAATTTTCCGTGTTCCAGCGCGTAGTTGAATATATCCGCCAGCACTTTTAAGGCTTTAGGTGGAAGATGTTTCAGGACTATATTGGGAATATTGTCGGGTCCTGAAGCCTTATGAGTGGGCAAGTGTGCGACTAGCCACTTAATTTCGCCTGCACTGGTCTTTCGAAGTTTGTTGTGTGTTGGAATAGTTGGCCTAATTAAGGGAACATGTTTTTCGGTCGCATGGTGAATAGTTCTGGTGATTATTAATACGGCTTGCTCCTGAGTATCTTGTGAGCTAATGACAGGGTTGCTTTATTCGAGTTGCGTTTCAACTAACGTTTCGAACTCGGGCCAGTTGGCGTGATTGTAGTTGCGCCTAGGCTGTTCTGGTTTGAACATTACGGGCGCCGCGACCTCCATTATTACCGGTAAATGGTCTGATGTGAGGTTTAATACCGTAGTTTTGGTTTCAAATGGTATTCCTTTTAGTAGGGCGATATCGAGGATATCGGGCGACTGATTGGCCGCTCGCGGGATAAAGGTCGGCTCGTCTGGGCCAGTTAGGTGGATGTTTGCCCGGTTGATGAAATTTAGAAGTTGTGTGCCCTGGGCATTCGCTGTTCGACAGTTCCATAGATAATGCTTGGCATTAAAGTCGCCAGCCGCAATTACCTTGGTGTCTATTCGCATTATTTTGTCGACATCCTCCATATCAATATTCAATGAAGGATTATATACGGCTACTACCGTTACAGCGGCTCGGTGTAATTGCACATTTACCACTGTGGCCTCCAACCGGTTTAATTCGGGCACTTGTTTCTGGTAGTGTTTGATGGTATTTAGTATTATTATTGCCGTGCCTCCACTTCTTCGATTTCGGTCATTGCGGTATATACTATAACCCGGAATGGAGAAGCGGTCCATTGGTCATAAATGTGTTTCGTTCAGAAGCGCAATTTGGATCGAGCTTCTGATCAGGAAGTCCGTTAATTCCTGACGTTTGCGTCTGATATTATGGCAGTTCCAGTATAATACGTTTACTGTAGATGTACTATCCATTACTGGTTGTGGGAAGAAAGTACTAGGAGATATCTGGCAAGATAGTTGAAGAGGTAAAGCTAGTCTGCGTTTTGGTGTGATTAACTCCAGCAGCCATTTTGTATGTTTCAGGAAGTTTTCATAACTCACTTCCCTGGAGACTCCTAGTGATGCCCGGAGCTCCCTCAAGGTAATTCCATTTACGAATGCTTCGCGGGTGGTGAGCGCTACTGGAGAGAAAATAGAATCTTCCGGCGGTGTCGGGGTAGCTTGTGTGTGTGTTGGTTGTTGTGTGGTGTTCCTACTACTGGTTTGTTGGGTGCGCACAGGTGTTGCCTCAATTTGACCGGTCGTGACTCGGTTTTCCCTGGCAGTAGAAGGGTGGGTTTCTGGAGCTGGCCTGTTTCGGCCGCGACGGTCCTGGATGAACCACCCTTCATTATTGTTGGGAACAGCCTGTGTTGTATTTAGCTGTCTCTGAGGTTGGGGTCGGGGGGCCCTATTTGGCTGTTCTCTTGGCCTTGAGTGTAGTGTCGCCTGGTAGAATGGGCAACCGCGCCATCTTGCCCCGTGGCCTGTGGTTACACAGTGCGCACAGTCGTTCCTGGGGAGGAACTCTACATAAATAAGAGGGGTGAGGGCCTTCGCATTTGGCGCATATATTAATTGGGGCCTGACACTCTAAATGTGTATAAAACAGTTGCTGGCAATTTCTACACTGTTTTGGTGCTGGAGTTGTCGTATATTCCTCGACTTTAACTTTAAAGTGCGCTAAACACTTGAGGTCTCTAATTTTTCTATTAGTTGGGGTGTCTACAAGCTCAGTTAGGTACATGGGGAGCAGGGCACGTGTCCTGTCACGCCTGTGCATCTGGACAGCCCTGATGACCTCAAGGTTGTGGGTGGCCAGTTCTAACTTAATGTGTTCCCCGGAGACTTCGGCATATACACCTTTGACAACAAACCTAAGAGTCTTTTCGGTGGGTTCTGACATGAGGTGGAAGTGTATTTGCCGGCTTTTGAGCTGTTCTACGAAAGCATTGTAGTCCCTCCTAGAGAACAGCTTGACTGCGTAGTCTCCGGAGCGTGGTGCGAACCTGACTGTGTACTTGTACAGATATTTGCACGTTGTGTCGAAGCTATGGGTTATTGTGTGTATGGCTGTTGTCTGGCGCTTGTGCATGAAGATTGGTGCCAAATCGGACCTGAACTCCGTGAATGTGATGGTGTGGGTGGAACTTGTGCTAGCATGTGCCTGTGCCGCTTGGGCGTAGGACTCTGGTATCGGAGAGTGTGCTTTGGGGGTGGGGGAGGGTCACATGTCTGATAAGTCGATGAGGTCTTGAGGTGGTGTGTGTGGAGATGGTTGTGTAGGTGTGCGTGTGTGTTGTCAGTGCTTGTGTGCATGTGTGTAGGCAGTATTGGTGTGTGCATGGGTGTAGTTTGTGTTTGTGTGTGTGAAGGTGTAGTTTGTGTTTGTGCACGTGTAGGCTTTGTTTGTGTGCATGAGCGTGTAGGCTGTGTTTGTGTGCATGAGCGTGTAGGCTTTGTTTGTGTGCATGAGCGTGTAGGCTGTGTTTGTGTGTGAGTGGGTGTAGGCTGTGTGTGAGTGGGTGTAGGCTGTGTGTGAGTGGGTGTAGGCTGTGCTTGTGTGAGTGTAAGCTGTGATTGTGCACATGTGCGTGTAGGTTGTGTCTGTGTGAGTGTAGGTTGTGTGTGTGCGTGAGTGTGATTGTGTATGTGTGGTTGACACCTGTGTATGAGTGGGTGTAGGTATGCGTGTTCGTGTAAGTGTTGACTGTGTTTGATTGGGTGTGTTGGCGTCAGTGAGAGGGGGTTGATTGTGAGTTGTATCCTGAGTTGGTGTAGGTATGAGTGGGATTGTGGGGTTGAGCGTTGGTGTTGTGTCTTGTGTGGGCATGTTCATAATGTCCAACTCAGGTGTTCTGCTACGCTGTGATCGCGTGCATGGTCGTGTGTTTGCGGATGATGATATGATGATGATGATAATGATGATGATGATGATGTAGAAGTGGGTGTTGATGTTTGTCTTTAGCCATTTTTAGTGCCTTAGCCGTTACCGGCATTTTCGTAGATGATAGGGATGAGGGGGAAGGTCTAATGGTCTTCTTCACCATTGACAGATATCTTCTGTTCAAGTGTATTTAGTGATCAGCTGATGGGGGGTTAAAGGGGTTGACCTAACGAGTATTGAGTATTAAGAGAATAAAAATCTAACGGGGACCTAACTGGGGGAACTTAAGCCTTGGAAGAGAAATAGGTGAGTGATGGGTGGTTTCAAGTGTGTTTTTAACAGGGGGACGGTCTTATTTATTTAACCTACTTCTGGTGTTTATAAAGACAGATAGCGGGTAGGTTTTAACTTGTTCTAGCTCTTTTGAAAGTGCCTCGGGGGCAGTTAGCTTAAAATTAACCCTAAGAAGAGGAAAAGAGAAGAGAGTAAAAGTCTAGTGGGGGCCTAACCGGGGGAACTTAAAAACTGGAGAGAAAAGAGGAAAATAGAGATAGTAGGAGAGAAAGAGGTAGCTAGCGCGTGCTAAAAAGCGTGGCTAGCAGAGGACTGAACCTGTTAGGGCGCCTTGGTGCCAGTCAGAGACTGTTGGCTGTGGTCTTGCTATCCCTCGTCTAATCTGTGGTGTATATTTACCTTTCCGGTACGGGTCGTTGCTGCAGCCGGCAAGCCGGAGTTGGAGCGGTGACCTCCGGGCGACTCTGAGCGTGAGTGACGGCCTGCGCACTACGCTCGCTGAAGATCGCTCGGACTCCCTTCTTCTCGCTTAAACAAGCTAGTAGGGCTCTTCAAAACAGCTGCAGTTGATCTCGAAGTTCTCGAAGTCCGTCCAGGGGCAACCCACCAACAATCGGGCCGAGTTTTGCTTAAAAAAAGGGGCAACCATTGGCAACAACCGTGCTCACTCATTTATTTTTCAAGTGGAGGAAAAATCCATTTACGGAGCCCCATGCGCTGGGATGGCACAGAGGGGGACTGTGGGCCTCACCCGTAGGTACTACTCCACTAAAAAAAACCTCCACCGGTGAATTCAGGAGTGGAAATTCGACAGTACCGCTAATGCACCTGTGGATTGAGGGTGTGGGTTTGTTGGCCGGCCACAAGGACCTAACCCAGGTGAGAGATCGCTAGGACGTGAACATTGCCGAGGCTCTGGACACGCCCTTGGGAATTTAGTGTGGGAGTATTAGTTTAGTTATGTCTCCGGACGGAGACGTCTTGATGTGGTCCTGGAATAAAGAACAAGTTATAGTGAGAGATCTGGTCTAGTCAGGCCCCGTGAGGTCCGACGGCACTCCATGTAGTTGATGTGCTTAAACATTCCTGCAAGTAGGAATAGAGTCAGTGGTTATTAGTGTGATAGATATTTGGTAGAAATTTTCTGTTGATTCAGGCGGTTGAAGCGTTTATGCATTCCTGAAATTAGGAACAAAGTCAGTGGTTATTCATCTGGCAGACGATTAGTTGGTTTACGCAGGCCCCGTGAGGTCTGACGTCACTCCATGGAGTTGATGTATTAATGCATTCCTGAAATAAGAAACAAAGTCAGTGGCTATTTATCTAATAGAAAAATTTTGCCGTAAATGCGCTTGTGCTGTCTTGAAATAAGGAGCAGAGTCATTGAGTTAACTTAAACTATTTACAGGTAGTGGCGGGAGACGCCATTAGAGAGTATGTCCGTGGTGATTGCTGTTGGTAAGTGTCGGGTTTCGCCTAAGCCGTCTGCCCAATCAGAGCGCAGCTGCACTTAGACCGCCCCCTCTGAGTGAGATCCGCCTTGACTACAATGAGCAAGGACTTTCAAGTGCCACTGGCAGAAGGAAAGGAATAGACATGCCATGGCAGTGTAGTTTTGGATGCTTTAACTTTGCACTAACGCGTCTAGGTATTCTTGGATATTTATTTCTGGTTCCTTCAGGCCAGTTGTTCTATCGAACAGCGAGAGAGGTCTTTTGTGCGTATCTCGTTCGAGGTTATACGCACCTAGTTCTCGAATGAGGTGGTTGTGGTTTTTGTCTTTCTTGTCGTATAAGTTTGCACTTTGCGCTTTGATGCACTGTTCGATGGAGTGTAGCTTAAGCTCGTTGTGTATAATATAAACGGGTGCTACTTGTGGGAGCTTTGCTATTACCCTAACTATTCTGTTTTGGAGTGTTTGCAGCTTATCAATATGTGTTTTGGCGACATAGCCCCAAACGGGGGCCGCGTATGTTAGGATGGGCCATATCAGAGATTTGTATAGCGTAAGGCCCATATTCAGTTGTAATTGACTGTTTTTGCTTATCATAGGGTAGAGTTTATTTAATTGGCCGTTTACCTTTATCCTAATGGTGTCTATATGCTTTTTCCAGGTCAGACCTTGGTCCATGGTAACACCAAAGTAGGTGACTTGGTCTTTCCATTCAATTTGCTCGCCTCTGTATGCCAGAGGCGGTTGTGAATGGCTGGGGAGCCTGTGCTGTATGCGTTTTGTGAATATTATTGATTGGCACTTTGTGGTGTTTACTTTGATTCTCCACTTTGAGAACCACGGCTCCAGCTCGTTTAGAGCATTCTGCAATCGCAGGGGGATGATCCGTAATTTCGTGGATTGCGTTACTACAGCTGTATCATCAGCATATATGTATTTATCAGTACGCGTAAAATCTGGCATATCATTGATATATAGATTAAATAGCGTCGGCCCTATTAAACTTCCTTGTGGGACTCCCACCCTCCGAGCGGAGGAGCAGTCCTCCACTACCACCCGGAAGTGCCTTGTGCTTATATAATCTTTGATTAGCGCAATCATTGAATCGGATAAATTGTAAGTTTTTAGTTTATGGAGTAGGCCCGCATGCCACACTTTATCAAAAGCGCGCTCAATATCTAGGAAGATGGCGTCAGTTGATTTATTGGTATTGTAGCCTTTGGTAATTTGCTCTGTTAGTCAAAGTAGTTGAAGTGTAATGGAATGTTGCGATCTAAAACCGAACTGTTTTGCAATCAGTAAATTGTGTTTAACGATGTGGGCGTTTATTCTTTTGAGGATTGTTTTCTCAAGTACCTTATCTATTGTGTTTAATAGGCTAATTGACCTGTAGTTCGCAGGTAACGAGAGATTTTTCTTTGGCTTCGGAAGCATGACGAGCTTAGCCTCTTTCCATTGTGGTGGGAATCTACATTTATCTAGAGTGTAGTTGAAATTTTTTGCTAACAGCCGAAGCGCTGCTCATACCCCTAACACCCTGTATATACAATGTTAAGTGGGAGGGGGTTGCGTTGCCCTGGCCAATGATCGGGTGACGATTTGTGATGGCCTGCTGTTTTGGGCCATGTTTGTCATCGGCCACGCTGTTTTCTCGAGGGTCAGTACTTTGTCCGGAATCACTGCAGTTGTTGTGGATGTGTTTAGGCTGCGAGAGGATTGGTCGAATCACCGAGTAACGTCGTTGCAGTTTCCGGACAACGGATCATCAACTACCGGCTCCACGCTGTGAGTATTGACGGTCCAACGGTTCCTCTACTTCCGACTCCCTTTGGTAAGTGGCTAGTCATTTTGGACAGGTAGAGCAGTAAGGCCTAGCCACCTTCCACTGGAACGGTATTGGCGCACTTTAGTGTCCGGCCCTCTACTGCTCGCGTCTTTCGGCACCTGCCAGGGACTCTTTCTCTTGTTCTAAATATCTTACTTCCTCTTCTTCTATTAGGCTAAGTCACACTCAACACCGTATACAGAGTGCGAACTTCGAGAAGCTACTGGAAGAGCCCGTCTAGCTGTTTGGTACAGCGAGAAGAAGGGATCAGAGCCAGCTCTACAAGACCCAACTTCGCCGCGCCGCGAGAGGCTTCACTGCTCTCGGCCAGCACAGCATCGACTGCCGGCACACGCGCTACGCGTTTGCCGCACCGGTTAGCAACTTAGTTGCTGACTGCAACTACACTTAGTCTTTTTGGACAGGCAGAGCAGAAAGGCCTTAGCCACCATCCATCTGGATTGGTAAAGGCGCACCTAGGTGTCCGGCCCCCTGCTGCTCGCTTCTTTCGGCACCTGCCAGAGACTCTTTCTCTACCACTATATTCTTCTTTCCTCTTTTCTATTAGGCTAAGTCCCCCCAGCCCCCTTAAAACCTACTCTACTTAAACTTTTCAACACACTACGACTGACTCATCTCTCTGAGATGGGTAAGACTAAGACTAGACGGTCCCCGACTTCCCTACGGACGACGCGACGTAACGTGACGCGTACTAACCTTGACTTTACCGGCTCCCAACCTAGTACTCCCACCCATCCCTCCAACCCTAATCCCACTGCCCCTGTTGCCTCCTCTCCTACTCCCAACGCCGAGCTTCAGAACACTCCTCTGCCGCCATCCCGCTCCTCTTCCAGAGCCTCAACTTCTTCGCGCTGCTCCCTCTCCAACATCCAAAATCCACCAGCAGCCATTTCTCCTCCCAATACCCCTCCTAGGCTTCCTACGTCCAAGTCCCATACCACTGCTAACTCCAAAACCTTCCCAGATCCAAATGCCCCATCCAGTGCTCCGCAGCTCGGCTCCCCACCCCTGCCCGCTCCCCCTCCTACCGCCCCTTCCCATCCCACCACCCAGCCTGCTCCTTCAACCCAGCCCGATCCCCAACCTCTCCTTGATTTCCAGCCCAGTCCTCAACCTGGCCCCTCCACCCGACCTGATCCTCAATCCCTCCCTCCAACCTGCCCCAACCCCCAACCTAGCGACTCAACCTTACCAAACCCGACTTACGCTCACGTTACAAAACACCAGTCCCCCATTTACATTGATCAAAGACACTCGACGGACATAAGTAAACTCCTCACTGACTTCACGAGACGGACTGGTATAAGAGACTTTGAGGTACACCGGGCCTCCCTGACTCATGACTACCAAGTAAGAACCAAAACCCCAGACGATTACCGCCGGCTGTGTGATCACCTCAACCAAGCCAACGTCTCATACCACGTTGTGACGCCCAGGCAAACCCAAACCTGTAGAGCGGTTATTAAACGCATCTACATGAATGGCGCAGAGCACGAGATCAAGGAGGAACTGGCGGCGTCCAACATCTCGGTGGTAAAGGTGACGCAGCTGCGCCGCTTCAACAGGGAAAGGACCCCTTTGCCCCACTACCTTGTTGAGCTGACATCCCTGGAAGATCTTTCAAGACTATCCCGAAAGACGTTCATCCTTTACTCTAAGGTGGTGATTGAGGATTACTGTCCTCCTCGCTTCCCCAAGCAGTGCGGCAGGTGCCAGCGATTGGGCCATCTGGCCCCCAATTGCAGGGCCGAAGCAGCCTGCTCGAGGTGTGCGGGGAGGCATGAGTCGCAGTCATGCAACGTCCCTCTAGAGCGGCGCAGGTGTGTACTATGTGGCTCGCAGGGACACGGGGCACGCTTTCGTGGCTGCCTGGTGTACCAGCGACACCTGGCCACGCTACGGACGTCAAACCAGGGAGTAAAGGCACCAGCACAGACACAAACACAGACACCGGCTCAGACACAGACGCAGACACAAACCCAAACTAATGGGAGGAAGCCGCGACCACCCGCCAACCGGGGAGCTCCCACTGCAAACCCTGGCACGAGCACAGGGACCAGTGCGCTTCCTCCAAAGACGGCGGCAAGAGCTCCCAACAGCTCGAACCGCGACGCCGTCAGGCCACCCCCCAAAACCAGACAAGCCCAGGACCACCCCCGCGACAGTCACTACCCCACACGTCTCTCCGTTAATAGCCCAGAGTGGTTTCACAACCTAGAGATGTGTTACATGGCCCTGGACAGACTACAAATCAAGCCTGACGAGACTATGGACACACTCCAGGTCTACTACAACTTCTTCCAACGACTTCTTGACGTGACACATGATGGACGTTAATCCCACGACTAACTTAGTGACCTGGAATACACATGGACTGAGACAAAGAAAACATGAACTTCTCGACTTTCTAGATAAACACGACATACCAGTAGTCCTTCTGACAGAAACTCACCTAAGCCCTAGTGATAGATGTAACTTACCCGGATATTATCTATATAGAAACGACAGAGATAGGCGTGGCGGCGGCACAGCCATAGCTGTCCGCAGAGACACAGCCCATCATCAAATACCAGTTCCACCCTTGCACAGACTCGAGGCAACTGCTATAGCTACCACAATTAACAACAATCACATAATCATCGTCTCAGCGTACAACCCACCATGCGACATAGTCACAGCAGACATTAACTCGCTCCTGCAGTTAAACCCAAGTGTTATAATAGCAGGCGATTTAAATGCCAAACACCCACTATGGAACTCAACCAACATGAACGCGGCAGGCCAAACCCTATTACGCCGTGAAAACAGATCTGATTATATAATACACGTACCCACAGAACCGACATACGTCCCGTTTCAGGCAAACCAAACGCCTGCTATTCTAGACATAGTGCTAGAAAGGCAAGCCGGCGCCCGCGTCTCGCTCAAAGTTATTAACGAGCTATCGTCAGACCATCTATCGGTCCTTATCAAACTTGAAGGCCCTCTCCGGAGTGTGCCACCCAGACCAAGGCGAAATTATAACAAAGCTAAATGGGACACCTTCTCAGAAACCGTAGATGTCCAAATGTCGGACATTAAAGTTGACTCAATTGAGGATATAGATGCTGCTACCGAAAAGGTGGAAAAAGCAATACAGTATGCCACAATGGTGGCAGTTCCACTACAGCGGCAAAAGAAAACAATTGTACGCCTGCCAACAGACATACAACGTCTTACTAAACAAAGAAATAGAACCAGGCGACAATGGCAACAGCACCGACATCCGACACTTCAGAACCAACTCAAAACACTGAACCAACAACTTCGCGAGCGAACATCCACTGTTATATCCACCCAGTGGAACGATACATTACAGTCACTAAATCCGGGCACCAACACAGTATGGAGAATAGCAAAATGTCTCACCAGAGACAAGATCTCCATTCCCCCTCTTCACGTGGGTCAACATATCGCAACCACGGATGAAGAGAAAGCAGAAGCACTGGCAGATGCACTAGAAAATACACTCAAACCAAACATAACGCCATCACTGCCAGTATTTGTAAACGAAACTGAAGCCGTAGTTCAAAACATACATGAAAGGCAAACGCATGACAGAATTAGAAAAACACATGCCTGCGAAATCAAATGGATCATCAGACATTTACCGAAAAGAAAAACACCAGGACCAGACAAAATCCCGAACATTGCGCTGCAACACTTACCGGCCAGCGCACTCGAAATACTAACGAAACTATTCAACCTCTGCCTTTTGCACGGCTGCTTCCCAAATAGGTGGAAAACAGCAAATGTGCTACACTTCCCGAAGAAAGGCAAAAATAATGCGAACCCACAAAACTACAGACCTATTAGCCTGCTTAACACGATGAGCAAACTTCTTGAAAAAGTAATACTAAAACGTATTAATGCATTTATTATAAAACATAACATCTTAATTCCCGAACAATTTGGCTTCAGGGCCAACCACTCAACCACACTGCAACTCCTGCGTGCCACCGAATACATTACGAAAGGCTTAAATTTCAATAAGTCAACGGGAGCCGTCCTACTTGACATAGAACGTGCTTTCGACCGCGTGTGGCATGCAGGACTGATACGAAAAATGATAAACACTAAATTCCCGGACACAATGATTAAACTAACAGCGAACTATTTGCGCGGGCGATCTTTCTCCTCGCTAGCGAACGATGCAAAGTCCACACCCCGCCCAATTCTGGCGGGTGTCCCTCAGGGTAGTATACTCGGGCCGCTTTTATTTAATATCTATATAAACGACATCCCGAAAAGCGCGAACACAACATATATCCTGTATGCTGACGACACGACAATTATGGCTCAATCAGGTAAACCTGCATTCGTACACAGAAACCTCCAGACATCACTGGATCAACTGGAGCCCTGGCTCGCCCAATGGCGAATAAAAGTCAATGCCACTAAGAGTAAAGCTATAATGTTCACAAAGCGCAGAAAACACTTCCACCCGAGGCATGGACTGCAACCGCTAACACTTTTTAACAATGATATCACCTGGACCAATAAAGTAACGTACTTAGGTCTAGTGATGGATCCGGGACTCACCTGGCGCCCTCACATAGAGGAAGTACGCAGAAAAGCCTATGCTCAATTGAGCAAGCTGTATCCCTTAATCAACTACAGTAACGCCCTACAGCTCGACATGGGCCTAACACTTTATAAAATGCTTATACGGCCCATACTGACGTACGCGGCGCCGGTCTGGGGCTACGCGGCAAAAACACATATCAAAAGAATTCAACAACTACAAAATAAGATACTGCGTATAGTAGCAAAAGTCCCATACTTAGCACCATCCAAAAAACTGCACGAAGACCTACACATGCATACGATAGAACAATTTATTAAAAAACTAGCCTTCGACTTATACAATAAAATCCCATCACACCACAATACACTCATCACTTCACTTGGACAATACGAAACAACCATCGACAAACACATGAGACCACTATCCCTTTTTGACAGAAACTTAACCAACCCAGACATAGACGACGCCATAAACGACTATCTTGACAACCTGATACATTAAGCTAATCCACCGACTTTGCCTTTATGTTACAGACATACCACGTGACGTCCATCTCCCACAGTGCCCTCCAAGACCTTGCGCTACCTAGCCAAGGCGGTCCCAGGGGAGAGCGCCCCCTCGGGAGTGGCACTGGCCCGCACCTGCACTTTAGGCAGACTGCCCGCCAAGTGTGCACTCCAGACGACCAGGCGACACCCGGAAACACAGAGAAAGAAAGGGAAAAAAAACCAGACGCGGCACCCATCGAGGATGCCAAACACCGACGCGGCTCCCAATGTGGACGCCAAGCACAGACGGGGCTCCCACTAGGGACGCCTAACATAGAATAAGTAAAAGCACTATAAAGTTTGTTATAAGTAAAACTACGACGAATTTCATTTTCACTGTCACCTCAATCTCCCCAGGCTGTAGCCAGGACTTGATCATGACTGCAGCCTGGGATTTCATCGTTGACGCGCTTGCTTGCACTGCATGCCAGCATGAAACTTTGCGTCACTGACCGGGGTGCAAATACGGGACCCGACTATCATACCCACAATCATTCACCAAATTCTCCCCTGCAAGACAGGGCATCTCTTCTGTAATTACCAGCTGTTACTGCCCCGGCAGGCAGCTCTCATTCATCACCATTGAACGCGCAGAAGCCCTAATACAGCTCTGCAATGAAATGTCTTCCGGTGGGGTTTTTTAGTGAGTAGGCTGCCCGGGTTCGAAGCCAGGGTAGGAGTCTTACACTCGCATGCACGCATGCGGTAAGGGCGTAAGTAGCCTTTTTCCCCACCACAAAAAAAAGGATGTGTTTGATGGCTATTGTGTGTGGAGAGAAGGACGGAGAACTTCGAAAATCTTCAAGTAACAGAAGAGCCCGACTAGCTGTTTGGAACAGCGAGAAGAAGGGATCACAGCCAGCTCTACGAGACCCGCGCCGCGAGAGGCTGAGAGGCTTACTGGTCCCGCCCAGCACCGCTCCAACTGCCGGCACACGCTCTACGCGTTTGCCGCTCCGGTTAGGGCAATCTTAGTTGTTCACTGCAACTACACTCAGTCTTTTTGGAAAGGCAGAGCAGTAAGGCCTTAGTCACCATCCATCCGGATCGGTAAGGGCGCACTTCGGTGTCCGGCCCCTGCTGCTCGCGTCTTTCGGCACCTGCCAGAGACTCTTTCTTTACTGCTATACTCTTCTTTCCTCTTTTCTATTAGGCTAAGTCTCCCCTCAGCCCCCCTAAACTCACTTTACTTTAAACTTACACAACTTACTGCGACTGACTCATCTCCCAGAGATGAGTAAGACTAAGACTCAACGGCCCCCGACCTCCCTACGGACGACGTGACGTAACGTGACGCGTACTAACCTTAATCCTTTCATGCCTGAATTATTTTGCTACTTATGCCGTTCTTCTAATTCGAAACCGGTTTAGATTAGGCGGTCTGGGACACCTTCAGCCTGCTCGCTTGAATAGCCATGATCGTTGAGGCAACACGTAGTGCACTGGCCATGCACTCAGGTCGTCAGTTTGAGTCTCGCCAGCCGCAGTCAAATGTGCCTGTGGTAAAGGACGGGGAGGGCCCACGTAAAATAATCGGTGTGATGGGACGCGTGGATGATGACGGGGTATCATTTGACTGCGGTTGCATGGATTTTGCTTCTTTTCTTATAAAAAACACTACAATATAAATTGTAAAAAATAATTTTTTACAATTCAAAACGTCTCAAATATGTATTTTTAATTGGTGACAGACAGTATAACAAGAATATAGCAGAAAAAAGTTAAAACTGGTACAAACAGGAAAAAAGCCTATGTATCTTATAATACACACCAGGCATGAAAGGGTTAACTTTTCCGGCTCCCAACCTAGTACTCCCACCCCTCCCTCCAACCCTAATCCCAATGACCCTGTCGCCTCCTCTCCTACTACCACCGCCGAGCTCCAGAACACTCCTCTGCCGCCATCCCGCTCCTCTTCCAGAACCTCTACTTCATCGCGCTGCTCCCTCTCCAACATCCAAAATTCACCAGCAGCCATTTCTCCTACCAATAACCTTCCTAGGATTCTTACGCTCAAGTCCCATACCACTGCCGACCCCAAAACCTTCCCAGATGCAACTGCTACATCGGGCGTTCCGCAGCTCGGCTCCCCATTCCGGCCGACTCCCCCTCCTTCCGCCCCTTCCCATGCCACCACCCAGCCCGGCCCCTCACACCGGCCCGATTCCCAACCTCTCCTTGGTTCCCACCCCAGCCCCCTACCTGGCCCCTCAACCCGACCCGATCCTTAGCCCCTCCATCCAACCTATCCCAACCCCCAACCTGGCCCTTCAACCTTACCGAACCCGACCTACGCTCACGTTACAAAATACCAGCCCCCCATTTACATTGACCAAAGACACTCGACGGACATAGGCAAACTTCTCACTGACTTCACGAGACGGACTGGCATAGCAGACTTCGAGGTACGCCGTGCATCACTAACCCATGCCTACCAAGTACGGACTAAAACCCCAGACGACTACCGCTGGCTGTGTGATCACCTACACCAGGCATACGTTTCATTCCACGTTGTGGCGCCCAGGCAAAACCAGACCTGTATGGCGGTTATTAAACGCCTCTACATGAATGGCGTAGAGCCCGAGATCATGGAGGAACTGGCAGCCTCCAACACCTCGGTGGTGAAGGTGACACAGCTTCGCCGCTTCAACAAGGCGAGGACCCCTTTGCCCCACTACCTTGTTGAGCTGACATCCCCGGACGATCTCGCAAGACTATGCCGAAAGACGACCATCCTGTACTCCAGGGTGGCGATCGAGGATTACTGTCCTCGCTTCCCCAAGCAGTGCGGCAGGTGCCAGCGATTGGGCCATTTGGCACCCAATTGCAGGGCCGAAGCAGCCTGTTCGAGGTGTGCGGGGAGGCAGTGGTGGTAGTGGTGGTGGCGGCGGTGGTGGCGGTGGTAGTGGCGGCGGCGGTGGCGGCGGTGGCGGCGGTGGCGGCGGTGGCGGCGGTGGTAGCGGTGGTAACGATGGTAGTGCTGGTAGTGGTGGTAGTACTGGTAGTACTGGTAATAATAGTAGTAATAGTAATGGTAATAATAATAGTGACAATAGTAGTGACAGTAGTAGTGACAATAGTAGTAACAATAGTAGTAACAATAGCAGTAACAATAGTAGTAACAATAATAATAAGAACCACCACAAACAGCACAACCACAACCATAACCATAACAATAGCAATAATACTCACAATAATCACATTAATCATAATAATCATAGTCATAATAACAATAACAACAACAGCAACAGTAACAAGAAGAGGTAGAAGAGGAGGAAGAAGAAGAAGAAGAATAGAATGCGATTATCTGGGCCCCTGGGCCGTGGTACAGTGGAAAATGTTCTTCCAGACGTCGAACATCTTCAGTGGCGTGTCCTTAGTACTCTGCTAGTATCGCTAGCTACACTTCTTTCTACTCTTCTCTTTTTCCTCTGTTTCTATCTCGGTTTAACCTCCCTTATATTCTTATTCCTTTTTATTCTTTTTCTTGTTCTAACTTAAATATACTCATGGCTAAGAATGGTAGGACTAAGTCGACTGCCAAAGCGAACTTTCCACCCTCTAAGACAAAAACGAGGAGCAAAACCCTACCAAAAGCAAATTCTCTTTCTCCTTCTCGCTCCAATGTCCCTCCCCCTTGACCAACTCAACCTACCCCTCTGTCTTCTTTAAGCGCTAGATTTATCGCCCACCCCCTCGTTTCCTTCTTGCAGGTCCACATCGCCCAAACCAAGCACTTCAACCGACACATACACACAAGCACGCGCGCGCGCGCACACACACACACATACACACCGAAGACAGTCAGGATAGTAGAGCTAACATAGTGCCAATTTGTGTTAGGAAGAGCCAGGCCGTGGCACTCCGTCAATTTGTACAAGACGTTGACAAGATGTGCACCTTTAAATACACTGCCCGTAACTCCGGAGACTTTCCTTTTAAGGCGTTCTCCGTAGGTGACTACCAGACTGTGGTAAAGCATCTCCAAGGTAGCTGGCATACAGCATTACCTTATGCCACACCCAGAAAGAAGAACTGCTCGCTTTGCAATCAAGGAGCCGTACGCCAATTTCACCGAAGGCGAAATTAAGGATACCTGGCGCACAGTGGGTTCCAGGCTATCAGAGCAATTCAACTGAGACGGCGCAATCCAGATAACCTCCCCTATCAATGTTCTTAATTGAATTGCAGGATACTCAGGAAACTACCTGGAACATTTTCGAATTCACGTAGAGGAGTACAGGACTGCAACAACAACAAAGCAGTGCTCACGATACCAACAATTCTGGCACATGAAAGGATATTGTAGGTCCCCAACCCCCATCTGCGCCAAATGCACAGGACCCCGCTATTCAGGTACATGCACAGTTCCACCTCTAGCACGGTTGTGCGTATTATGTGGTACTGAGGGCCTTGGTGCAACAGGTACATATTACGCCACAAGAAAAAGCAATGGTAAAAAGAAATTTACGTGTGCGCAGCTTCCCAGACACCAGACTCACACTCAGAGAACGCAAATGCAGTATTCCCTGGCTGCCGCACAAACGGGCTGGTTCACTAGAAACAGTATAGGCCGGTCGCGTCCAGCCCCAGTAGAGGAACCCTATGTGGTTGGACAACCTCGGCTCACTTCCAAGGCTGCCCCAATAAGGAACGAGTGACCCCCTCGACATACACAAACTCAACATATACACAAACCCGCCCCTCCCAGGCAGCTGGGGCTCACCCGGTCCAAAAAGTCCCTTCCACGTCACTGTGCACATTAGTGAAGGTGCTAGGTATGCCAGCACAAACTAATTGTTGGAACGCACGCCCATTGCGATTAACGCAGAGAGTGCATCGACGTGCCCTATTCTGTCGTACTCGCGCAAAGACACTAGCTGCTTCTTTAGTTTAAAAGTGTGTCGGTCAGTGGCGGTTCTTGGGTGATCGCATGCTCGCAAGTGCACACCCACTAATTTTTCCTGTATGTGAACATGTATTTAGTACTATAGGTATGTATACGAGAAGGTAAAATATCCAACTTTCTTCTATATAAATTTGTTCGCTTAATCTTCCCGCGCCTCCTTTCACAAGGCCTGTGCATCCGGTCAACACCGTAGAAACGCATAAACCAGATTTTGCGACTGGCGAAGGAATTTTTTAGGCGAGAGGGCGCAGGGGGAGAGGAGTAGCTTGTAGTTGAGAGTACGTTGAGCTAATGCGGTACAATCGACAAACTCAAGTGATGCAATTCATACCGCGCATGCGCCCAGCGTTTCCGTACAAGTCAGTCATTTCCTTCTTGGCTTCCCCTGAACGACCATTTCCCTTCCTCTCGTTTCGCAGTAGTTGCGATCAGCCTGCTACCGGTCTAGCCAACTTTACGTTTCTAAATGTTATGTAACCATTTTCCGTATTAGCCTGAGAGTTATGCTAATGTTGCAAACACATTGCATATCTTTTTATTAAACCATTATAAATGCGTGCAATTGATCTTTGTAATTTACTAAGGCCAATGGTTCAGTTTGGTATAGTTGTTTTGTTACTGTGTTTATATATTTTATTTGTTAGGTTTGTATTTCTGGTAACGAGCTCTATGCATTTGTGTCTGTTCTTGGCAGTAAATTTCAATTTTTTCAACTGTGGAAATCATGCTTCCACTTCTCATAAGGTGAGTGTTCAGCGTGTGCAACTGTGGAAATGAATAGCGTTGCCAAACTAAAGGAGATAAATCTCTCCGTTTTATCCTTGATAAAGAAGCTGGAAATTAAAAACGAACGCAGACCTCTGCCACCAACCTATTTAGTTCAGGTGACTAATTGTAAAGGGAAGACCGTTGCAAGAAAATTTAATGAAAGTGTATGTTCAACTTTTTCGTGGATATGTCCTTCTGAAGTAACCAACCGGTTCATCTGTTTTCAGTGTTTATTATTTGCGAGCAACAGAAGTGACACGTGGAGAAATAATGGTTGAAGTGATATAGGTCACTTAAAAGAAAAACTGACAAAACATGAGAGCTTGGTGGTCCATGTGAATTGGAATTAGAACAAAATGTACTAGGAAAATATATCTCAGTAGTCAGATGGTGCTTTTAGGCGTAACGTGGAAAACCCCAATGGGGAAATTACTAAGAGCAGATATGTCTTGTCGCGGATAATTAACTGCATCAAATTCTGCGGAGCGTGCGAGTTTGCCCTCGCGACGAAAGTCGAAATTCATTGAACCCAGGCGTGTTTCGAGGACTGATAAACTTCACAGCAGAATAAGATTCTGCGGTGAAAGAACATCTTAAGCAAGCCTGCGTATTTCGGTGAACGTCGAAAGAAATAGAAAATGACTTATTGCAGTATATGCTTGACGTATACCAAGAAGAAATTAAGGGAGAAAATTCTAAAGCAGAGTACACTGCTGTAATGGCCGATGAAGCATCTGACATTTCATCCCTTTTTTAAACGGTGGTTGTGTTTCGTTACCTGTTACCAAATGGTAAGCCAGTGGAAAGATTCTGAACATTTTAAAATCCAGATGGACAAGATCCGAACGCTCTCTCTCTCTCTCCTTGTGAGAAATGCGCTGTAGTAGTACGCGAAAGTGAAATAAATAAAGTCGTGTCTCCTCCCAGGGAAAGAATTCTTCTTTGACGAGCCGGGGAAATTATTTAATGAGAGGAGAAAATTCCACCCCACCTTAATTCGAACCGCTTCTCACACTCACTGAAAAGTCATGAGCCGCCACTGGTGTAGGTCTAATTTTGAATAGTAAAGCGGTGATTAACTGTAAACAATGAGATGTTTGTGTTTTGTTTATGTCTTCTGTATTTGTTTCTTGGATTAAGATCGCGTGCCTAAGATAAATGCAATGCTAAATTGTATTGCTGATTTTGCCTTAAATAGTTAAACTGGGTGGGAGGCAGTAATCTATGACATTAACACGTCTAGCGCTTAAACGAAGCACTGCAGCAAAAGAAAAAAATAGTGTTTAAAATAAACGTTATCTATCAGCTCCCAAAGTTTTTCGGTCTAATTTTGGGATACCCTATGTAAGACACTACTAAGGCCAATCATCACGTACGCAGCTCCGATATGGGGATATGCTGCGAAGACTTACATGCAGAAATTACAAATTTTACAGAAGAGAATAATAAGAATAACAGTAAAACAACCACCTGTAGCACCGGGTAATCTGTTACATAAAGAGCCAAAGCTTCACATAGTTGAGGAATTCAGCAAAAGTTTAAGCTTTAGCTGTATAACCGAAAAGACAAAAACGGGAACGCCCTAATACAACAATTGGACACATATGAAACCAAACACAATAAATACAAGAATACGCTGTCCTTATTTGACAGTACCTCGACCTGGGGGACCCGGAAATAAACGCACAGGAATACCTCCAGACACTAGTAAGACTTCCATAGAAGTAGCAATATCACACATGACTATGTGGCACAACAAGATTATTGGCAGTCGACAAAGTCCTTGCTTCTAAGTCAAGGTGGCCCAGGGGGATGCAGAACCCCCACACTTATCAGACATTAGCAAATGAATATTGGATATGAATTCTCAAATCGAATTAAATTAAGCTAACTTAAGCATAAGTAAAATCAGACGCAGCTATAGTGCAGACCAGAACCAATTAAATTTAGACTTAGAGATATAGTAGTTGACTAACGCAGTTAATGTCGAAGGTAAGAAACAACTACTACTAACTTTAGAGATAACATGGACTAGCACATTCACTTTTGCCAACTCTTACTATTCAATACGTCGCCCTCCCCTATGGAGGGAGGATAGACCAGTAGCTAGGAATACTGAATATAAATTGTCGCAAATTGACTATATGACTGTGTCCTCAGTGTCCCTGGGCGCAAACCTTGGGTTAAGACCGCGTTTCTAGCCGAAAACAAAACGAATCCTTTACCAAATCGCTCACCAACGAATTTCCTAGGGCGTGATAAGGGCTTCGGTTATGTTTACTTCCTGCCACCTGAATTTCACCTGGCATATGCCACACGGCCGGCCAATACACACTCGCCATGAATTCGCAGGTGCATTAACAGCACTTCTGGACTTCCTGAATTCTCTCCGGTGGAGGTTTTTGTGGGTGGTACCTTCGGGTGAAGCTCAACCTCGGGGTTGTGCCATTCCAATACAGTCACGATGGGTCCGTAAATGGAGTTTTCCTTCACTGAGAAAAGTGGGACTGCTATTTACTGTGGCGTGGGTGAGTGAGTGAGTGAGTGAGTCAGTGAGTGGTGTTTAAGGATCCTTCGACAGCTAGGTCATTTGGGCCCCTTCACTGTGGCTGAGGCTGTTGATGGCGTATGACCCTGAATTTGACTCCGGTCAGGCAATATTTCTACGTAAGCCTTATAAAGTAATTTAATATGAAGTTATAGAGGCGGCAGAAAAGCCCCCTTATATCAGGAATTATGAATATACTTGGTAAAGTTAGAATTCAATTGTCTTTTTCCATGGCTTGGTCCGGCTCTGCATCGGAAAAGATAGTGTCGGCGAGAATTAAATGATTTACCTATGTAAAGTGTCTTTCAGACGAACATTCATAGTGATAGAGAAAGACAAAGTGACGATGTATTGAATAAATGTTCGATATTCTGCGAAGCGGCACGAAATATAAAGGAAAATATGGGCTTATGAAAATTTATAGTCCGTGCACGTGGAGTTGTGGACCCGTAGCGTGATTTGAAGTGACGCCAAGCCATTTCATTATGTGATTTGTGTTAATATGTTGAATATATTTGTTTAAAACTTCAAATAGAAATAGTACTATAAAGTAATTAATTTACCTATTCGTTGACCCGTACTGCGCCCAAGATACAGATAGAATAACAAAAAGAGTTACTCATGCTCATCACTGGTCTAGCCCGGCAGTGATAAAGTTAGTGGGTACATCAGGGCGTAACCACCAATCTTATAAACATGCATTCGTCGCAAATAGTCACATCAAGGTGAGTCGTCTTGGATGTTAGTAACCTGTTTAGAAGCTCATCGTTGCAAAATGGCACCTCAACGCTAGGCTCGAATTGGGTCAACGTGAGAAGAGAAGAGTGAAGAAAGAAGAAACGAGGAAAGCCAAGGACAGCTGAGGTAGTAAGAAGAGTGAAGAAAGAAGAAACGAGAAAAGCCAAGGACAGCGCAGGTAGTAAGAAGAGTGAAGAAAGAAGAAACGAGGAAAGCCAAGGACAGCGCAGGTAGTAAGAAGAGTGAAGAAAGAAGAAACGAGGAAAGCCAAGGACAGCGCAGGTAGTAAGAAGAGTGAAGAAAGAAGAAACGAGGAAAGCCAAGGACAGCGCAGGTAGTAAGAAGAGTGAAGAAAGAAGAAACGAGGAAAGCCAAGGACAGCGCAGGTAGCAAGAAGAGTGAAGAAAGAAGAAACGAGGAAAGCCAAGGACAGCGCAGGTAGTAAGAAGAGTGAAGAAAGAAGAAACGAGGAAAGCCAAGGACAGCTGAGATAGTAAGAAGAGTGAAGAAAGAAGAAACGAGAAAAGCCAAGGACAGCGCAGGTAGTAAGAAGAGTGAAGAAACGAGGAAAGCCAAGGACAGCGGAGGTAGTAAGAAGAGTGAAGAAAGAAGAAACGAGAAAAGCCAAGGACAGCGCAGGTAGTAAGAAGAGTGAAGAAACGAGAAAAGCCAAGGACAGCGCAGGTAGTAAGAAGAGTGAAGAAACGAGGAAAGCCAAGGACAGCGGAGGTAGTAAGAAGAGTGAAGAAAGAAGAAACGAGGAAGGCTAAGAACAGCGGAGGTAGTAAGAAGAGAGCAGAAATTAGTGAAGTTCAGCATTTAACAAGTAAGACTGTTCTAATTATAAGGGAAGTTTAAAAAATAAAAATTAAGTAAATTTTGTATCACAAATTTAATGATATTAAGGAATAGGAAAGTAGTAGGAAGGATGGAGGGCGTTAAGAAGTTAGGTGATAGCAGAGAGGGAGAAAAGAGTGAAATATTATTGGAAAAGCTTTGTGAGACAGAATTAAGATTAAAATAATTTATGCAGCAGTTAACTAATCAGATGATGGAGATGAAGTTGGACTTAAAAAATCAAATAGTGGAATCAAATAGTAATTTGACAAATTCATCTAAAAAATGGGTAGTAGTTTGTCAGACTTAAAAAATGAAATGTTAGATTCAAAAAATGAAATGAAGTCAGATTTAGCACAAAAAACGAATAGTGGTTTGTTAGAGTTAAAAAATGAAGTGAAGTTAGACTTATCTCAAAAGATGGATAGTAATTTGTCATTTAAAAGTTGAGATGACAGATTTTAGCACAAAAGATGGATAGTAGCTTGGTTACTCTAACAGAGAGCGCTGAACTTAGTAGAAAAGAGTGCAAAGAAGACCTGAAAATGTTGTCTTTAGACTTAAGGGCAGAAATTGGGTCCAGTAAAAAGGATATAATTAAATTAGAAAATATGATTAGTGAAATCAAGTTAGGGCAAGAAAGGGCAGTGAAAGACATACACAAAGAAGTGGTTAAAGGATTAGATGAGTTTAAGAAACAACAAGATGAAAGACTGACAAAACAAAAAGTAGATTTAGAAAAGTTAGGAGACAAAATGATCCATGAGATAGAAACAAACAGGGCAGAAATAGCTGTAGTAGTGGAAAATTCTAGGATAGTGCATGAGGAAACTAAGCTAGCACAAGGTAATCTTGCTGGAGAAATTAGTAATCGAAGTAATGTTAAAGCTATGGGTACTGAAATGTAATTGCAACGTGAAGAGTTTAGTAAGTTCAGTGGTTAAGGAAACGTTAATATGCAAGAAATTTTAGAAAAACGAAAAGAAAATACCGGGAAGTTAATCCAAGTTGTAATTGTATTGCAGGCAAATAATGTTAATGAAAATCAAGTTGTAAATGGACATAAAAATATGACAGAGACTGACTCACCTGACAATGGTAGTCACATTGTTGACCTTCAGGGAAGTGATTTAGCTGAACCCTATCATACACCAAAGTTACCCTTATCATATGAACCACTTGTTACATAACTTAACCCCACCATCTTTTGACGAGGAAGCTGGTGATAATCCAAAAATTTTCTTACGGGAACTTTAAGACTATTTTAGGATAAAAAGATACCTAACGAATTTAGTATGATGATCGTCAAAAGTAGTTTGATAAAGAATGCCTTGGAATGGTTGAGGTTAACCTTGGTATCTCATGAAATATATAGTATGTTCAGAACTGTATTCAGAAGTAGTTTTGGGGTCCCGGACGTCAGAACCGAATTAAAGTTGAGTTAACTACTGGACTCTACTGGACCAATAGATTTTTCACACATGATGGAGTTACTGGCAGAATTTGAAGCGCACACCAGTTACCCAAAAACTGATGCAAATCAACGTCAGGAGAAGAGTACCAACAGTGAAATTAAAGAATAGGTACCTATATAAGAGAACACATGACAGTAATGTACAACACCCACAAAGGAATAGGTACCTATATAAGAGAACAAATGACAGTAATGTACAACACCCGCAAAGGAATAGTACGAGAAGCGAGGCACACAGGGATAACGTTTAAAATGATGAGACAGATAGGAATTCCAACACGAGATCACATTATAAGAATACCATACCTCTACATAAGAAAAATCCTAGGTATAATAGACTTCGGAACAATTACCGTCCTGAGTATAACTGAGAGCGTGGAAGAAGTAGTCAATTGAACCACCTTAATTTCTACCGGGACTGCACACGGAGAGGAAATCAAAATTATGTGAGAAGGAATTTTGATAATCGTAATTTTCCTTGGCACGTAAGTCCAAATTCAAGACAACACGCAGAAGGAAATGGCGGTGAAAACAACAATGAATTCTCGATACGGGAAAGTCAAATGGTTGATAACAGCGCCAGTAGTACGACTAGTACCAACTAAAGGAACGAAAATCCGGAAGACTAATTCCCAGCTCATTTTGCGCTCTGGAAAATGATTCGGTGGTTCTGGCACAGAGTAAAAACGAAATTTAATTAATTGACGAGCAAATTTACAAAACGAATTAATTAACCCACCGCAGATTATAGTGAAAATATGGGACCGTAACCATACAGTGTTACAGGACACGGGGCACCACTTCAGTAATATCAGAGGAATGTTTTTGGAACTTGTGGCCTTACACCGAATAGAATATTTAAGCGTGAGTAATGTTTATTGCAGCACGGCGATAGGGAGAAAGAAAGATAGAGTTAAATACCAAGCATTGATAACAGCGTGCGTAGGTGACTGGAAGTTTGACTTCATTGCACTCGTAATGCAACATCTAGCGAGAGCTGATAATTGGGAATAGTTTGCTTTACAACTGGCTGGCTATAATGGACTTCGAGTCGCACGAATTAAAGATCAATGAGGGAAAACAAATAAGAATAATTAAGTTATTAGAGGAAGATATAGTAGAGAATAAAATAAGTCGCGACGATATAAATAATGAGAGATTCTTCGTGGAAAATGTGGTATTATATGAAGATAATAGAAGTTATGAGTACGTAGGAGAAGATTACGTCGACAAAGAAGAAGATGAAAGAATAAATGTGTATAATTATGAAAATGAAGGACACATAGACCCTCTTGTGAATGAATGCCAGTTAAGAGAACTGAAAACCAGTAGTGATGTTAGAGAGACGAGGAAAGAAGAGGATTTCCAGACGCTGCTAGATAATAACATCGACAGTACGTACAACTTAAACGCCATGCAGAAAGACGAGCTAAGAGCATGCTTGCTAAAGAACGAAGACGTTTTCAGCGATAAACCTGGGCTGTGCAATAAGCATACTCACGTATTTAAGGTCGAGAATGCCACCCCATACTCCCATAAAAGCAGACCTATACCAAATGCCATTAAGGACAGGCGAAAATAAAGGCAATGCTTCCTAAAGGTGATATATATATATATATATATATATATATATATATATATATATATATATATATATATATATATGTGTGTGTGTGTGTGTGTGTGTGTGTGTGTGTGTGTGTGTGTGTGTGTGTGTGTGTGTGTGTGTGTGTGTGTGAGTGAGTGTGTGCGTGCGCGTGCGTGTGCGTATGTGTGTGTTAGAGGTCTGCACGGGCCGACATTCTTAGGTTCGGCCCGGCCTGGACTCAACCAAGCCCGAGCCCAACAAGAGGTTATAGTGCCCGGGCCCCGGCCTGGCCCGATTATTTAATTTTATTATGATTATGATTATTGCATTATTATTGTTATTATCATTATTATTTGAAACCTTTCAACAGTATAATCATATAGAATTCCTAGTAATGGAATGCTGTGATAATTGTGCTATTCTTGGAAAAAAAGATATAATACATTATTTTGTATCTCTTAATTTTCAAGCCCGAGCCCAGCCCGAAACTGACAAGAGGTTATAGTGCCCAGGCCCGAGCCCGGCCTGGCCCGATTATTTAATTTTATTATGATTATGATTATTACATTATTATTGTTATTATCATTATTATTTGAAACCTTTCCGCAGAATAATCATGTAGAATTCCTAGTAATGGAATGCTGTGATAATTGTGCTATTCTTGGGAAAAAAAAGATATAATACATTATTTTGTATCTCTTAATTTTCAAGCCCGGGCCCGGCCGAGCCCGAGCCCGACAAACATTTTCCAAATTAGGCCCGCGGGCCGGGTCGGGCCGGGCCTAGGCCCAATGACTTGGCCCGAGCCCGTGCAGACCTCTTGTGTGTGTGTGTGTGTGTGTGTGTGTGTGTGTGTGTGTGTGTGTGTGTGTGTATTTAAGTTGTTAATATAATTAAGAACTAAATATCGAAAGACATTCATGAGAATGTACGTAATATATTGTTTTATACTTGTTCCGTTTTATATTTGTTTAATGATTACATACATTCTGATGAGAGGCATTTGAGGCAATACTTCTATGTAAGCCCTCTAAAGTAATTTAATATGAAGTTACAGAGGCGGCAGAAAGTCCCCTTAAATATAGAAGTGAATATAGTTGGTAAGGTCAGAATTCAGTTGTCTTTCTTCCATGGCTTGGTCCGGCTCCGCATCGGAAAAGATAGTGTCCGCGAGAATTAAGTGACTTATCTGCATAAAGTGCCTTTCAGACGAACATTCACGGTGATGGAGAAAGACAAAGTGACGATGTATTGAATAAATGTATATTCTGGGAAGCGGCACGAAATATAGAGAAAAATATGGACTTATGAAGATTTATAGTCCATGCACGTGGAGTTGTGGACCCGTAGCGTGATTTGAAGTGACGCCAAGCCATTTGATTATGTGATTTGTGTTAATATGTTGAATATATTTGTTTAAAGCTTCAAATAAAAACAGTAGTATAAAGTGGATCTATAAAAGTAATTAATACCTATTCGTTGACCCGTAGTGCGCCCAAGATACAGATAGAATAACAAAAAGAGTTATTCATGCTCATCACTGGTCTAGCCCGGCAGCGATAAAGTTAGTGGGCACAGCAACGCGAGACCTACGATTTCCCCCCCCCCCCACTCTTTATAAACATTTATTCGTCGCAAATTGTCGCATCAGCGTGAGTCGTCTTGGATGTTGGCATCTTATTTAGAAGCTTATCGTTGCAAGGTTTCTTGCGAGCTTTGTATAATCCTGGATGCCAAGCTTTATTTGGACGCTTGTTCTCTTCCTTTCTATTGAAGTTATCTTTATGTTTGAAAATCTCTATGGCTTCACGACTTAAACAGGAGTAACAATGAACCCAGAAGACAGGATAACTGTGTCTGGATGCTGTATGATGTGTTCCCTGGCGCTAGTAATGCGTGCTCTGCGATTGCAGACGTTTTTGTTTGTCCCAAACGGCAGCACATTTTGTGTTTTGTAATGTGTGTCTTTACTGTACGTTGAGTGGTCCCTGTATACACAGAGCCACACGAGTACGGAATTCTGTAAACACCCGCAGAAGAGAGTGGTGCCTTTGGATCTTTTGTTGCATGTAGCATGTTCTGTAATTGCTGTGTGGGTTTGTAGATGGCGTAGACGTCTTGTTTTCAGAGAAATTTCCCAATGCGATCAGCAATACCTTTGTTGTACGGCGGATATGATTTCTTCTTCTCTTTAGGGGCAATTTGTTTCGGTATAGCCCGAAGTTTCCTTCTGGGCGGTATGACACGTTTAACCTCCTGGCTGGTGTTGGTCTGCATAGCGCTATTAATGTGAGAAAGTTCCAGAGGAAGTAATTATTGTGCTTGGCAGATGCGATTGGCACGATAGTGTTCTAATGATAGCTCTCTTCTGGCCGGCATGGTGGTTGGAGAGTTTCTGTAGGTACCGGTCTGTGTGCGTGCGTTCGTGTGTGCGTACGCGCGCGCTCGTGCGTGTGTGTGTGGGGGGGGGGGAGAGTGGGTGGATTGATGGATGGGTGGGTTTGCGGTAGACTGTGACAGCGTACTATTGGAGTTCCTGGCTACAAGTGCGTCCAAAAATGGTAGTTGTCCATTGCTCTCCATTCCAAAGTGAACTGTATGCGTGGATGAATAGATTTGATATGACGTAGAAAATCTGTAATCATCATCATCATCATCATCGTCATCATCATCATCATCATCATCGTTATTATTAGTATAGTTATTATAATAATGATGATTACTATTATTATTGTGATGATGATGCTGATTGTTGCTGATGCTGTTGCTGCCGCCACCGTCTCTACCGGCACCGCCACCACCACCACCGCCCCCTCCCCCTCCCCCTCCACCGCCGCCGCCGCCACCGCCACCACTGCTACTGCTACTACTATTACTACTACTCCTGCTGCTGCTGCCGCTGCCGCTGCTACGACTACGACTACGACGACGACGCCGACTACTACTACTACTACTGCTACTGCTACCGCTACCGCTACCGCTACCGCTACCGCCACCGCCACCGCCACCGCCACCGCCACCGCCACCGCCACCGCCACCGCCACCGCTCCCGCTCCCGCTACCGCTCCCGCTCCCGCTGCCGCTGCCGCTGCCGCCGCCGCCACGGCCACGGCCACGGCCACGGCCACCGCCACCGCCACCGCCACCGCCACCGCTACCGCTCCCGCTCCCGCTCCCGCTCCCGCTGCCGCTGCCGCTCCCGCTGCCGCTGCCGCTGCCGCTGCCGCTGCCGCTGCCGCTGCCGCCGCCACGGCCACGGCCACGGCCACGGCCACGGCCACGGCCACCGCCACCACCACCGCTACCACCACCGCTACCACCACCACCACTACCACCACCACTACCACTACTACTACTACTACTACTACTACTACTACTACTACTACTACTACTACTACTACTACTACTACTACTACTACTACTACTACTACTACTACTACTACTACCACTACTACTACTACTACTACTACTACTACTACTACTACTACTACTACTACTACTACTACTACTACTACTACTACTACTACTACTACTACTACTACGACTGCGACTATTACTACTACTATGACTACTACTACTACTAGAAACATACATTAAATGTAATATCCATATTGCTTTCATATAACTGAACAATAATACATTAATGTGTCGAATTATGTAGCGTATTAAGTCGAAACAAAAAAAAAAAAAAGAGTCTTTATTCCTCGATTTGTACACCTGGCTTTTTGCAATGTTAGCCTTTAAAGCTGGGTACCCGCTACTGCGTAACGAATTGTAGTGGAGCTGCGCTTATTTTTCGTATTTGGTTTCGTTGCACCCCTCTTCCTTCTCTGACACTTCCGTTGAAAGGTTGAGCAAAGTACATTAATTGCTGTGCGTGTTGCGGTCCTCAGATAGGTTACAGATAGGTTACAGTAGTCGTAGTGGTCGCGCGTTACTTCTTGACGAATGAAAATTTTATATGAAAGGTTGAATGCGAGTCTCTACTCAGCTTTTGCGGGAACGAGAGAGAGGAGGTACAGTCTGCAGTGAGATGACGCGCATGCTTCTGAGCTGAAGTAGTACAACACTACAAATCAATTTATGACACTTGCAGTAATATCAGCCACACGTATTATACACTATACCTCTATAACTGTTTCCACTTAACTTTCTTGCATTTATTCTATTCCCGACATCTCTCCCTCGTCTGAATTGCCATTTTCGTTGCATGCATACATACATCCGTACCGCACAAAACTTCTGCAGTCGACTGTATACACAAACGCGACAGAGGAAAACAGAGGTGTCTGTTATCGTAGCATAAACATTTACTGACCTGTTTATTAAGGGTAGGCTCACTCATTGGATTTCTGCTCAAGGTCATTCGTCAAGAACGAACGCGCAACCTATACGGATCACTTATGATCAACTCTTTAAGTCACTGCATCTCAAGCAGTTGGATCACTGAAGTGGCTGTGATTTTATCGTTCACAGTGATAATATCACTGGTCACCAGTGTTTGAGTTGGTATAAAATTGTACTGGGCAATGAGGTGTACTTGAGTCGGTAGTGTTTGAATGAAGTTATTCTATATTGTTTTTTATATATAATTACTTGTGGTATT
The DNA here is from genome assembly GCA_030765045.1 of Tenodera sinensis. NCBI lineage: Eukaryota > Metazoa > Arthropoda > Insecta > Mantodea > Mantidae > Tenodera > Tenodera sinensis. Next base: position 159,108,505 of record CM060964.1, on the reverse strand, counting down.
ACAAGGGAAGGAAATGATCTTATTGGAGATCAACAACAGGATAGTGGAGGAAACGCTTACATTAAAGTTTAAGAATGCTCTGGCAGGGTAGGTACTCTCGGAAATATCCATTATAATTGAACATCGCCCCATTTACCACATAAAAGGGCCACATAGTTTGTGAGCCTAGTCATAGTATATTTGGCGAACAGGCTAACAATGGGAATTTGTATGAAGTTCGATTATCTAAACTTGTTATTTTCCAGGCATAAACCTGAGTCCACAGACATAACTATTGCTGACTTTGACGGAGTGTTATTTCACATTTCAAACGTAGGCGGCGACAAAACTAAAGTACGAGTAAGTATTTTTAACATATTAACAGTGGTTATAGTTTTTAAATGACAGGAAAAGCTGTCATTACAAACGCCAGGTTGTATTTGTTGGTGCACATCAATGCGGTAATTGGGGTAATAAGTTTATACTTTTCTCCCAGAAGGGGATATCGAAAGATACACGGGCATATGGATGTCTTTTTTGAGTAAAGTTTAGTAGAGGAGAAACTTGCCGTCACTCACGCCGTTTTTCCATGAAGGTTACCGAGGTTACGTCAGGTTAGGTTAGCTCAGCACAGCAAGATTAGCTCTATGTAAGCAGTTTTAAGAAAACTATGGCTTTTATATATTGCAGGCCGTCCTTTTTTACTGATATACTCATAAAACGAGTTAGATCTGAGGTTAGGTTAGTTCTATACAGCAGTTTTAACAAAACTATGGGGTAAACCTGTGCGAGAGCGTCCTCACGTGATTCACTGACAGTTGTGTGATGTCATGGCGCTGCAAGGCACAAATATCTGTCGCCAACTTAACATTGTACAACTCGCTAAAACTAAACTTAACATTCAACAACTATAATATATTACTGCTATTAGTATATTAACCTCTTGTATTTAGCCAGAAAGGTAGAACATTTGCCAGAATAACGTCGAGAGCATTCCTTCTCGGTTTACCGCCTTCTCTTGTGCCTGTTGTGGTAATTTTCATTCGATGAGCAACAATATCTCTTCCTCAGTCCAATTTTTCATCTTCAAACGTATGTAGAATACAGATTAAAACCACAACCGCATCGCACAAGAACTTAAGTCACATCACTTAATTACAAAACAATAACTCTAAGTAACAACAACAAATAACGTTATAACGTTAACTAGTTGCTTGGCAACATTCACATACTTCCGCTGATTTCAATTTTCCAGCGTTGGCAATACATACGTCACCAACGAGTTAAAGGGAATGAGTCACAAAACAAGTGACTATCACCCACGTGAGGACGCACTAACACAGAATAACCAACTATGGTTTTATATATTACAGCGCACTAAGAATTAAGTGAGGTTTTACTAAATATTCGTAAAACGACTTAGATGCATGTGGTCGAATATAAAAACGACATAGATAACATACTCAGTTTCCCTACTGTATTAAACTAGTACCCTTGGCAATGTTGTATCTGTGCGGTTTGTTCCCCTCAATTTCCTCACCGTGACTGTACATCAAGTGACCGCCCACACCCTCGTCTGCAATGATGCACTTATGCCCCTCTTGCATATACAACTATATACTCTTGCTCGCGGACAAGAGTAATTTGTTTTTAACTTTTTATTTCGCCCAACATACAATTCACATAAGTTATATATTATTATACTGCTCGCAAAAGTTAAAGACATGTGGACGCTGGCCAGTGCTCAAGCAGAGCGCTGTTGCCAAGCGTAGTGCATGTACTGGCAGAGGTTTTGTACATAAGAGCGAGTGAGATGCATGTACCACATTCGGCAGCACTGGTAGGAGGGGAAAGCTTAGGATTCGCTGGAGTCTGCAGTAGGCCTGCCTCCATATGCCTTTAACTTTTGCGAAGATTATAAATATAATGTTTTATCTCCCTTGGCTTTTTAATATAGAATTCATATAATACCAACGTAAAACCACACTAAATATATTTATACTAAATGGTGTGTGCAATGTTTGGGACATTTATAAATGAAATGAAATTGAACCCTAATTTAGAATAGGACCTGGACCAGGCCCATCCAAAAGAGGAGTCAAATGTATTTTGTTCCAAAATACGTTAAAAGCATTTCAAGAAAATTGGTGATGTTAAGGTCAATTTGTAGCATATTTCATGCGATTTTATATTGCTATTATATGAATTGTATATTAAAGGGCCAAGGAAGATAAAACATATTTAATAATATATAACTTATGTTGAATTATATGAGTTGTATGTTGGAAGAGCAAAGTAAAAGGTTTAAAATGAGTAATTCTTGTCTGCGAGCAATAGTATATGAATTGTACATGCAAGAGAGGTGTGTGTTATTGCAGAGGGCGGTGATGGAGGGAGCTTGCTAGAGGGGCGTGGGCGGTCACGTGTTACTGCACAGAGTGGTGGGAGGTGGCAGATTGAGCGGAAGGGTACAGGTACAACATTGCTGTACCCTTTTTTCCCCCAGACAATAGGGATGTTCATAGAGATCAACAACAAACTTAATTTCATTTTCAAATCTGATGTGCTGCTCTCACACTGTTTTCTCTACCCACTCTTCTACAAACTAATCTTTCAAAACCATATTCTGCAATTTACTTCTTGTTAATCAAGAGAAACTTTCAGTACTCGTTCATTGTTGGTATAAGAAGGATACAGTGGGCTAAACTTACAGATAGGAGTTCCAAAAAGCAGATCGGTTTGTGATTGATGGCTTTGAAATTCCATGTTTGTTGGATGCCTATTAAGACTAACACCTTTTGTACCTTTTTTTGTTTGTTTGGACATTCTTTAATATGCTAAACGAACTTGAGGCACTTTAGAAATGGCAAGAAATAGTGATTAGAATAATGCACACTATTGCGTAAATACTTTGTGAAGTGCTAAAGGAGTAGACATTGCCTCAGCAAAATCATTTGGCCCACCCATCCTTGCAGTTTAGCAGCCTTTCTTTTATGGAAAAATATTTTGTGAAAACAGCAAAAGCGACATGTTTAGGAAACTGCACATGCAGGAATGAGAGAGCCAAATTAAGTTCAATCGCCTGGTTTTCTGGATCATTGGGTTTTAGCTACATTAATGGTATGTATACATTCTTGTCATTTCAAAAATTGCTGTGCCCATCATCTTATAAAAGCATCTCTTGGCTATACTTGGTTTATGGTCTTCAATCTCTTGGCTACACCAGTGGTGTTTGTGTCATGTTAACATCTGACATCAAAGCATCATTCAGTGCGCTGAGGATTTTGGCCAGCATACTCAAGAATGTCTGATTGTTTGTTTATTTGGTCCCATTGTGAGCAATTGAACACATCATTGAAGATTAAGTGACATAAATTGTATATTTTAATATCTGCATTTTGGGGATAGTAAGATTTTATCTATGTACCAATTACACAAAAGTCATTCAGAAGGAAGAGGACTTAAGAGGCCATTCACAGAAAATTCAACATATGCATTATATTTGTTGTGCAGTTATCTTATACATATGGTATTTTGAATAAAATTGTTAATCATTTTTGAGAAATTAGAAACTAATGAGCTTACAGGCTGCTGTCAAACACAAAGAAGAAATTCTGTGATAACTAACAACTCTTTAAGTGTAAGTTCAGAATGTTACGTTGACTCAATACATATGGCTCATGTAATCTGAATTGTGCATTATGTACATGAAAAGTACTGCATGATCTATATTTATTGGCTATATATCCTTGTGTTAGACTGCCTATGTAGCACAGTGGTAGTGTGCCTGCCTCTGTCATGGAGGACCTGGGTTTGATCCCCTACACTGGCGTGGGGATTCTTCGCCCACTGGGATGACTGGCATGGGGTGCACTCAGCCTTGGTAGGTCCCAGAGGGGCTAATTGAGGAGCTACTTGATAAAGAAGTAGCGATCCCAGGTTGTGAAGGCTGCATAACTGGCCGGGAGGGCTCAGGTTGCTGACCACGTCTCACCCTCCATTTCTGCGCCCCATGCAGTGGCTAGGTTTTTTATATATCGTTGCATTGTACTGTTGTGATCTATGACAATGACAATGAATAAAATGTATTCTTGTGTGGTATTTTTTATTTGAATGGTTGTTAGGGTTTTTCTTTAAGTGAAAAGAAAAAAGTTAAAAGTAATACTATTTAAGGGTTATTCACTGTATGACATCTTGTTAGTTTTGTGGAAGTTGGTCCACTCAGAAAGAAAAAGGAAATAAAAGGTAATGTTACTGGTGGTTCCTCATATCCTGATTACATTTTCAAGATAGTGGCAGTTACTGCAAATGGATATACTTTGACTTATGAGATTTTAAAATATGTTAACTGTGGTAAGTGCTGTGAAATTGTATGAAAAGGCACAATATGTGATTTTTGTTTGTTTGTTAATGTCCTCCAACATAGTATCATAACGAACGGTCACAATATGTGAAGTGTTGCAAAGTGAAGTCAGATAATATTCCAAAGAAAAATGGCGATGTGAGAATTGTTGCAGCAGTAACATCCATACAAGCAGTGAAAAGGTGGACGATTATGATACATGTGAAGTAGTCTCATGGTTAATGGAAAAAATCAACCCTCTTAAGAAAACAGTAAGAGATGCTTAAACAAGACATGAATACTCACAGCAATGTAGATACATAAATGTGAGGCAATGAGCTTGAGTTGATGCAGCTAAAAATAACCTCAAGACTCCTTAAGCATTAGCCATAATCCCTAGCAGAAAATTCAAACATGTGTGGAAGATGTAGAAGATTAAGTGCAATGAAGCAATTAGCAAATCTACATCCTCGTAACATAAATCTTATGTGCTCCAAATGTTTGTCAGTGACAAAATGAATAACTGAGGTGAAACAAATAGTTAACATTACTACTTTCTTTCATGGTTTAAGCTATTGACCTCATTCCATCTCACTCCCATTTCAGCAGAGGATTTCCTATTGATCTTCCTCCTTTTGATTTATCATCTAACACCTTTCTTGGTACTATGTTTGTTTCTATTGTTAAGATGGTCATTCCATTTCTGCTTGATTTTTCTATAAATTCTCCTATAGGCTAAACCTTAAATCTACTCTTAATTCTTCAGTAGATAGTCTTTCCCATCTTGTTATATCCTTGGTGGCTCTCAAAAATGTCATCCCTGATCCCTCAATATGACTTATCTTTCTCTTTTAAAATCCAACTTTTACTCTCATAAAGTACTACTGGGATAGCCATGACTACAGAATTTAAGTTGCATTTCATTTCTTGTATTTTTTAAAATTCTTATAGTTCTACACATGTTTTGATACTTATGTGCCACATTTCATCACATAATTGTTGCACCTTTTATGCTTTCTTCATAATGTAGAAATACACAGTGCGACCATTGCGTGAAAAAGAAATTATTTAAGACTGGCTGTGTTAACTTTCGTGAGAGTATGGTAATGGGAGTAAAAGCGAGTCTTAGTGTACTGAAGCATGGCCACGTTACGCTGTTCATAGTTGAAAAGGAAGGAGGAGAAACAAAAGTGACGGTCATAGTGCAATGTAAGTGCCTACACCAACAAATAAAGAGAAAATAATTTAAAACAAAAAGAAAATGTGACTGGAATTATTGAATTAACTCATCTATTATTTACAAAATCATTTACATACTGCTGAATCTTGTGTACTTTTTAACTAAAGTCGGTATCCTTGGACTACTGAGCAAGTCTGTAATTTGACTGGAAAGAAGTAAAAATGGGTAAATAATAAGTGAAGGTTAGTGTAACAGATAGATGTGAACAGTTAGTATACATGAGTACTTATTAGAATAACTAGAGAAAAACAGCTGTACACAATAATTGAAGAATAAGATGGTTATTGTATCTAACATGTGCTAACCAAATGGTTCACATCCCTTGCTGCTCGATTGACTTCTCTTTTAGTCACGTCTGCTAATTCTTGCACTTTCGATACTTGAACCACTCGGATTCATTGATGGGCTAGTCACATCTTGGCAGTGGACAAATTAATGACATCAACAGTGAGGAATATATGACAATATGCTGCACACGCTGTACTCTTCTGTGAACCTAACAGGTTCAGTGGTGGCATGTGAAATACTTAAGTCCTAATTGCTTGTCAGTAAATTATTGTGCAACCATTGTGTGATGGCAACAATTATGCAATGAAATACGTTATCTTATATTATGTGTATCATTTGTCATATTTATAGCTTTATATCACAGCTAATATAATGTTTTCCACCTGTTCAATTATTTGCTTGTTCACTACTAGTTTAGGTCTTATAGGCTGTTTTCCTGTGAATGCTATTACTTTTGTTTCACTGACTGAAATTTTCAGTTCATAGTCTTCCAAAATCTTGTTTAACAGTGAAGATCATTTTCTGTTTTTGCTATTGTACATAGTTTGTCTGCATATAATAACACACTAATATTTGTATTTCGATTGTGTTGTATTCCTTCTAAATTTTTATTTTTCCAAGCTCTTTTGGCATCTTCAATATATTGTTAACATAACATTTAATATAAACTGGCAGTTAAAAAGAAAGGGATATCAATGTCCCACTCACATCATCTGGGTGGGAATTTAAAAATAGGAAGAAACTGCTTGGAGTTAGCCATGGAAGAGCTGTGTAATTCAAAATAAACAAAGGATGGGAGGATGTAGAAGTCAAAGCAATCCTTAAGCTGGATGTGATGGTGGCAGAAATAGCAAAATCTGCAGAGAAAGAAGTCAGAGATTTCAAATTGCGAGATTGTGTAGCGTTCCTATACAGAAATTCAGGCTATGAGCAACACAAACGGATGTATCTCACATCATGTGTCTTGGCATGCAGTGTTGCAACATTGTGTCTGACTTCAAGAATGGTGCATTTTTGTGGTTAAAGCCTGATTTATAAGTGACAAACAAATTAGACATGTGAGGCAGCTGTGAAACTAACATGCATAAAATTACAGGAAAGAAAAATAAAAGATTACCTTTGAGAAAACTATTCGTACAAATTGCCTGTTTCTGAATCATCTTCAGAGCTGCAGTCGGATTCTAAATTTATCACAACACTGTTGTGAATTATTTAAATTATGTTGTCCGCATTCCACATATTCTTCTTGCGCTGTATCATGTGATTCACGTAGTTTTTTCAGTTGTCCGCCATAATATTTAGCACACCTGGTTTCGTTAGCTCTGTAACTGTGGCTAATTTGAAGTCCTTGTTTCTGGGGCTGCGTATCTGTTAGAATTGGATGGAGACTATTTGGAATAAAGGTACCCGTAGCCAATTAATTGGGGAATAATTTAGTATATTTGGATTTGTAACAAAACAAACTTTGCATAAGGAAAAAATCATGTGCATTACTTATTGAATGTCCCTTGAATATACTGTAAGCAAATTCTGAGAAATGATATACATTTTGGAATTCATGTGGTCATTTGTGTTGCATGTAAACTTTTTAAAGGTGCCACTTAGTATTTGCTAGATTTGACTTTGCATGAACTGATGTTACACATAGTGGAACTTGGACATTAATTTTTGTTGTACATGATTTATTCATGTTTACTTCTAAAACTCCATTGGCTGTTGTTGACTTTGTGTTTTTGGTATTATTTTATTAATTGTATTTGTTCTAGATTTTATACCTAATGCTATTGTGATTTTTAACACAAAGCTTGATTGTAACATGTTGGTTGTGTTGGGCACCTACTTAATATGACATACCAATAGACATAGGACAAACCAAATTTGTATCTAATACGTGACTGAAGCACAGTTAATGTACTCTAAAAGATAATGCTACATTTACAAGTACTATTTAACAAAAAACACAAATACCAGTCAGCATTTTGAAATCCATAAGTCTGTCTAAATACATTTATAAGCACATTAACACAAGAAATACTGAAAATGTATGTCATTTGTGCCGATTATGTGGTGTTTATTTAGGTTTTATAATTAAAGAAGTTCTTAATATTGAGTTGTATTTCAGTTCACAAGAGGCGATATTTTTATGTTGTTTTTCTTCGTTTTTTTTTTTTTTTTTTTTTTTTTTTTTTTTTTGAAGGAAGAGTTGGAGATAAAGAGTGGCTTATTTTGCTAGATAAGGGATGACGGAAATGGGAACTTCTGCCTTTATTTACATGATCTCAATGTTATGTTTTTTATTTTGTCTATTTTTGTATGTATTTATTTTTTATTCTTAAGGGGAATTTCCCCCTTAAATTAGTAGCACCATGTCTAAGTACTTCCTTGATATGAAGGGATTAATGATCACCAGGCAAATTCTTTCGTATTGCAGACAATTGTACTTTACCCCTTCCCTTTCCTTCCACACCCCCTTCACACCAAATGCCACTCGATACTGCTCTTCACCCTGCAAGCAACCGGACACGCGACAACTGTCTTTCGTGTGGCCCCGATGTTGCGATATTTCGTGCAGAAATTAAACTTTGCATGACACTTTAACATTAAATTGTGGCTAAATTCATTCGAATTAAGATTAAAAACCATCGCAGCCTTGTTCGCATTATATTTGCGCAACAGTTAGTCACATAATAAACCATTTCTATCCATTCATCAAGAAGATAGATGGCTCCAAATGTTTGACACAAATTATTTTTTTTTCGGCAAAACGGTGCTTTATTGACAAAAATGGTATGGGACATAAGTCTTACACTCATCATGTAGAATCCCTGGTTAACGTGTGGCCGAAGCAGTACCTTCCACCCCGTATATAAAAATAATTGAATAAAGCCATAAATTGTGCAAATCATCCAAAAAAAAAAGCATTTTTGGACCTCAACGTCTCCAATGTTTATGAGTTTGAACATGTGTTCATAACAGGAGGGGAATCATGTTCATTCTCAGATTTTTTTTTAAACATTCCATTTATATAGCTGTTAGAAGATGTAAAAAATTGGCAAAAGCTTGTGTGTGGATCAGTCTTAAGAGTCCTTGAGCTCAGGCTGTAATTGCAGGTGACTTGCAAACGCAAACTTATCTAAAGTTTATGTAAAAGAAAGAGGGAAAGAGATGAAGTAGGATATTTAATGCAACTAGAGGATGGGCAGAATGTATAGGCATCATGAAATTCAGGAAATTGTAGCCTCTACCATGATATACACCTTTAAAAGTACAAGTTACAGAGCAAATGTGAATCTGTCCATGTACATAGTTCGAGCAAAGAACAATTCCATATGGTCAATAGGAAGTGTAGGTTCAAATCATGTGATCCTCTTGGTGAAATGCTCCTGCCAAATTTAATACAGCATGTCTTTTCTCCCACTTAATTTTGTTGATGACACCATTGTTTTTTGTAGTAGTAATAAGCAAAAATGGAAGAAGGATGTGGTACTGTGAAAAGTGCCCGACAAGCGTACCAGAAAGAAGCAGAAGAGTGACCCACAATGAGAGAAAGATGGCCAAGAAATGTATGCTGCACCAAGATGGTTTCATGTATTTTGTACATTTGTAATAAAAAGAACATAAACATACACCAAAAATATGCATTGCATCTGAAACAGCTAATTTATAAAGTTCCAGAAAAAGCAGTCGGAAAAGAATAGAAGATTGGTGTTGCAAAATATTTGGCAACGTAATAAAGAAGGAAAATCTTGCACATTTAATGTTAACTACCCTCTTTCCACTCTGAATAGAAATACATATTCAGTGTGCAAGAAATTTGTTATATATTATACTCCAATAAAATCTACATGAATCAGTAGCATAGCAAACAATAAAATTGGGCAGAGATCAAGGAACATAGATGTGGAGATCACGTGAGTCACTTAACATTGGGAAAGAAAGATAATGTTTGGGAATTCATAGGGCATTTACATTCTACAAAAGTCTTTATAACAGGAAAACTCTTAAAGAGTGTACCTCAACAAGTGAATATGAAGAAGCTAGGTGTACACTGTTGCTAATGATAAAGTGTGTGTATGTTCCAAAGAATATTCATGGCCAATTTTACTTAGGTTTTAGCTGTGCAGCTACTGTCATCAGCAGTTTCTGTGCAAGTAAAGATTGCCTCAACATACAAAAAGGTGAAGCTTAAAACACAGGAGAGAGTTCACAAGAAAAGAGCAATACGGTTTTATGAATGTTTACAAGACGAGAATGATCAAACAGTGACTGTTTTCATCTGTAGCAGGTCCAGTGTTGGAACGTTTTACTCAAGGCAGATAAGTTTCTGTAGTCTGTGCTGTGTCAACTTCTGTGTTTTTATACATGGATGAACTGGTAGCGCATGGTTCAACAAGGAGCTTCAGCTTTGTTGCATTTCTTGAAATCCATTAATGTTAGAGTAAGTCACTGGTGAAACTCGACTGCGATGGGTGTGGGCCACAAAAGAAGAATGTGATAGTTCTTCATACCCTTATGTATTTTCTTGGAACACATAATTGTCCACTTGAAATTCACATAATGTTTCTAGTCCAAGAAAATGGTTCCTTTCCTGTTGAGTGGGTTTTTAGGGGACTTTAGAAATTTTTATGAAAGAAACCAGCAGTGGCTACAAAAGAGGAATACTAGGGTATCTATCAGCCAGTAGGTGAAGTATGAAGTCTTGGCAAATATTGGAGAGTAATAGATGTGAGATCCCCAATTAAAGCCCTAGGAAATTGAGATGTGACATGAGAATTCTCATTCATTAAAGGGAAGTAATGGGAAACTTCACATTGAAGTGAAGGCAACTGCATTCTTCAGATATTGTCAAGATCAGGAAGAGTGGAAGTCTTCCGAAATGAGAATTGTGGCAGAGATTAAGTTGGCAATAGCAGCTCTTGGCTATGTGGAGAGAATTCCATCAGGCCGAGCCAGTGTAGTTGGTGTGCTACATCATGTTGGAGTGGGAACTACCTAGCATATAAAAACTGGGCTGGGTGCAGACCTAGTCAATCCTCAGTAACCACCACACAGTACGTCATGTCATCCTTCAGCAATGAACAAATTAGCCTTCTACAGTTATTGGCCAGTAGTGCAATGAAGTGGTGAGTAATGCAGTGGCAGAGTGTAAGCCAGCAGTGTGTTGCAGCTGGTAGAGAGAGAGAATTCACCAGTAGCACATATTCATAATCAGTGCAAGACCTGACCAGCATGCTTGTGAGCTCGGCCAGGCCAAAAAGATGTGTACTGCAGTGAATAAACAACAGCTAAGTAAGGCAACACAGCAAAATGGAGCACTTTGAACTCTCAGTTATTATTTTGGAGTAAATGTTTCTTTGTTAGAAATGTGTATTTTGAATCCACAAATGATTACTGTTTCTAATACAGTGTTAAAATTGATAGTGGAAAAAGGAAGTTAAAACATAACTCAAGTATCTTAACCAAAATACTGTATTCCATCGCATAATGGTGGCATCTTAATTTATAGACAGACAATTAATAATAATAATAATAATGTTTATTGTCTATAGACTTCATACAAGTTTCAGACATTGTCATATTCTACAATACAATGGGTATACATAAGTTACATTAATATTATAAGATTAAACTAAATTGAATATATACATACATTTGTTATATAATTAAGAAGTTTCTATTTACAACAGATAAAACCATTTACAATTCATTACATATAATTCATTATAATTCATCTAACCTATATATACATTTCTGAATTAAATATGTTTTCAGTTCCTTTTTAAATTTTTTTCCTTTGTGTTGTTTAACAGTTGTTGGCAGTTTGTTGTATAATATCTGTCCTTTAATTAATGGATCCTTGCAAGTTGATTTGAGATTTACATGCTTCCTGTGGTAGTTATCCCTTCCTCTGGTATAATAATCATAAAGTGTGCTGTTACTTGTGCCATTATTTTTCTTCTCAGTTGCAATTACAACTACCTTATATACATATAGTCCAACTACAGTAAGAATCTTATTATCTCTAAATACATTTCTACACGAATCAGTACTTGCTAATCTATAGATACAACGTAGACATTTTTTTTGTAGCACTAATACTCTATTCATGTGCGCATTACAGGTGCTTCCCCATAATTCTATGCCATAGGAGATGTGAGGATAGATGAGTTCAAAATATAAAGTTTGTAACATTTTTGTCTAAATACAATGATAATTGTCTTAAAACATATATATTTGAGCTTATTTTTTTACATACATAGTCAATATGAGCTTCCCAAGTTAACCTATTGTCTATGTGAATCCCTAGGAAGTTAGGGTTATCAACTTTTTCAATTCTAGTGTTGTTAAAGTGTACATCATCAGTTACTACATTTGCTTTACGGTATTCAAATATGAGCATTTTGCTTTTCTTAGAATTAACTTCTAAATTTATGCTACTTAGGTACGTTGCTAGCTGTTTTACAGAATGTGAAATTTCTGTTACCAACTGAGTACGAGATTTTTCACTGCAAATCATTGTGGTGTCTTCTGCGTAAGATACTATAGTATTGGTGGTTATATTTGGTAAATTATTTACATATATTAGATACAAAATTGGACCCAGGTACTCCAGTTGTTACTACTTTTTGTTCTGATACATACTTTACATTTTTAAACCTATTTTATGGTTGATTTCTGTTGAACACTTTCTGTTACTTAGATAAGACTTAATTATATTTAGCATTTTACCTCTTATGCCATAAATTTCTAGTTTATTAAGCAGTATTTGATGTGAGACACAGTCAAACGCCTTTGAAAGATCAATGAATACTCCCGCAGTGCTCAAACCTTTGTCTAGATTTTCCGAAACTTTGTGCATAAAATCAGCAACTGCTGTGGTTGTTGACATACCTTTTCGAAAACCATGCAGGTGGCAATTCAATACATCGTATCTGTGTATCAACCAGTCTGACTAATAAAATCTTTTCAAAAACTTTACCAATCACATAAGTTAAGGTTATTGGCCTATAATTATCAACACTATTTCTATTACCCTTTTTATAGATAGGTTTTATGATTCCCAGTTTTAAGCAATTTGGAAATATTTCTTCATTTATTGAGCAGTTTATTAGGTGGGCTAAAATAGCTGCGAGCCCATTTTGACACTTTTTCAATATTCTATACTGCTCGCAAAAGTTAAAGGCATGTGAACGCTGGCCAATGCTCAAGCAGAGCGCTGTTGCCAAGCGTAGTGCGTGTATCGGCAGATGGTCTGTACATAAGGTTGTGTGAGATGCATGCACCACATTCGGCAGCGCTGGTCGGAGGAGCAAGTGTAGGATTCGCTGGAGTCTGCACTACGCCCCGCCTCCGTATGCGTTTAAGTTTTGCGAAGATTATAGTAGACATACCATCCCACCCTGAAGATGACTGTTCTTTAAAACTGCATATTATTTTTGTGATTTCGTCTACGTTTGTGTTATTCATGAAGATGGTATTTACGATAATATTCTGTATTTCTGTGTTATTGTGTGATATATCCTCCTTACTTCCCAAGGTTGCAAAATAGTTGTTAAATAAGTTGCTTATTTTGTTTGGATCATCTACATGTTTACCTTCATGAAGCAATTTAATATTTTCACTGACATTGCTGTGTGTGGTGTTTCTATCCTTGACTAAATTCCATACTGCTTTGTTTATATTGCTGGAGTTATTTATCTTTTGTTTATAATGTTGCGATTTTAAATCAATTAATGTCCTATGATACTCCTTTTTTAATTGTGTATATCGTTCCCTGTGCCGTTCAATTTATTTCATCTTGTGTAATTCATAAGCATCTTTCATTTTATTTCGCAGGATGTAAATTTCATCCGGTAATTTAATTTTCTGTACAGGTCTCTTTTTGGTTGTCTTTCTTTTAATAGGGCAGATACTGTTAAAGTAAGCGATTAATGTTGTCATGAATATTTCCCATTTTTTATTGCTACTTTGCTCTGCATACACTTTAGACCAAGTTTCCATTTCTAGTATGCTATTGAGTTTACCTACATTCTCATCTGAGTCATTTCTAAATTCAAAACTTATGTCCTCATTGTGAGCCGCAATAAAATCATATACATCAATATATACAGCATGGTGGTCGGAAAGATGGAAATTATGTATCCCTACTGAATAGCAATCTATCTTTATATTTGTGCATATGTGGTCAATAATAGTTGCTGATTGTGTGGTTACCCTTGTTGGTTCTTTTACTACATCATTTAGGTTATAGGATTTTATGATATCAATAAAACTACAATTATCTCTATTAGTGCTGTCTACATTAATGTTGATATCACCTAAGATAGTCAGCTTATTTTCTTTTGTCAATAATTTGTTAAGGACACCATCTAGATGCTCATAGATGTATATAGATGCAGGTAGGAGTGAATGATGTAGGTAAACTGGTTCATCATGTTGTGTATGTATATAGATCCAGGTAGGAGTGAATGATGTAGGTAAACTGGTTCATCATGTCGTGTATGTATATAGATGTAGGTAGGAGTGAATGATGCAGGTAAACTGATTCATCATGTTGTGTATGTATATAGATCCAGGTGGGAGTGAATGATGTAGGTAAACTGGTTCATCATGTTGTGTATGTATATAGATCCAGGTAGGAGTGAATGATGCAGGTAAACTGGTTCATCATGTTGTGTATGTATATAGATGTAGGTAGGAGTGAATGATGCAGGTAAACTGGTTCATCATGTCGTGTATGTATATAGATGCAGGTAGGAGTGAATGATGCAGGTAAACTGGTTCATCATGTCGTGTATGTATATAGATGCAGGTAGGAGTGAATGATGCAGGTAAACTGGTTCATCATGCTGGGTATGTATATAGATGCAGGTAGGAGTGAATGATGCAGGTAAACTGGTTCATCATGCTGGGTATGTATATAGATGCAGGTAGGAGTGAATGATGCAGGTAAACTGGTTCATCATGTCGTGTATGTATATAGATGTAGGTAGGAGTGAATGATGCAGGTAAACTGATTCATCATATTGTGTATGTATATAGATGCAGGTAGGAGTGAATGATGCAGGTAAACTGGTTCATCATGCTGGGTATGTATATAGATGCAGGTAGGAGTGAATGATGCAGGTAAACTGGTTCATCATGCTGGGTATGTATATAGATGCAGGTAGGAGTGAATGATGTAGGTAAACTGGTTCATCATGCTGGGTATGTATATAGATGCAGGTAGGAGTGAATGATGTAGGTAAACTGGTTCATCATGTTGTGTATGTATATAGATCCAGGTGGGAGTGAATGATGTAGGTAAACTGGTTCATCATGTTCTGTATGTATATAGATGCAGGTAGAAGTTCAGAAACTGGAGTATTTGGTGACCTATATATACCTAAAATTATGTGGGCTTGTTTCTCATTATACACCTTAATTGCAGCCATTTCTATAATCTTTTCAACACTTAATTTCATAACCCATTCTAGAGCTTGAAATTTTACATTATTTTCAACATATATTGCTACACCTTCACCCTTATGTTTTTGCCTACAATAGTTACTAGCCAGTTTAAACTTAGGAATTTTGCACAGGTTTATGTTACTATCCCGCAAACCATGTTCAGTGATTACAGCTACTTGTGGTCTCATCTCATCTAATACTATTTCTAGTGCCTGCATTTTGTTACTTAGATACTGGGAATTTTGATGAAATATTCTAAATATTGTGTCTAAATGGGATCTTGTTTTCTCCAGTGCTGGGGGTTTTCCGACATTTGCAAATAGTTTTCCTTGAGAGCACATAAATTACCCATAGAGTCAACAGGAAGAGCCTCCATTCTGTTATATATAGTGTCTATAGCTTGCTTAACCATTTCAACTAAATGTCGTTTGCCTCTGGTATTCAGGTGAAGGCCATGAGTAGTATGCATATCCCTATCTAAGTTGCTTACATCTATGAGATCCACATTTACATTACTACTACAAAAAGATTTTATGAGCTTGTTGGTTTTACGTATTTCCTGATTTACACAAGATGTATACAATAAGTCATACCTGTGGGGAATATTTACTACTACAGTCTTGCCTTCCTTTGGTCCTGAGCATAACCATCTTTGAAGTTCCTGTACTGCATACTGTGCTTCATTTTTATACACGTCGTTTGCTCCTGCAATGAGTACGGTGATTTCTGGTTCATCAGTATCTTCTCTGGCAGTTTTTATCACATTTTGAAGTTTCGCGTTCGGTAGCGTGTACCCAGTCACGTTCAGATTCGGTTCCATCTCCTTCAACATCGGCGCTAATCTTTGTGCATGGCTGTCTCCATAGATTGTTATATGATTTCTCTTCCTTTTTTGTATGGTATCTACTTCTTTACTCACATTTTCCTCGTTGAGGGCTTCCTCATTGTCTTGTACTGTCAGTAAGCTGTAGGAATTCGATACTGTTATAGCATTTCTACTCACTTGCGTGCTTTTAGCTGTCTTGTTCGGATATCGCCAATCATTATATTGTACTCCCTGTTGATCTTCTTTATGGTTTATTTTTAGATCTTGGTTTTCTTTTCGTAATCTATCGATTTCTCTGTGAGGTAATTTCAATTCATTATGTATTGTCTCGATAATCTTCTGTAACGAGACTATTTGGTCCTTTTCCCGCGTCATACACTTTGCTCTACTGGGCGTGCGGTTGTTGTTCTTCAATATTTTGCTGTACGCCGGGGTTTTTAAGCTTTTTAATTGATTCACACATTCACTTTCACTTGCACTACCTTTTTCACTCATTTCACGAGTATTTCTTAGGTTATAATTACTTTTAACGTATTTTTTTACGGAGTCAGAGCATAGCTGAGCTTAAGCAGCCGCCATCTTCATCAGTAAGCATTGAGCATTTCATTGCATTAAATTCCAGGTGCTCACTATAGGAAAATATTGAGAAATAACGTGCTGCCACTGCAATCTTAAGTACCCTTAGTCTTGTTAAATTCACGAGAGGGTAGGTATGCAGCATATTCCGATGCTCTGCACTGAGCAGCATTCTTCCATTCTTCCTCCTAAAGTTATTCATGTGTTATTGAAGATACATTGATGCCATTGGCCTGTTGAGGTGGTAGCTAGCTCATCAATGCATTTGATTGGTTAAAGCACCTAAAGTGCAGGAATTAGCAGAGCTGTAAGTGAATGGAGCAGCGAGGGGTGCAAACTGTTTTAAATGTGGTTAGCATGTGCCAAGCCAATAACCATCTTATTCTGCAGTTGTGTACAGCTATTTGTTTCTATAGTTATTATAACAAGTGCATATTTTGTGAAACACTGGTATAGAGAAATTATATGGTAGGTTTTAACTTAGAGTGATTGCATTTGTGGAGCAGAATGGTAATCGAGCTGCAGAAAGGAAGTATTCAGTGGGTGAAAAACCTGTTAGAGATTGGTGCAAATTGAAAGTGTAACTGGAATCTGCAAGCTATTCAAGGTGCTCTTTTTGTGGCCCTAAAACCTGAAAAGTTCCTAGAAATTAACAGTGAAGTGCTAGTATATATATCGAAGAGTTGCACGATAATGGATGTGGTGTTTCATAGACAGCAATACGATAACATTGGCTCCAGTTTAAAAGTACACATTTCAACAGCATCATAAATGCTTTTGTTAATAAAAGACAATATTTAGTTCAATAAATACAAAGGCACCATTATTTATTTTTTATTGGATTATGTGTTTTTATAGCAGCTTCAGTATCATGCAGTACTTCTGTATCCTCACATTCCCCTCTTCTTTTTTTTTTCGAAGTTCCAACAGCATAAGGTGAATGTGCTTGAATAGCTCAGACTCACTCTTACTCGTATAACTGCATGCTAGTCACTGAAAGTTAACATGGCCAGTCTTAAATAATTATTCTTCACATAATGGTTGCACTGTGTGTTTTTGCTTAAAAAAGGCGTAAAATGTGAAATTTTTTTTAAAATTAATGTCCTTCAACATAGTGTCATATCGGATGGTGAATGAATGAAACGGGTGAAATGATGCTCAAATGAGCCCAAGGTCCATGGAGCTTTAAATTACCCGACATTCGTCTTCTCAGGATAAGGGAAAACCTCGGGTGGGAAAACCATAAAAGGTGACAATTATGCAATGAAATATGATATATTGGATTTAAATGCCTGTTTGTATCTGAAATAGTAAATTTTATTGGTTGTAAATGTTCAAAGAAGCAATATTAGTGAAGTTCAAAATTTAAACAAGCACCTCATAAGTCATGATAGCATACCGGCCACCTTTGAGGATTGAATTGGTACCTGTTTAATTTTTAGCAGTGTTTGTTTTGCGAAGATTGACTTTGTTCTGTTTCAAAACCATTCTTTAAAGTGAGATTTAATTTGTGTTAAATGTGAATTTGAGGTTTAATAAAGTGTTAAACAAAACCATCAATGGCAGTCACATATAATTTAACCTAACAATCCATGTCCTTAGTCCAGTTCATATTAGACCTTTAAGTGAATGTAATGAGTTTAGTGTATTGCACCAATGGTTAAAGGCATTATTAAAAGTAAACAGATAACATGGTAGATGATACACTGTTAGCAGATCTATCACATAGTGGCTAGAGTATTATTTGGTTCTTTTAGTTAAAGCTGAGCATGTAATGATATTCAGCTCCATTTGTAATGATATTCAGGGAAATTTTACAGCTGAGTTGCTGTTTGTTTCAACTGAAATTGATGTGGTGACTACTTTTGCTTAAATTGACACAAGTAGTGTGATTTCATTAGTACATGCTAATTATGCAAAACCTTTTCACAAATTATCTCATTTGTTGAGTTGGATTCATTACCATAGCAAATCTTGCATTTGCAAGTTTTGGTTACTATTGATGTAAATATTACACGCTTTATATTAGCTTCACCTTTGTGTGCATGTGTGTGTGTGTGTGTGTGTGTGTGTGTGTGTGTGTGTGTGTGTGTGTGTGTCAGAATCTTTCGACGTAATTTTCACCCACTTACAGTCGTCTGATTAACATGCACACATGTCAAGGGCCGTTGACAATGCAATAATATCATAACTTTATCCTAAGATCCTGACCAGGATCGTCAGGATAAATTAAAAGTTGATTAGCTAAATTTATCAATGTAATGGAATCTTTCAACATAATTTTCACCTACTTAAAGTCGTCTGATTGACATGAAAATTTGCATACATGTCAAGGACTGATGACAATACAATAATATCATAACTTTTTTGGAGGATCCTGACCAGGATAATCAGGATAAAAAGGACTTAGCTAAATTTATCAATGTAACGCAATTTTCACCTACTTGAGTCGTCTGATTAACTTCAAAATTTGCAAACATGTCAAGGACCGCAGACAATCTAATGATATGATTTTTTTCTAATGTCCTCACCAGCATTATCAGGATAAAAAAGTGGCCTGGCTAAATTTAACAATGTAACTTAATTTTCACCAACTTGAGTTGTCTGATTGACCTGAAAATTTGCATGCATGTCAAGGACCGATGACAATACAATAATTACACGACTTTGTCCTAATGTCCTGACAAGGATCATCAGGATAAAAATTGACTTGGCTAAATTTAACAATGTAACGTAATTTTCACCAACTTGAGACGTATATTGACTTGAAAATTTGCAGACGTATCAAGGACCGATGACAATGTAATATCATGATTTTGTCCTAATGTCCTGGCCAGCGATATCAGGATATAAAAGTGACTTGGCTAAATTTTAACAATATAACTTAATTTTCACTAGCTTGAGACATCTGATTGACTTGAAAATTTGCAAACATGTCAAGGACCGATGACAGTACAATAATATTACGATTCTGTCCTAATGTTCTGACAAGAATCATCAGGATAAAAAAGTGACTTGACTGAATTTAACAATGTAATGTAATTGTCGCCAACTTGAGGCGACTGATTGACTTGAAAATTTGGGCATATGTCAAG
Source organism: Tenodera sinensis (assembly GCA_030765045.1). Taxonomy (NCBI): domain Eukaryota; kingdom Metazoa; phylum Arthropoda; class Insecta; order Mantodea; family Mantidae; genus Tenodera; species Tenodera sinensis. The sequence goes on along the minus strand of CM060964.1, from coordinate 159,088,709 downwards.
GGTTGTTGACAATACCACAATATCTTGAATTTGTCCTAATGTACTGACTAGGATCTTCAGGATAAAAAATGACTAAGCTAAATTTATCAACGCAAAGGAATGTTTGAACGTAATTTTCACCAACTTAGAGTCATTTGATTGACTTGAAAATGTGCGCACCTGTTGGGGACCAATGGCAATACAATAATAATAACATGACTTTGTCCTAATGTCCTGATCAGGATCATCAGGATAAAAAAAATTACTTAGACATATCTGTCAATTTAACAGAATCTTTCAACATAATTTTCACCAACTCAGAGTTGTCTGATTGACTTGAAAATTTGCAAATGTGTTAAGGACCGATGAGAATACAATATCATGACTTTTTCCTAATGTCCTGACCAGGATCGTCAGGATAAAGAATGACTAAGCTAAATTTATAGAAAAGGGTACAGTTATGACATCTTAGATGTTGCTAAGGCACATTTCTACATGCACCCTGAAAATTGCTTTAATTAAATAAATGCATATTTATACTTTGGATGACATAGATGCCCAGAGAGAGGACCTGAAAGGAACATGAGACTCAGGGGAAATATCGCAGACCGGAGTTCATACAGGGCTAAGATACCCACAACATCTGGTAGTTTAGAAATCAACACATGCTACACTGGAAAAAGGAATTAAACCACTTGAAAATATTGATAGATGGTGATGCCCGGAGAGAGGACATGAGAGTGACACGAGATCTCGGAGGAAGGATTGTGGCTCGAAGATTACCCAGGGACAGGAAGTCCACAACAGCTGATAATGTAGTTAAAACAATAATTGTAATCTAATACTGTTCCAAAAAAGGTGATTTGAAAATGTTAAAAAAATATTTGAAAGAAATTTTGAACTCCGAAAGTTTTAAAAGATTTAAAATTTCAAATTTTGAAGAAGATGGAGTAGAAAAACTCAACTAAAAAGTTAAAAATAAATTATAGTTTTAAAAATCTAAGAAAAACACGCTTTTATAACGCACCAAACTAAAAAGTAGAAAATAATTTTTTAAGTATGAAGAACTTGTTCTATAAAGTCAAGTAGTTCATTATATTTGAAAATTTTGCAATAAGTTTAAAATAAAAACTAATTTATATTAACAAAATAATAAATTTTATTGTAAAAAGCATGGGGTGTTGGATATCCAGTGTTATAAATAGTTACATTTACAAAAGTAAAGTTACGATAAAAGTAACGTGAAAATCACCCCATGCTTTTTTTACAATAAAATGTATTATTTTGTTAATATAAATTAGTTTTTATTTTAAACTTATTACAAAATTTTGAAATATAATGAACTACTTGACTTTATAGAACAAGTTCTTTATACTTAAAAATTATTTTCTACCTTTTAGTTTGATGTGTTATAAAAGCGTGTTTTTGTTAGTTTTTTAAAACTATAATTTATTTGCATTTCAAATTTTAGGTGAAAATATCAGTCCTGTTCAGTGAAATTCTTCCATTACTGGTTTTTCTTGGGGCAGATTTCGTATCACACACACAGTTAGTAGTGGATTTAGCCCACTGATTGACTTCTTCTGGAAAGGCATATTTCAGCGCACCTTTCACATAATTGTTTACCTTCTTCTAGTCCTTTTGCTGGGACAGTTTTCCATTGGATTCTGAGGGGAATGTGCATTTCTTAGCATCCTTGCAGAAGAGGGATTTAAACAGTTTGATTGCTGAATTTCTGGATGTATTAACTAACAAATTGGGTCATATTGATTCAGTTCAATTAGATGGCATGGACCTGGTTCATTTGCCACCTTATCATTTACCACCTCATTTTTTTAAGTTCATTATGGCAAAGTGAAGAAGATTTGGAAGTTGGAGGCAATATTAGTGTATTAGTAAAATTATTCTAGTCCAGTATTCTTAGTTCTTAAACCAGATAATGAAATTTGTTTTCCAGGGGATTACCAACAATTAAATTATTGCTTGCATATTGTTCTACTCCTTTGCCTCATTTACATCAGTTATTTTATTGGTTTGCAGTGCAAAAATGTTTTGCCACATTTGATCTCAATTGTGTATGAATTTAATTCCTTAATATTTGGGTTAGCTGTCATTGCACAGGTGTTAACAGTTATTAGACAAAATTGTTGGTGATATCCAGTTTGAGTATTTGTACCTTTATCTTGTGGGCTAGGGTATTTATTGTAAATCTTTTGGGGACTACATAATACATGTTCATAAGGTTTTCAGCTGTTCTCTTACATCAGGGTCAACTGTTAACCTGGAATAGGTTAAATTTGGTTCTCCCGAGGTTAGGTTTGTAGGACGTACTATTACTTATAAGGTAGGGTCCTGCATCTTTTGGTTGAAGTAGAGGTTATTTTTAAAGAATTTTGCATTATTTTTAGTAATTTTTTATGAGAATTTGGAATTTTAAAGGTTCTTTTTTGTGTTAATAAGTTATTAAAGAGCAATATGGAGTTTTATTTTGAAAAAGGATACATTATCATTAAATTATAAGTGTAACTGAAGAAGGCATAAAAATGAAAGAAAAATACACTATTTTTTCTACACAGTGCTGCATTGTTAACGCTATGTAAGCTAAATCAAATCTGCATCATACATCATTAGTGGATGCTGTGCTTTGGAGAGAGCTTAGAGATGAGAAGGCAATTATTGCCACATTCAGTAATATGTTTTAATAATTGTTTCTGCTGGTATTTCAAGCTCAAGAGAAGTGTGTACTGTTATAATTAAAGCCACAATTCTTAGTCACCTTACCCTTTGCATGGAGCTGTTTCATTCAGTGCTGTTGGCTTGCCTCCCGGTCTGGGCAAACACACTCACGGCATAACTGACACTCCTGAACACAATGCAGTACTAAAAACTGTGGCTTTAGCTAATAATGTTTCTGGTAATAGAGTTACTGAGTCACTTTGACAATTGTTTACTTTTATCTAATGTAAATGTATACATGTTTAAATGGTTTTCATTCTCCAAATGACCCAAATACAGATGTAGGACACTTAATGCTCATATCATTTGAATCAGGATGTGAGCAGCAAATATGTGTAATTGAGTAGTATATAAATAACATGATAAAGAAAATGCCTTCATGTAGTACAAGTGGTTATAATGTGAAGAGTAAAAAACAGTGGAACGAATTTGAGTAATTTTCCAAATACAGTGGAAGTCCTCTTAACTGGCCATCATGGGACCGAACCCCTGAACAAGTAAGTGAATGGCTGTGTAATCAAGTTAATGATTGTTTCAAAGCCAGTACAAGGAAATAACTGATAAATACTATATACTACAATAACTTTGATAATTTCAAACTCGGGGAACATAACTCTCAGAAACTGTGCAAGGTACTCATTTAAGGAAAGGAAATCTTGACAGAAAACCCTCTATATATGTCTCTGTTAGGCAGATAGAATTATGGTAGACTTCTCCAAGTTCTCCTGATAGATCCAACGGATCTGCTGACCAGCAACAAATGTGGTCCTACAGACACTCTGGGGGTCGTTAGTTTATGAAATAAAAAGCTGTTATGCACATTAAAACCACTATATTATCAGCAAAATGATGAGACCTGAGGGTAAATATTCCGGAGGTAAAATTTTATGTCTCTAAGGGAAAAAACTTCAATTATAAACCTTTTTAGTCCCTTTATCAAAATTAAAACAAGAAAGAAGTAAAGCAAAAGCTAAAGAAGAAGAAACAAATTGTCCTCTAGATGTTCAAGATTGGAGAAGAAAAGCAGTAATATTAAAGAAGAAAATTAATGCAAAAACAAATACTAGCAACAAATTTATGGAAGAAATTGACTATGGAAAAAAAAAAGGTCAAAAGGTTTACAAATTCATAAACAAAATGAACAAAGCAAAGGAATCTCCTACAAAACCTTTTATTCTGAATAACAAACAACCATAAAATTGCAGAAGCTTTCAACAAGCACTTCACTAACGCCTCCAGAATGCCATCTAACTACAAAAGGGACAAAGAGCTTGAAAGGAACAATAAAAAGACCAAGATAAATCCCAGTGCTACTATTTTGGAACAACCATTCATCATAACAACTAAAAATAGCCCTTGAGAAACTGCAGAATAAAAAATCTCCTGGACCAGACAGTATTCATTCTGAGTTACTCAAATATCTTGGTAGTTAAGGAAAATGTCCTCTTAAAATTGTACAATACACCTCGGCATGTTGTAGTCTCATTGGAATGGACCAAAGCGATTATTGTGGTAGTTCTAAAGAAAAATAAGCCTGCACATAATTTTAACAGTTATAAACCAATTTTTTTTTAACAAATGTAATAGCTAAAGTCATGAAAAGAATGGCGGCAGCAAGACCAGATTGGTACCTAGAATTTTATAATCTTCTGTCCATTGTTCAAACAGTATTTAGAAAATATTACAGAAAAACAGTATCTTCATAAGCGGATGAAATTTAAAGCTAGATATTTTTTGTGCACATATTTAGGATGTTATGTGAAACTATTGGTCAGTTTCATTTTTATATGTAAATTAGTTTCTGAATTATTGTAAAGTTTGTTTAAAAAGGTTTGTACGTTTCAAAATGAAATGCACTCCATATCTTTTTCAAAAAGAGTTCAACATTTTTTTCATTATACCAGAAGTTCATTAAGAAAACTTTAGCACGTGGGTTTTGTAATATCTTAACTTTAAGGGGAATAAAAAAATTGAACTGAATCAATTACACACATTTTATTTTTTATCTCAAAAAACTGGGTTAATCCTATATCCCAGTCACCAGTTCTTTTGCCATGCTTTGTAGAAGGTACAGTAAAAATTTAAATCTTCTAGCATTTCATTTGTGGGTGCTATTTTGCTTTGAATGAATAAAAGTGAAGGAAAATGGGTTGAAAAGTTTGCATGCAGTTTAAGAAGAAATAATGGCCTAAGATACCTTCCTAGAAGCATCCAGCTTTCCAACTAGCTTATAGTGATTTTTCTCTCGGCCATTGCAAGTCCTCCTGTTGCTATATATACACACAACTATTTAAACTGTGGAAGAATTGTGCTAAAATATTTACGCTAAAAAAGTCCTACACTAAAATATTTAAACTAGACTTTACATGCAATGTAATATGTAAGTAATTAGGTAAACTATGTTGTAGGAAATTATCTGAAAATACTTTGTAACACAGCATGTAGTTACTATAAACAAAGACACAAACAGAAAACCAACTTTTCAGGTACACACACTCAAAGCCATCAAAATAGAAACAAAAGTTTTTCCATGTTCCGTACTCATTCCATAGAAGCCAGATAATTTAGTGTGTTACATGACATCTACCAGCAGAGTTGCTGTTACTATTATGCCTACTGATCATGGCGGCTTAGAGACAAATCAGAAGCTAATTTTCATAGAAAAAATCCCACAGTATCAGTAAACAAAATGCATTTTTTACTTCAGACAGCAATTTCACCATCGGCCATGCTAGAGCAACTTAGAGGCACTGTACTGGTGTAAAATTTTGCATATATGCACTTCAAACCACCTAGTATTTTTGGTACAAAAAACAGAATATGAAATTTAGTAATTTTCAGCCACATTTTTACCCGTTTTCTCCTTAACTCAAGATATAAAAGAAGCTTTCAGTTGAGGAAAACACTGTACCGGTCCTTGTAAGCTGCCAGGCAGCCTATGATTCAGTATGGAGAGCCAAATTAATAGAAATACTTCCTAAAATAGGAATAAAACAGAATTTGCTACACAGCTCATTTCTCAACATTTTTGTGGTACTAGATATAATAATAGTACATCAAAATTCAGATAGACATATGAGTCCCAAAGGATGCAGTGCTAAGTACAACATTGTTCTTATTTATATTAAAGATTTATAGCATTAATACAGTTTCCAAATACTAAAATAGCAAAGTTTGCTGATGACATGGACCTCAGCTAAAATACATAAACTGAATGATCTTAAAGGTAACAATAATTAAAGAAGATATCTTGCACTAGATAATCTTTAACAATGGAACTCAAATCATCTTGTGACTGTAAATTTAGAAAAAAAAATCTTCACAGTTATGCACATTACAAAACCACCAAATATGAAAAAGGGTATCTTAAGTACTTAGGAATTATTTTTAACTCTAAACTCAGCTAGAAAAAACATATTAATCATTTAAAAGGTAGGTCTACAAAAGGTGTACATATACTGAAATGGTTAACTGGTGTAAGATGAACACTCAACATAACGTACAAAATGTATATCAAACCTGTCTTCGGCCTAGCGGTTAGCGCGCTCGCCTACCACCTAGGCGGCCCGGGTTCGATCCCAGGGACCCGCATGTGGTATTCGTGGTGGACGAAGCGGCGTCAGGGCGGGTTTTCTCCGGGTACTCCGGTTTCCCCCGCCATCTCATTCCACCGGTGCTCCATCTTCATGTATCATCAGTATCACCGCCTGCGGTGCCGTAGTAGTTAAAGCGGGCGTTAAACACTACAACAACAACAACAAACCTGTCTTCCTTTACTGCAGTGGAGTTCTGTTAACAGCTACATCTAATTATATGCATAAACCAGAACAACTATAAAATAAAGCCCTTGTGCTGGGTTGCAAGAGTGCATTTAGATGTTTTATTAGCGCTAAAGTATTCTTTTACCTTTGAAATAAGCTGCAAGACTGACCTACAGTGCTATTGGATCGTTAATGAACCGTTTACACTATAGTTTGAATCTGAGACCTATAAACAATTAGTGGATGGCCACCGTTATTGCTTTTATTGTTTGGTTTCCTTTTAATTTTTTTCGTATATATGACATCCTCAGATGCAAGTAAATAACTATTGCTGTATACATTATTGTCGATTGATATGTGTATAGAATTATAGTTTTATCCCGGGAAGTGTATTTCTATTACGTTCTTCATTATAGAATCTTCATCTGATGATGATGATGATGATGACGACGATGACGATGACGACGACCCCTTTTTGGGCTCCGTGGTGGGTGCGGGATGAAATGTTTAGCCTTTTTCTATGGCAAACAAAAACATCAAACGCAGACGACAAGTGAATGAAGAAATAGAGGTACACGTAGCTTCAACCGCTCGTTACCCAGTCATCAGTAGAACGGAAGAGGCTCAGACGTTTCTGAAGGTGAATCCCTTTGTGATACAGTCAGGTCCCGATAAAATAGCCGGTCCGGTAGAATCATGTACCCGTCTTAGAACAGGACCGCTACTTGTTAAAACGTATATGTCCATCCAGTTCGACAAGTTGCTGAAGGCGAAACTCCTCCACGGATATCCTATCCGTGTCGAGAAGCACCGGAGCCTCAACTCTTCCAAGGGCGTCATAACCATCCACTTATTGAACGATATGCCGGAGGAAGAGATTCAGGGCTACTTATCTGAACAGGAAGTTACATCTGTTTATCGTGTCCGAACAAAGCGTGGCGGTGTGCAGGTACGCTTTTTCTCACGCTTGATCGGCTCGATCTCCCGCCGAAGATAAAGGTCGGCTGTGAGGGCATTAACGTTCGGCCGTATATCCCGCGTCCTATGCGGTGTTTTCAATGCCAACGTGAAGGCTATACTCAGACCTCTAGTAAGCCGTATGATCCTGTTTATGTCACCTGTGGTAAGGATGCCCATGACGGAGCGTGTCCATCTGCTCCTTGCTGTGTTAGCTGTCGAGTAACCCATCCGGGGACGTCCCGCGACTGTCCACGTTACCTGGACGAGAAGGCTATTCATGAGCTGCGGGTGAAAGAGCGTTTATCGTTTTCTGAAGCTCGCATTTTGCTCGTCAGCCTTCGATTCTCAAATTTGGTACCTCTAGTTCGATAGTGTCAACCCCAGTGCCAAAGCGGGATGTAGGTACCCAAACTAGCCCTGTAACCAACACGACCATCGCACTATTCCAGCCACAGCTTCGGCATCAACCAGCACCAGCCCCAAGACTCTTCCTACCAGTACTGATACACGGAAGTTCAGAGTTGAGCCGAAACGCAGCGAGTTTCTTAAAGACCTCCGACCTCTTCCGCTGGGAAGTGTGCCTTCCCAGCCACTTCACCTTCCTCTCCTCGGCGCTCACGCTCTCAGGACACCAGAGGGCGCAGTCAGGTGCCACGGGTCTCTCCACCTCTCGTTATCACAGGTAACAGATATACACTTCTGTCTTCCGTAAGCGGTGACACAGAGCCTCCGTCCGCAGAGCCTATGGAGCACGAACCATTTGCTTCAAACAGCCCTAGCCCCACGCGCTCTCGGAAGGGCAAATTGAAGCGACAACCGCCTGTCAAGTGAACCTAGTCGACCGCTTATCCCATTTGTTCCAGGGTGTCCATCATTCAGTGGAATACACGTGGCATACGCGCACATAGGACCGATCTGCAAGCACTTACTATTTCGCTGTCCTCTAGTATTCTGTGCTTAAAGGAGATATCGCCAGCAGGACTCCTTTACGTTTCCAGGGTTTATTCCGGTGCGCTTTGACCTCCCACCGGAACCTGGTACTCCTGCACATGGAGTTGCCAGGCTCCTAATTCGTGACGTCTTTTATCAACCTCTTATTCTTTACACCCCATTGCAAGCTGTTGCTGTTACCCTGAATTTACCTGGTTTTTGTTTTACTCTCTGTTCAGTTTATCTATCTCCTTGTTCCCCCTTCGCAATAGCGGACCTGACCCTTCTGGTGTCATAGCTCCCAGCGCCCTACCTTCTGTTGGGAAACTTCATTGCCCACCACCCTCTTTGGGATTCACATAGGGCTTGCGTAAGGGAAACACACCTAGCAGACTTTTTCCTACAGAACTCTCTTTCTCTACTAAATATTGGTGAACGAACTTTCCTTTTTGACTCTACTGGCACCTGGACTTATCAGTTATCAGACTTATCAGTTTGCACCGTTCAGCTTGCACATCGTTTTGAGTGGAACGTAGTCTCTGACACCTGCAGCGATCTTTTCCCATGTCTTATCAGCATGCTATCTCACCACGTACGCTCGCCACCTGTACGCTATTGGCATTTCCACAGCGCGAACTGGAATCTCAATACCGGTTTAGCTGTTTTTCACGACCGCTTCTTCGAAGATGACCAGATGGTGGCTCACTTTACATCCGTTCTTACGGCTGCCGAGCCAGCGGGTGGACTGACGAATGCCGAGCGGTCGTCCGTGCGCGGCGGGACGTTTCGACGCCACCCTACACTTGACAATCCGGTCGCATTCAAGCATTCGCGCGCATGTATGATGCTCGTTGCATCATACATGCGAGTAAGAGGACATCCTGGCTCCGTTTTGTGGAGTCATTTAATCAATGTACGCCTTCGTCTGTCGTTTGGGATAAGCTTCGTTGTGTGGCCGGCAAAGCTTCTCCGTTTACCGTACCCGGTCTCCGGATCCATAACATTACCGTTGTTTACCGTAGAGCTGTCGCTGACATTCTGGGCAGCGCTTTTGCTGATGTGTGAGGCTCTTCGCAGTACCACCCGAATTTTCCGCCGATGAAGAATGGCGTTGAGTCTCAAAACCTTTGCTTTACCTCTTCTAACCGGAAGTGTTATAACGCCTTTTTCAGCATGCAGGAGTTGGAGTGGGCCCTGGCTTCCAAATCCTCCGCTCCTGGACCGGATGGTGTCCACATCTTAATGTTACAGCACCTGTCCTCGTCTGATAAACTGTTCCTCTTAGAGATGTACGAGTAACCGTATCTGGCGCACCGCAACATTTCCATCCGCTTGGCGCGAAGCCACCATCGTCCCGATTTTAAAACTTGTGAAGGATCGCCATCTGCCTTGCAGTTATCGTCTGATCTCTCTCACCAGTGTCATTTGCAAGGTGATGAAGCGAATGATATGCGGGCGATTGACGTGGTGGCTTGAATCTCATCATCTGCTGTCCAACGTTCAGTGCTGTTTTCGTCGTTTCCGTTCAACGTCCGACCACTTGGTATCGTTATCCACGTATATCATGGGCGGTTTTCTGAGGAAGAGCCAAACGGTTGCTGTATTTATTGATCTAGAGAAGATGTATGACACTTGCTGGAGGTATGGAATTCTTCACACCCAGCATAACTGGGGCATTCGTGGTCGACTGCCCTTTTTTATTCGGGAGTGCTGGATAGAGTCTTTCAGGTACGGCTGGGAGAGACGGAGAGACAGAGGGGGAGGGAGAAAGAGAGGTGGGGGGTGAGGGTGTGCATGCGCGAGAGAAGAAAGATATGAATATAAAATCCTTTAAACACAAACTATCCTTTCACAGTAAAACATGTTCGTTATTTGCTACATGCTTTTTATTTTATATTTTATTTTTTTTGAATGCTTTAGTGGTTTTGGTGAGAAAGAGAATTGGGTTTATAGGTGCTGAAACATAAACGTCATTAATGCCCGGGTTTTGAGTAGATTTGTAGATGCTTTTGGCACTGTCATAACCAGGGAAAGTACCTTGGTTGGGATAGTAGTGCTCTGTAGTGAGCACAGGTTAACTGCAACCAATGTATGCATGCAATGTGATGGCACATGACGCCCACGCGGCTCAGCGCACAGCTGCGGTGCATACGAGTCAACAGCGTACAGATATAAAGACACAAGCTTCGGAAAACTTACACAAACATGATTCATTTAACGTGCTTGGCGCATGCTTGCCACAGGGAGGCAGAGGAGATTCAGTCATCTTATGATGATGTAGATAAATTCATTTCAAATATGAAGAGAATATTCCGGAAGGCTCTGGCAAGAATAATGAAATTCAAAGCAATGGCACCACAACCCGTCATTACTAGGTGGGGAATATTATGCCACGCATTATACTACAATCGCTAAAATAGCTAATACCTTCGACAGTACGGACTGTTCAGCAATTGGAACAATAAAATCACTGCTTTCCGATCACTTACGTGAAAAGCTCCAGTTTATAACAACTCTTTTGGGCATATTTCTGATACAGTCACACATCTGCAGACATGTCACACAGAAATGCCCAAAGGTCTTGAGCTAGTTCAGACACTGTCAGAAATAGTAAATAAAGCTCCATCTACATCGATCACTGGAAAAATAGAACAGAAGTTAAACTCTGTTCTCTTGAAAAATACTGGGTATTCCGTCATGAAAGATATTCGACATGCCTTAGAAGGAAAACCAGCTGCATCAACTGTTTATTTATTTCCTGCAGATAACGTCCAGTATTTTTGATTTGCACCTGTCACATCCTATGGCGTGGAACGAAGTTTTTCCATGTACAAATCATGCTTGCGTGACAATAGAAGATTTTTCTTTGAAAATATTAGAATGTAGATCATTGTAATGATAACAATAAAGTCACTATTACGTAGGTGTTGTACTGCCGGTTTTGCATCTAAATGAACACCGGTAACACTGCATGTTGCAGCCGCGTGCCGCCAGCAGGAACAAACCGGTTCCGCTGCGTGGCAATGGTCTGTGTGTTGTGTACCTCATTTCCCAACCAACCAAGGTACTTTCCCTGGTCATAACAAAATTTGTCTCGGCAATATTTTAATACTAGCCTATTAAGTCCTTTAAGTTCTTACCAAGTTGTACACAGAATTATTAGGAAACACCTAGAAGCTTGGTGGAAAAGATTATTTGTGTGTGTGTGTGGGGGGGGGGGGGTTTGGAGGGTGGGGGTGTGCACGTGCGCGCATGTGTATTTTTCCCTCCATCTTTAGTGATCTAGAACTCATTTAATAATCTTGGCTGTTTAACAGCAAGGTCCCAAAGAAGCCAGTTGCCTTCTTTTGTTGAAACAGAAAAACATTAGCATTACAGCTATCAAACTTGTGAGACAGGTGAGACAGACACTTGAGACAGCTCTGGCCTGGTCTGGACTGACTACTTGATTAACTTGACCCCTTTCGTCTCCTCAGAGGGTCCTGTGTGTATCGGAGAACATTTGGAAGTGGCTGTATACTTAGATTGTCTGGCCCACTATGATGGTGCTGCTTGGGGCGAGCAGCGCCGAGGGGGGGGGGGGGGAACATTGTGACATTAATACATCTAGCTTCTGTGTGGAAAATATGCCATAAATTATATGTTCTTTGGCTGACATCACGTTGACAAGAAGGCAGAGAGTAACTTTGAGTTTGTGAAAGGCTAATTGAAAAAATTTGTGCAAGAACAGAGTTTTGAATGTGAATTTGTGGAATTAGTGTTGTGTGAGGCCATAGCTGGAATAAAAACAGAAAATAAGTACTTGAAAAGTGAAGTTTGTCATCTGTTAATTTACTTCCTGTACTAACATTCAAACTGGTCTCAAATGACACAAATTAACACATACAAACCTTTTTACTAACAAAAATACTTTACAAACCAACAAAAACTAACTAGATCATTGGCAACATGACATCAGCTATAGAATAACAAGCCACCAAGTCCTCTCTGCTCCCAGTCAATTTTGTTGCATGACACTTAGCGTTGCGTAGATGTTCTTTTCAAATGCGGCATTGCTCCCTCCTCCCTCTCAGAACTGGTCTTCTCGACCAGCATCACCGGCATCTTATCTCGGGGCAGTCCTTGGATGTGGTAGACTGTATCACCGATCCTCTTTTCCTCTTAGTGCAGGCCTAGTTCCTTCATGTTGGACAGCGACCCCTCCATCTGGGCCATCCTACTCCCACAGGGTTCCATATCCTTTGACATTTCTTAGTGTGCCTTCCCAGACACCTTGCTCCTGGTGGCCCTAAGCATAGCCTCTTCCAGTGTTATCCTGAATATCCCAAGATGTCCACTGGGGCTTTGGAGCATTATCTCGTCTTGTCCGGCTCGCAGGACCCTCCTACTGACGTCAGTCATTGCCTCATAATTCCTAAGAGCGTCCAGACTCAGGACCATCACCTCAGCTGCCCTTGTAACGAAAATCCAGAGACTTTTAACGCCCTGCTCCAAAGTTAACTCCAGCAAGGCCTTCTCCACAGGCAAGGTGTCGTTCAATACCAACACTACCTTGTTGGGCCAATCTGGTTTTTTCAATGGCAAGCCCTTTGCCATGTCAGGTTGCATCATGGCCACGGCTGCACCTGTGTCCACCAATATCTGGTAATGCCTCTCGTGTACTCATCCGTCTGTGATATCTTGTTCATGCTCGTGCACAAGGCACAGCATCACTTGAGGGGTCAGCGATGACAGCTCCGATGTGCCCCTCTTAATGCCGGTATGTACTCTTTCCATTTGCTCATTGGTTTAGTGTGAACAGTCCCCCACTGGATGTCCTGGCCAGCCACATTCCCAACTTGGCTGCCTCTTATCTTTAATGCAGCCATCAGCACCTCATGGATGGTCTCACATTCACAGAGGATCAGATGCAGGCATATCTCCATGTTGTGCACCTCGTCGACGAAGGAGTAGGTAGCTTCCTGGGACATGTATCTGGCCGTGAGGTTCACCAGTTCTTCATTATGCAGGGCTAACTTCTGCAACGTCTACCTTGGCTGTTGGAGCCTTGACTTGAGCTGGCTGTGATAGGCTGCAGTCAGACGGTGTTTCTTAAAAAACCAATTTTTAAGAACCTCCCAGATGTCTCGGGTTGCAGTTGATGTCAGAATCACATGCAGTATTTCTACTGCCCATCCCTGGAGGCTAGCTATTAGCTGTGTAGCTTCCTCTTCTGTGGACCATCGATTGTGAGTGGACAGCAACAAATTTTCTGCATAAGACTTCAAGGGTCGACATGCCGTTGTACTTGGGTGGCTTGATGTGCGTGGATGTTGTGTCATATCCTAGTGTGTCGACCTTTAAGTTCTTAGGATTTTCACCCAACATTTCTTCCACTCTGGAGTTCAGTTGCGTGGTGCTGCTGTCACCTCTGTCTTTCAGGGCTCTAAGACATTCCCTAACATCCTCCAGGGCGTTAAGACATTCCCTAACATCCTCCAGGGTGTTAATACTTTGACCAAACTCTTCTATGTCTTCCTTCATGCTGACCAGTTGCCCATCAATCTTTGGCAATAGCTCTCTCTCCATCTTGATTTTGATCTTTTCCATTCTGGAACGCATTTTGGTCTTCATTTCTTTCATCACAGAGTTCGCTGTTGTTACTTCACTTCCCATCTTCTCCATTCTGGATGTTGATGTTTTTCAGTTTGTCTTCCATTTTTGTCTCCATATGCTGTGTACTAGCCAATATTTTTTCTAACATTACCTCCATTGGGGCTTAAGTATCCCACTCCTGACACCAAAATGCAACAAATTGACTCGACTGGTTCACTTTTATCACTGCTTTATTTATTTACTTCATCTACTTAGATTCAAACCAGATTCAACATGCACACAATCCATTTTATTCGTTTTTTCACACAAACTAACAGAACTGATTCTTGGCTATGTGATGTCTATCATAGAACAGCAAACTAGCAAATCCTCTCTGCTTCCAGTCAATTCCTTTGCACAGTGCTTAGCATTGCATAATGGTTCTTTTCCATTGCTACAATATTTTAAAGCAGGTCAGCAAATCAGTGATAAAGATAGCACAGCACAATTATGCTGCATATTATGCACTCACATTTGAGTTATTGGATTATTTTATGGGGATCAGCAGGGGAGTAACATATGTTAATATTTAAGCTACAGAAAAGAGCAATAAGGATTGTTAGAAATATCCAAAAGAAAAATATCTGTAAAATTACTTTTAACAATTCAGTATATTAACATTACCTTGTCTATATTTACATATGACCAGGCGCGGCTTGTCAATATGTGCTACAGTGCTACAGCACAATGATTATTTTGCAGAAAATAGTTTCTTCTTTGTGTTAAACATATACTCAATTATTATTGCACATTTTCTTTCACTTTCACTATTTTATATGCCGCGTGCTAGTGTTCTTTGCTCATTGTGTGCGAAGATGATGCACGCCTCACATACACGAGATAGGTGATGCGTTGGGTGCTACAAAATTCTTCAGTCCTTTGCAGGGAATGTAGACCAATCCACGCATGCGAAACATAGGTGTACGATTTTGAAATCTGTTCTCCTATTGGTTGAATTTACCTAGCGTTGTGCTCTCATAAAGTGGAGCACATGAATTCATGCTGCTTCTGTACAAAGTCGCTAGATAGCAGGATTGCAATGTCATCTAACGACTTTGCTTGCTGTTACGCAGCTTCTGCCATCTATGTGGTGTTGAGACAACTATCTGTTGCCGGTGATAGACCTTGCAGCACGCAACAGAGAGAATAAAACTCTCGGAAGTTGGACATGTGGAGCAATTACTGTTGGCACTACTTATTTTTGGCAGCAACAAATAACCGCGAAATACTCCATAAACTCAGGTTATGAACGTCAGTTTCGTGTGCTGAGCAATATCTGTGTTGTGTACGCTAAAATGAATTCTGTGGACAGCCTAATAAATTATCCTTTCTCTAGGAGGACTCTAGAAGAAAAAGTTCAAGTGAAGCAGTTAGGAAGGCAAACACCAAATTTAAACATCACGCAACCTGCAAAAGGAGGGAGAAATAATTCTTACACCAGGCGATTTAATCTCAAAATTTATGAGCATGCATGGATATGTGGATGTCAGGAAAGAAATGCTCTTTTCTGTTTTCCATGTTTGCTTTTTGGGAACAGTGATTCGTGGAGTACGACGGGAGTGACAGACCTAGGACATATTAATGTTCTTATTAACAAATACAAACAAAATGTAAAACATTTAAACAATGTACTAGATTTAAGTGCTTTAGGTAGTACAAATATTGTGACTCAGTTAAGCCGTGCTTATCAAGAGGCAAAGCTGAAGCATAATCTACAAGTAGAGAAAAACAGGTATGTGTTGTCCTGCATAATTGACTGTATAAAGTTTTGTGGTGCATTTGAGCTTGCTTTGAGAGGACATGATGAGACTGAATCTTCTGAAAATCCTGGCGTGTTTTTAGGACTTATAGATTTAGTAACATTGATAGTGCTGTGAAGGAACACATGGACTCAAACCATATATTCAAAGGGACCTCTAAAACCATCCAAAACGAACTCTTAGGTTGTATGTTAGAAGTCTGTCGTGAGGTGATTCTGGAGGAAATGCAAGAAGCTGATTTTGTGGCTGTTATGGCAGATGAAACCACAGATGTTTCGCATCAGAACCAGCTTGTATTAGTATTTAGATATGAGAAAACGGGTGTTCCATATGAGAGATTTTGGGGTTTTTTGCAATCAGAGGGACAAAACGCAGAAGCAATTTCTGAAAGCATATTAAAAGTGCTTAATGAACTATTCAGAGATAAATGTCATAAACTTATTGCCCAAACTTACGATGGAGCTTCAGTAATGAGTGGTGCAGTTGGTGGAGTACAGGCCAAAGTACAATCTCAGTTTCCAAATGCGCAGTATATTCACTGCTATGCGCATCAACTGAACTTAGTGATGGAACATGCAGCTTCGCAGAATAAGTCTGCCAGAATATTTTTTCTTAATCTCTCTGCTTTTCCTGCCTTTTTCTCAAGATCCCCACAGCGCTTGGCAGCTCTGGATTCTGTGGTGGCTAGAAGAGTTCCTGGTGGTTCTGCAACTAGGTGGAATTTTAGATCCAGAACTGTTAATGTCATTTATGAAAATCAGGAAGAATTGCTGCAGTGCTTTTCGGAGTTGGAAAATTCTGCCCATGATAAGACTTGTCTGGAAGCAAATGGGCTTCGGCGTTATTTAGAAGACAGCAAATTCCTTTCATGGTTGAAATTCTTTCACCGAGTAATGCCTCATGTTGATGTACTTTATAATCAACTGCAATCAAGATCAACTGAGGCTGTTAAAGTACAAAATGCTGTGTCTTCATTCATTCAGTGCATCTGTGACATTCGAGAGGCAGCCGATGATATATTTGTGATTCCATCTGTATCAATGAGCAAACGCCAGAAGGTAGAATGTCTAAAAATAGAAGCCAAAGAAGCTAGACGTCGTTTTCAGTCGCTTAGTCATCTCGATGCAGCAAAGCTGTTAAACTCTAAATTCTTTGGCAGCTTTTTAAGTCAGTTTCCTGAGGATGAACTTCAAACTGCTGTGACTACGTATACAACACTGAACAAGAAAATGCTAAAGACACAACTTAGCGTTCTGTATGCAAGACCTGACTTTAGAAACATTGACGGGGCTGTGCAACTATTGCAATACATAATTTCTAACAGTCTGCAAGATTCGTTTTCTGAAGTTACAACTTTACTAAAAATTTTGATCACAACGCCAATGACCACTTCTGAGCCAGAAAGATGCTTTTCATGCTTAAAACGCGTAAAAACGTTCTTAAGAAACACTATGTCACAGGATCGTCTTACTGCTCTGGCAATGCTGTCCATGGAGAAAAGCATCGCTTCTAACATGGAGGGGTTTAATACCAGGGTGATCGATAAGTTCTGCAGCCGGAAGGAGCGCCGTATGGACTTTATATTTCGCCATTAGGTAAGACTAATTATATAAAATGTGTAATCATTGTGCGGTACTGTAGCACACACCTTATTTTGTTCACCAGCCGCCACTGCATATGACTATTTAAAATACAGTGCCTGACCATGTTATTAGATGCAACTTAATTTTTCAATATATGTGTTAGTAGGCAAAACAGCAACTAATTCTATTTTTATTTTTACTAGCCTACCTTGAAATGTTACATTTCCTGAAACATTGATGAAGAATTTGAAGTATAATATACATACTTATGGTGATACTTGGATATATTTCTGAATTGTCAGAGGCTTATATTTTATGAAACTTTTAGTACTTAGTGAAGCCACCTTTGGCAGGCGTTAATGCCTTAATTCACCTTTGCATGCCATTTATACATGCCTGAATTGAGGCGGTTGGCGTAAAAAGGGCACAAAGGTGAAAGCTTAGTTTCGAGAAAAAAGCAATTGAAATATTTGTCTTTCTGTTTCTTTGGTATTTTTTCTGCTTTACACTACGGTCTTTGCTATTATTTAGAATAATTAATTCTGATATGAATAATTCATGTGAGAAATGACTTATATAGCATATAAATTGAATAAATAATAACTTATACATCATGATTATGAGCCCTTTTTACACAGATAACATATTCGGTGATACATTTCACTAAACTAGACTTAAATACATATTTTCATATTAAATGATTAATGTTAATTAAATTAATTTTAATACATAACATTGTATTTGTGGACAAATTAAGTGGTGTGAGTAGTCGGAAGCGGCACCTGCAGTCATAAACGATTCTGTTGTAACTGAACCTTTACCGAGAAGACTTAGACTATGCCACCGATGATGTCCACTGCAGGTGTGGACAAAGCGTCTGGGCCTCAAAACTCCAGCAGACCATGGCTTTTAAGCCCGGAAGAAATCGCTAGCCTTAAATTAAGTGGCTACAATACATCAGCATTGTCAGAGATTAATTTTTCTGCTTAGTCTTGGTTCATTAACATTGAGAATAATAACAAACAGATCTTCATTTCTGTTTAGTCTTGGTTTATCACCCTCTCAATAAACTCTACATTGTCTTCAGACAAAAATGTGTATAGGGTTCTTACATCCTTCACTTTCATTTGATTGATGCCCGGGAGAGCAGTGTTCTCAATGGTGAAGTTTTCATGTCTGTATGGAGATTTCCAAATCCGAAAAAGGTTGACATTTTCAGTGAACATCACCACCTCTTGTTGTTTTTATGATCACATACTTCATTATTGTGAATGAAACTTTAGTTTTGGATACTGGCTTGCTAAAAAAGAGTGGAGATAAAAACATATCCCAGACTTGCAGTAGGTCCACATCCATTGTAACTTCCTGCGGCACAATACCATAGCAGTAAGATAAGGCTTGGCATTCCCTATCACTTCTTTGTGTTTAAGGTACTGTGTGATAAGTCCAAAGTTCCTATGACACTGTGAGAAGTTGTGGCCTCAAACTGGGAAAGGTTGCACAATATCCACATTATGTACCGTTGCATACCAAGCAGAAAACCTAGTTACTGTATAGTTTTGGTTCTGTCCTCCAGCTGCATCAGACAGAAATACTATTGTTGACACACTAGGAAACTTCTTTAGCTCTTTGTTCAAGCAATCGTACATAAAGGAAACTACTGAATTGGGATTCTTTTTCCCATCACACTCAGTAAAACAATAAGAATAACTGGAGTCATAATTGAAAACATGTTGAAACAGTAGAGCCAAAACATTCTTTTATAGAATTGAGTGTTTACATTTAGTTAAGGAACAGGAAAGTTTTACGAGTAATCAAAGAGTCTTCTTTGGATTTCATTAAGTAGTTATTACGTAATTCCTTTCTTTTATTCACTTTTCTCTGATGGAGATAATATATTGAATGACATGGATCATTGGGGTTTTGTCATAGTTTGCTTTTACTCTCCTCACAAAAGTCACATATATCTGTTTTTAGGCTTGCGCACATAGTATTAAAACTTTGTTTCAAAGTATTCAAAATAAGTTTAGTACTTCATTTCCAAATGTCTACCAGTTTTTTCTTCAAAATATGTCTGAAACATGTAATACAATTTTTTAATATTTAGCATTGGGATGTCAAATTACATCAAATTTATTCTTTCTTTGCAGTAGTGACTTTCTGCATGTGGTATTGTACTTAAATGTTCACCCATTAAAGTGATAACAGATTCCGTTGGACAGATTCCTGGGACGGTTTGAGTGAGAGCCTCACTTCTCTTCAAAAGATTCACTTAGTAAAAGTTTGTTTTGAATTACACGGAGGCGTTTTTCAGATACTTGAAATAAACTTAAAATACATTGTTGGCATACCTGCCTTTTGTTTCCTTCCCAATTAGATTGTATTTCCAAGTGTGTTCTCTTGTTTTCTTGGGATAGAGCGTTTTCTTCTTCAGCTGAGGGACACATTCCATACACTTTGCTAGGTAGGAATCTTGCACTTCTTTTGATTGACCACCATAAAATGAAGGAAACAATTCCATCTGTTCCTCTTGCAATATTTTTTCATAACACTTAATTGTACAACACTGAGAAATCGATTTGTAGGTTTTCCCAGCCATTTCTTTCCTTGTGGATGAAGCATAACCCTGGGCGCTGATGACCTAGAAGTTGCGCGCCCTTAAACCAAACCAAACTCACCGTGAGCACGTTTTACTTTTACCTCGTCATGATGTTTGTTCTTTTGTTTATGAAAAATCTTTCTTATTTTTCCTTTTTCCTCCACAAAAGCAGCATCAGTAACACTTTCATCACACTGATTAGCATTATTTTCTTTCTTCTTTCTTTCCCTGGCTACCCTCCCCTTATTTAGGACTTACACCCCCTAGGACTTACAAGCCAGTGCCTAGGGTCAGATGCCTGTTGGGGAGCAGAAGGACCTCTGGACCAGACAGAGTGAAGGCCTGGAAGCAGGTGGTCTGCTAAGCACCAGGTATGAGACTGAGGAAGAGGTTGATATGAAATGCAGGCAAAATGGATGATTGGAAGGGTGATAATGGAGCAATTGGTGGAAGGAATGGCGTGGGAAACTGGAGAACCCGGAGAAAACCCGTCCAGATGCCGCTTCGTCCACCACGAATACCACATGCGGGTCCCGCCTAGGTGTTAGGCGAACAGTCTAACCACTCAGCCACGGCGCCGCCATTATACTTCCAGACTTGGGGAAGGATGAGGAATAATCCTAGCTGGAGAAAAATTCCTACCTCCTGCCGGGAATCGAACTCGGGACCCCTTGCACAGCAGGCAGGTGCTCTACCAAGTGCGATACGGGGCCAGCCCGCTTTATTTTCACTCATTTTAATTTCAGCAAACACACCAACATTAACCAACTTACGATTGCCAGCTTCATATGAACACAAGAACAGGAAGTAGAAAACAATTGCATGCACAGCCAACTTGAAACAGGTGTACCAAGACCAACTTTCAAGATATCCCACTGAAATTTTCACCATCAACACAAGACACAATGGCAGACAAACTAATGCATTCTGCTTAAAATGGGCCCATAGGTCTGTGTGCCCTTTTTATGTTGACTGCCTCAATTGTCTCTTGTATATGTGAATGATGATTCCAGACCTTGTATCATTTTCTTCAATAAGCCTAGTTTTAGTAGTAACCACTTGCTTCGCCATTTCTTTCTTCACTAGCTTCTAGACTTTCTCAATGGGGTTCATACCCAGTGAATTCCCTGGCCATGGCAAGAAAGAGAAGCTCTACTCTCTCGGAAGTGCTATCACTCATTTTGCATTGTGACATATTACCCTATCTTGCGTAAATATTTGTCCGATATGACACAATGTTGGAGGACGTTAATTAAAAAAAAAAAAATAAATAAAATAATTGCATAAATGTGGATGGTTCTCCATTTGGAACCAGTCTCCAATTTGAGGCAGCAGCCTATTTCTCAACACTTTATTGTACTGTTCCTGCTACATTGTCCCTTGAACAGCTTATAAATGTCCAGTTTCTGTGCCACTGATGACTGACCATGTCAGAACTTTGGTGGGATATTTTATAGTTTACACAGCACAATCTGAAAGATACATTTCTCCAGGAGGCCTTCACATATACTGCCAAAATTTCAAAAGTGTTAACATCACTAAAACAAACCTGAAACAAAAGAAGTCTGATGTGAGTTGTTTCAAATGTGAACTTCAGTTCATGATAATGTACTCAAAATGTGAAGTTTAATTCAATAAAGAATAAGTTTGTGCCTAATAGTTCTTTCAGAAGTAGCAGTGCCACCATCTTCAGGTTTGAATTTAATTTAATTTGCACTAGCAAACCTGTTTCTTTCACAAATCTTTTTCAAGCAATACTCCTCTTGGTGTTAAAATCTGTGAAAGCAGGAGGAGAATCATCACCATCATTACTAATATTAATCAGCAGCCTCATTGAAATTGAGGCAATAGTGAAGTGATAAATGTAAAATCAAGGTAAACCTAAGAGCTGGGGGTGTTGATGAAATCTGTTAACCACTTCATGTGATCAAAATTTTTTTGGAAGAGCAGGAACCATTAAATAGTGGTTAGAAAGCCTACGACATTTATTTCTGGAGGACTGGGCTCTTACCAGCCCAAGCTAAAGGAATACCTTTTAGATCAATTAAGATGATGTAGATCTAAGTGGTGTAATGACTACTTGCTAGAATACAGATAGTAACTGATTCTGGAAATTGGTGCTACTATCAAGCATATAATGAAAGTGGAAGATGCATTCCCTAAAACTAGATTCAGTACTTAATTGTAAAAAAGCAACATAAAATTTAAGTCACCTGAGTTGCAATGTTTACAAGGTATGTTTTTCCAAAGCAACAGAATTTCCTGCCTGAGACAGACAGTTTAATTGCTGGCAATTTATGACACTCAAAGAGGTCAAAATATGGTGTCTGAAAATGTAATATTTTGGCTCAGCTATATTTTCCTTGTCAATGTATCAGGCTTTGTGGCTATAAAGAGGATGAAACATGTGAAAACAAAGGACCCTCTGCAAATGGTGGATGGCCTCTGGGGAAACCTCATTCTACTAAATGATGTATGGACCTCATTCATTAATTGAAGGCACCTATAGGATAGGTTCTGTTGCCTCTGGGGGTTAATGGGAGATAGTGATGTAACAAGGACCTACAACTTTTGCCATGGACTACAAATCACATTGTACTTTAGTGATACTGCACATGCGCTAGTCAGAGGTAAAAGATTTACTTAAAATTGCCACTCCAGACCTGGGAATTAATATGAATCCTCAACATGACAGCTGCAAATGAAATCACTGGGCTATACTGGTACTCAGTTTCCATGGTGTTTGATAGTGCAATAATGGTTCAAAGATTCATAAAAGCTTTCTGAGATTTTACAGAACTAAGATTATTCTAGGTGATTCACTTTATCATTTGCTGAAAAGAGTGCTAACATCTTTTGGCTTGAAAATTGAATACTTCAGGGGGTTGCAAAGAGTGAGAGATGAAAACAATCTAACATGTTATGTCTACCATTCTGAGTCTGTGCACAGTTATAATAGGGCAGTCACAGCTGTTAGAAATATGTGTGGTGTGTTGAATAAACTTCTTAGCTTTTTTAAAGCTTCTTTTGAAGGTCAGTGTTTCTTTGAAAATACTTAAAAGAAGCAAAACTTAGGGAGCAGATTTCAAGTAATATTCATGTTACTATCTAACACAAGATGGAATTGCTGTTCAGAAGTAAGTGTAGTTCTTAACATAATGCCATTCTGGAGACCTGGAAGCAATATGGATCCCAACATGCTGCTTCATATTCCATAATCAGCCACACTAAAGACTAGATGCAGAATTTACCTGTTCATCTTCACCCAACGTTACTTGCCAAGTACACTCCCAAATATTTGCAGCTGTTTACCTGCATAATGTTCTCCATCCATGTGATAGTTATGATGGATGTCCCTCTTAGATCTGCTAAATGCAATGGACTTACTTTTCTTAGCATTAATTGTCAGTTTATTTGTATCACCTATTTACTTATTTCATCGAAACACAGATTTATGTACAGAATTTCAAATTTTATTGTTAACAATGCAGTCGTCTGCAGAGAATCTTATCTGGTGTTTAATGTTTACAGTTATATCGTGTAAAAAAGAGAAGCGGACTAAGTACTGAGCCTTGGGATACTCCCGAACTCACGATGCCCCTCTGGTACAGTTCTTCACCTACTTTTATCTGTTGTGCCCTTCCATAAACACTTTAACCCATAAAACTACATGTCTATCTATTCTTGTGTTGTTTTTTTTTTTTTTTTTTTTAAATTAACGTCCTCCAACATTGTGTCATATTGGACGAATATCTATTCTTGTAGCTACCTTCCAGATGAGCAGATTATGTGGCACTGCATCAAAAGCTTTAGAAAAATCTATCACCACTGCATCTGTTCTTCCACCTGCATTTACTTCATCTGCTAAATCTTGAAATAATGACATTATTTGGCTTTCACACAAGTGCCCAGGTCTTAATCCATGTTGCGCTTCCTTGAACCACTTTTTGTTTTCTAACTCCTCCCCTATATAATCTGCAATAAAATGCTTCATAAATTTACACATTATTGAAGTTAGGCTAAGTGGTCGATAATTATTTATTTTTGTTTTATTACCCCCTTTACCCCTGCCTATTCATTGTCTTTATTTACTGGCTATGCTTAAAGTAATGTTGTGAGGTAGCCAACACTTGGTATCTCCTTTGCCTGTTCAGCTGGCGTGACACTGCTCCGCCCTCATAGTGGGCCAGATGATGTGAGTGTACCACCAGCATCTTCCCTTGGGGCAGCCTCTGGATGTGGTAGATAGACTGTCATTGATCTTCTTCACCATGCAGTGCAGTCCCTGTCATGGTTGTTGCAATTTGGGGTAGTGTCTCTTGGTCCAGGTAGGGCAATACAACCGCACCTAATCACCCTGCTGAGACCTTAGGCTGTTTGGCTTGTCAGTTGTACTGGATCTTCATGCGATCGCTTGCTACTTGGATGTGGAGTCCAACAACTAAAGTGCATCTTGAAGATGGTCCACGGCTGCTTTCTTTCCTGTTCCAGGAGGACTCCCAAATATCAGGTCGCAGAGAAAGTGCAATTCTTTACCGAAGACCAAACTAGTCTGGTAGTGTCATGAGTAAATGAACAATAGGCCAACAAGAACAGCCATACCCTGACATCCCAGTCCCTCTGGTGGTTGGCCATAACCTTGCTCAGATGTTCTTCGGCAGTCTTAATGTACCACTTGACCATGCGGACCAACTGTGGATAAAGAGGGGTCATGCGCATCTTGTTCACTCCGAGAAGCTCTAACATATCTCATCAGATTGGATTCAAAGTTTCTGTCCTGATCGCTGTGTAGTTCCAGCAGCTCTTCAAGGTGGCAGAATGGTTCTTTCACGAGGCAGTCCGCGATCGTTTTGGCCTCCTGGTTAGGAATCGTGTACACCTCTGGCCACTTGGTGAAGTAGTCCATGGTCACCAGCAGATATTTGTTGCCCCAGTGGGACAGGGAATAGTCCAGCTATGTCAATGGCAATGCACTCAAAGAGTGCTTGTGCATTATACTGCTGCATGCGGCCCTGGCTCGTAGCTTTGATGGCAACTTGCCGTGCACACATGACACTGGTGATACCACCTCTTAGCGTCTGCTCGTAACCCCAACCAGTAGTAGCCCTGTTGCAGCTTGTCGGTTGTGCGATTGAATCCAAGGTGCCCTTCTAAAGAACCAAGATAGCATATGAATTTTCATTTGCTACCACATAGTGCCATCTAGAAATTCATCACATATTCACTAGACAAACAACCAGTCATATCGAAGCCAAGACCATCACACTGACCACTAGGAAATATACCCTTCAGTTGGAAAGTGCCGATGATGTGAAGAAGGCACAAAAGTTGTTTAGATAGAACTTGCCACTAAGTGTTTTTATGCTACAATCCCAACTCTCAAAAGGAATCTGAACCAAAGATTGTTTTTGGCACTCAGCTCAAAGAGTGTTCTAACTGCTGATGAACAACGTCCCTGCAGAGGTTGCTTCTATGCAATAAAGAACCCTGTGGTCTTTTCGATATTTCTGAAGCACACAATCAGCCAGTTTTTTTACAATTCCTCGACTAAAGCAGGATAGAAAAAACTCTGGTGCAATATTAGGACAGTATGATGACCCAAATATTAGGACACCTTCCTATCCAGCATCTATTAAACTCTTTGAGATGTTGTCACAAGCCATGTTAAAATGAGTTGCAAAACCAAAGCACACCACAAAATATAGTACCTTAAATATTGGTGATTATCTGTGAGTTTTCAAGATGCAGGATAACCCTGGTAAACAGTACTTGAATGTAACACAATAACAGCTGTATTCCTAAAACTCCCAAGTAAATATTCTGATGCATCGTAAACATGAGGCATGAGCCCATGTGATGCTTGTTAGTCACAGCTGATACAACACCAGGTTATCACAAAGGGCTATAAGATCTGGATCTAAGGGTGGATGGATTATAGTTGTTGATATGCCTGTAAACTAACACTCACTCACTCACTCACTCACTCACTTGCACACTCACTCACTTGCACACTCACTCACTCGCACACTCACTCACTTGCACACTCACTCACTTGCACACTTACTCACTTGCACACTCACTCACTTGCACACTCACTCACTTGCACACTCACTCACTTGCACACTCACTCACTTGCACACTCACTCACTTGCACACTCACTCACTTGCACACTCACTCACTTGCACACTCACTCACTTGCACACTCACTCACTTGCACACTCACTCACTTGCACACTCACTCACTTGCTCGCTCACTCTTATCACTCACTCACTCATTCTATCACTCACTCTATCACTCCCTCCCTCCCTGTTGTCCTTTACACCACTCAATCTTCAGCTGACATGCATTTGTTTCAACATACCAGTGATTGACTGGAAAGTACCATAATATCTCTTCTTAATGATGATGATCTATTACAATTTTAACTTATTGTCTGAAAAAGCTTTAGAAGTGTAAAAGAACATTCCTAGTAATGTTTTTAGGACAGGTCTATAGAAACAAGTAGTGATAGAGGTTTTCATTATTTCCTCATGTGCAACATGATCTATCACATTCATGACATTAAATATGTATAATGTCATAAAATAATAAATATCTTAAAGCTAAACATTTCACAAAATAAAATAAAACTGTATGTGCGCTAGGGAGTAGGAAGGAGAAAGGAAGTGAAAGAGAGGGAAAAAGACAAAATTCAATAGTTGAATTTGATCTTGAGACCTGCAGGATCCCGATGACTTATCTTAGCCACTGAGCTAATTCAACAGCTGAATGAAATCTGTCTTTAAGAGGTTTAATGCATTGAGCATATACAACTGGCACCACTGACGTGCATACCTTTTGGAAGCAGCAAAATAACAAGGTTCTTAACTTCGAAATTGCAACATCTTCATAGTTAAAACTAATGTTCTCCCTTCTTTTGAACAGAAAATTACCATTCAGTTAAGCATTCCATTTTAGATATACCTTGACATTTCAAATGTACCCCATAGCTTCCAACATTTTATTGCATAGACACAGGTGTCATTCCTCAAAATGCTTGATGCTTGTCAGTGGTTCCTCTCATATCCTGTGAATTTTGTGATTGAATTCTGTTACATGTTTATAAACGAAATTCTAAAATACGAATATAAGCAAACATGGAAGATTTTGTTAGCAGTGTTACAAGTTATTGGAATTATTTGCTAAACATGGCAAGAAGTTATCATAAACATGTTACTCCTATAATAATTACAGCACATTGATATGCTTTTAATTAAAATATGCTTAGTATTCCAGCGAAAAAATATTTTTACTGATTGCCAGAGTTACTAGCAATGTGTTTTATAAAGCTGTGAAGCATTGTACCACAATTATGTATGATAGCCGCAAAATTTAAAGGTGGCTGGTAATTGACTATTACTGTTCTTTTTCCTGTTGTATAAATATATTCTGCGAAATGATATATCACTGGCTGTACAGCCTGATTTCACAGCGTGTTTAACTATACAGCACTGCAAGGCATAGCAAACCTATGATTGGATTTTGTGTTGAGCCAGCCATCTTTAAATTTTGCAGCTACCATAATATTGTTCCAGTTGCAGCACATTATGGTGATGACTATACAGATTTCTCAACAGGCTGAGCAGGTGATTGAAATTGTTGAGGCTGGCAGTAATCAACGTGAATTAGGCTTTAGTTTAAACATGTTCTTAAAACCTTATAACCTTCTTCAGTTTGTAATGTTAATTAACTTTGCTGCTGTTTGCAAGCCTAATTAATGTACTTAAAAACTATCTCAATTTCAACTTAAATATCAAAGACTCATGCACTACACCTTATTAATGCTATATCCTGGATCTGCTTTTCAGGTACTAATAATTGTAACAAGGAAATAAATTTTCTGTATTCGTTTTTGTTTCAGATAAGTATTTCTTTAAAATTTTACAAAGAATTACAAGAGCATGGGGCAGATGAGTTGCTGAAGAAAGAATATGGTGCTCTCTTAACACAAATAGAAGATGGTAAGTTGTTATTACATCTAATTTTAGCTATGGTTGGTAGATGATGTGTCGCAATAAATGGAAAGGTTTTGCACTAGCTGATAGTTATATCAGAACCAATGCAACCTGTGGTGGTACATGTATATTAGTACAAGAACTGTTAGAGCAAGTAAAGGTTAGACATGATCTAAAAATGCTGGGGGAAGAGGGTAATTTTAAACTATCTGCAACAGAAATCCGCAGTTAAAATACAGTTGGGATCTCTGCCTATAGGGTGCGTTATCAATCCTCATTACAACCACTTTTGAAAAAACTGGAAAAATTGACATATAAACTACAAAATGAAAAAAAGAAAAAAGTTATTATTGCATTAGATAGTAACATTAACCTTCTAAATATAAATGATAAATTTGACTGAAATTCCAATGGAATTTTGCCTATAGTAGATATAGTGGGACATCAAAGACTATACACTATACACCGCCATGGCTTTGAAATTAGAAATCAATTCTCTACAAGGAGTACTAGCATTTCTGACATTTGTATAGATCATATACTGACAAACATATTGTATGGAAATGAAGAATGTTTCCCTCTTGAAACGGGTCTTTCCGATCATAAAGCCGTCTTCGTAGGTCTCCCAATAAACCATAGATCAAAAGTAAAATGTAAACGTGTAATTACAACACGTATCTACAACTCTGAGAACATTAGTAATTTTAAAGTAAAACTAAGTAACTTAACATGGACTTTTGATCCTGATCTTCGTACGGATAACAATTTCCTTAGATTATTCACTGTTACAATTCCTGTTTTCCAAAAGCCACATACACTCAACTCATCAAAAAATATTCACTCAACTGGTGTACAACAGGCATCAAGATTTCTAGTGCACGTAAAAGATGGCTACACAGTAAATATAAAACAACCACTTGTCCAAATTTAAAACAATATTACAAAACCTACAACAAAATCTTTAAAGCAGTAATAAAAAAAGCCAAACAATTGGCAATTAAGAGTTAAATAAAAAAGCAGTTAATAAGAGCAGAGCTACATGGTCCATAATTAAAGGGAAATTACGATTGAGTGAAACCACTAATACTGGGCCATCCTCGCTTAATTTACATTATCCAGATGCCAAGGAAAATGCCAATGCATTAAATAATTACTTTGTAAACATTGGTAGTGAGACCCGGGAGGTTCCCCTTCACTAGAGGATGCAATAGCAGGCCTATAAAATTAATTCCCTCATGCTCACACCCACATTTAACTTTACAATGGTCTCTCCAGATAAAATTAACAAAATAATAAAGTCAAAACTAAAAAAAGCCAAGGGTTGGGATGAGCTGTCTTCATTCTTAATAAAAGAAATCAAGCATGAAATTAGTGAACCACTTAGTCAAATAATTAATCAATCATTGGCAACTGGCATCTTCCCAGATACAATGTAATATGCACTTGTGAAACCCATTCACAAAGGGAGAAGTAATGAATTTAAAAACTTTAGGCCCATCTCTATACTTCCCATCTTTGCAATAATCTTTAAAAAAAATTGTACATTCACAGTTAATTACATATTTAAATCACTATAGCAAACTAGTGGACTCACAGCATGGATTTAGGCAAAATCATTCAACAACATCAGCACTAGTAAACCTCATGAATGAAAATCTCAAAGACTGGATGAAAAACAATCTGCTTCACTGATCATATGTGACAATTCAAAGGCTTTCGACTGTCTAAATCATTAAATACTGATAAAGTTAGAATTTTATGGTATAAATAGCATAACATTAAAATGGTTCCAGTCTTATCTTAACAATCGCAAACAGAAAGTAATTCTAAAAAGTAGTAACAGTGAGATACACTCCAATTGGAGCATGATTAAAAATGGGGTACCATAGGGTAGTGTTTTAGGGCCATTACTCTACATATTATATATTAACGATCTCCCTAAAAACATCAACAGGAGAACAATATATGTCGATGATACAACAGTTAGAGTAAAAGCAGGAAGTAACTTAGAGCTGATGCAGAACACAGTTGAAACAGTGACTGCACTAAAAAATGGTTTAATAGCAATGGACTAAAACTGAATTTATCTAAAACTTCTGTTATGCACTTCAAAACACAAACAAAAGTAAACAATAATGTGTTACTTGTTACTAATATAAGTTCTGCTACCTCAGCAAAAATACTTGGAATATATGTAAATAATCATTTAAAATGGCAGCAACATATACAATACACAACTAAAAAATTACATTGTGCCTGTTTTAATATGTTCTGCCTGTCCCAAATTACAAAGTTAGAGATTAGGATAATAGAATGTTTTAGCTACTTTCATTCTGTTATGACTAGAGCCACAATTCTTAATCACCTTACCATTTGCATGGGGCTGTTTCGTTCAGTGCTGATGGCTTGCCTCTCAGTCTGGGTGAACACATGGCATAGCCAACACTCCTACACACGATGCAGTACTAAAAATTGTGGCTTTATTTATGATGCATGGAATAATTATTTATTTGGGGTCAGGCAACAGGCCGGGAATCAATATTCAAAGCTCAAAAGAAAATAATCAGTACAATAACACATACAGGTCTAAAAGAATCTTCTGGACCACTTTTAAAAACCTAGAAATGTTAACTTTCCCATCTCAGTATATACTGGATCTCTGCAAATATATACACGTAAATTTTGATGCTCTATATAGTACTCAAAATCAACATGACTATCAAACTAGAACCAAAGGCAATTTAAAACCACCAGAACATAGACTAACACTATTTAAAAAAAAAGTCCACTCTATGCAGGAATAAAAATGTATAATAAATTACCCACTAAAATAAGACAAATGAAAGATATAAAATCATTTAGTAAAAGCACCATAAACATGTTTATAAAAAAGCCATA
Source organism: Tenodera sinensis (assembly GCA_030765045.1). NCBI lineage: Eukaryota > Metazoa > Arthropoda > Insecta > Mantodea > Mantidae > Tenodera > Tenodera sinensis. The sequence continues at coordinate 159,057,873 of CM060964.1, read as the reverse complement.
CTACTTGGTAAGAGAATATATAGAGGATAGTTTATAAAAAGTTAAAAAATTGTATTCATTCAATTTTGTAAGGACATTTCGACCTAAATATTGTACCCAACAACTATATATTTCTCATAGTATTTCATTGACATGTCGCCTGTTTACTAAGCTCTTGCTCATTTTGTAAATGTTTGTGATAAATAAAATTATTATTATTATTATTATTATTATTATTATTATTATTATTATTATTATTATTATTATTATTATTATTATTATTATTATTATTATTATTATTATTCGTCTTCTTATTATTTATCTTCTTACTCTTATTATTCTTGTTGTTGTTGTGGTTGTCGTGGTTGTGGTTGCGGTGGTTGTGTTGGTTGTCGTTGTCGTGTTGGTTGTCGTGGTTGTCATGGTTGTTGTGGTGGTTGTCGTAGTTGTTGTCGTGAAAGTTGTCGCGGTGGTTGTCGTGATTGTCGTGGTGGTTGTCGTTGTGGTTGTCGTGGTTGTAGTTGTTGTGGTTGTCATGGTAGTAGTTGTTGTGGTTGTGGTTGTCTTGGTGTTGGTCGTGGTTGTGGTTGTGGTTTTTGTGGGTTGTGGCTGTTGTGGGTTGTGGTTGTGGTGGTTGTGGTTATTGTTATTCACCACCGCCACCATCATCATGATTATGCATTCCATCTAAAAATCTGGTGTGAGATTTCATTAAAGAAAAATACCTTGTTTTTAAAATCCACTGAATCCAAATGACAGCCATTTTAGGTAAACATATTGAGTGTTGCACACATGCATTGGTATATGTGTGTGGAATAACATTTAAGTAGCATTAGCTATTTTTTTAAATATTCATTGTTACAACTTTAAGCTTTCCCAAGTTGAACTGTCATGCATCTTTGAAAATAGGCAGTTCTTTTTTTTTACATGGGTTCATTGGTAACAAAAACTGTTTGATATACCAACAGTATTTTTGTTTTCATATCAGTCATGCAACTGGTCCATATTGCTTAGTTTTAAATTATTTATTCTGAGAACTTAATATCAACAGAAGCATAGTTTTTTATGAACACTACAATTTTATGGGATTGTATGAAAGGTATTATAACTCAAGATGTAAGGGACATGTTCTGGTCAATGAATGACATTGCAGAATTGCAGTCAGCTGGTGATGGGAGAGGGCTCTTGAAATTTTTCCTAAGTAACTAACTATAATGGTGAACATGCACATGTCATACTGTAGTTCAGAAGCCAGACAGAAAGTACTGCTATAAGTTCATATAAATAATATATATATATGCATGTAGAACCTTGATTCACTATGTTTCAAACTTTAGCAATTAGAACCTCATGCAGGCGTAAAAGAGAACTGCATCAACAAGTAAGAATTAGTAAGCACTTAGATTTAAGCAATATTTCAAAAAATGTTGTAAACTTCTAAAAAAAGTAATGAATGCAGCTGGAGTGTTGCATAATAATAAACTAATTCAAACATTGATAATAAAATAAAATGTACTTGGAGTATAGTAAAAGTAGAAGCAGATAAATACTTGTTACAAAATGGATCAATTATACTAAACTTTACAATCAAGAAATTAGCAACTTCTGCATATCAAATTGCAGAAATGTTTCACAAATTCCTCTTGGGTGTAAGAAAAAAACCAAATAGTAATTACGAAAGTAAAAGACAGTGTTAGAATTTCTAAGATCATGTTTCTCAAATGTAGTGTCTGAATTTATAGCCAGTCTAATAATACTTTTTGAAATAAATAAAATTATTGATTCTTTTAAAACAAAAAATTCTTCTGGTTATGATGAAATAACAATAAATCACTTAAAATCATGCTCATCTCAAATTAGTGTTCCCCTTATTTATGCAATGAGCCAATAAGGACCAGAATTTTTCCTGACAGAATAAAATTCTTAACTGTTAAACGACTTTTCAAAAAAGACTAATGCATTAATGTTTCGCGTTATATACTAATATCTCTCCTGCCAATTTTTCATAAGTTCTTGAAAAAGTGATGTTCAACCGACTATATAAACACCTTGAATATGAAGTACTCACCAGGGATCAGTTTGTGTTCAGAAAAGGAATATTGTTAAATACTACAACTTATACATGAAGTGTTAACTGCCATAAACAATAATATCCTCATAGGTAGAGTTGTCTGTGTCCTAGCAAAGGTATTTGATTATTGATCATGACATTCTCATAGCAAAATTGGAATTCTGTGAACCAAAAATGGGAATCTAAGTTGGTTCATATCATACGTAAATGAAAGAAAACAAGAGTGTTGAAGTAAACTGTGATATTGGTTATGAAAAACAAACATCACAGTGCAACAAAGTAACACATGAAGCACCTTAAGGTTCAGTATTAGGACCGTTACTATTTTTGATCTGTATAAATCACCTCTTATTTTATATAAAAGATATAGCAAGTACTGCTCTGTTCGCTAATGGCAGTAGTGTGCTTGTGACTAGTAAAAACTTAAATGAGTATGTAATTAAATTGAATTATGTTTCGAACTGTATGTGATTTTGTTTTTGAAGCAAACAAATTATTTGTAAATCTGGAGAAAATAAATGTTATTAAATTTACAACTCATAGAACATCTCAGACTCCAATAGAAATTGGGAATAATGACTTGTTATTATAACAAATACACAGCATTAAATTTCTGGGCCTTCAAGTAAACATATTTGGATTGGAAAGCTCATGTTAAGTATATCTTACCCAAATTCAGCTCTGCCTGTTAAGTTATTCGAGCACTGATAAATACAAGTTCTATAGATACACTGAAATTAATATACTATGCATATTTTAACTCTAGCATGGAATATTATTTTGGGCAATTCAGTAGAAAGCAAACCAATATTCCTTATACAAAAGAAGGTTATAAGAATTGTTTCCAATGCCCATAGCAAACCCGCTTGCAAGGATCTTTTTAGAAGACTGAAGATGCTAACCCTACCTTGCATATAAATATTCTTGATCTTTAAATTCTTTGTATGCAATTGAACCACATTTATAACAGACAATTAAATTAATGAGATAAACACTAGATAAAAGAGTAACCTCCATCATCCCAGTGCAAAACTTTCTTGCTCCCAGAAACGTGTATATTATGAAACCATGCCCGCCTCGGTAGCGTGATGGTTAGCGTGTCTGCCTCACGTTCAAGAGGTCGCGAGTTCGAATCTCGCTTAGGGTAGGTTATCCAGGTAAGGTTTTTTCCGAGGTTTTCCCTACCCTGAGAAGACGAATGTCGGGTAACTTAAAGCTCCATGGACCTCGGGCTCATTTGAGCATCATTTCACCCATTTCATTTCATTCATTCGTCCGATATGACACAATGTTGGAGGACGTTAATTAAAAAAAAAAAAAAAAAAAATTATGAAACCATAAAAATATTTAATGCTCTTCCTAATGATCTTAAGGGAAGAGCTGACAATTTAACACTTTTGAAATTGCTAACAAAAAAGACATACTGACGTGCATTGCACAAAACGGGTCAAGTGCGATAGATCTCCTGCTATACAAAGGGGAAAAAATTAAATTAATAGAACAAATGGGACTTTGGAACTCTAATACCACACCGCTTAGGAAACACATTCCAATTGAAATGTCAATGGAAATAGCAAAGGAGAGACAACACGAGGAGAGCAGAAAACCAGGACAAAAAGTCAAGGATACTAGACCCACAAAAAATAAGACACAACAAAGAAGAGTTAGAAATAGTAAGAGGAGAAATAGGAGGAGGACGACTAGAAAAAAAGCCATTGAACTGGCGAATAACATAAAAAAACGCTTGTCAGGAAGCCAAAAGAAGAAGGGCACAGCCTTGGTTTAACAAAACATGATATGAAGATCGAAAAGAAACACTGAAAGCCCTAGGATTAGCAAAAACTACAAAACGAAAACAGGACTTTCAGAACTATGCCAGAAGAAGAAAACAATACAAGACAATAATGAAGGAAGCAAGAGGACAATTCATGGAGGAAGAAGCCAGAAAGATGGCAGAAGTGGGGAATAACCCTTTCCTAGCATTAAAAAGAAGAACGAAACCAACAATGAAAGAGATTCCAATACAAAAATGGGAAAAGCACTTCTCGAGAATACTTAACAAAGGAAACAAAAAATGAGCATATGAAACAACAACATTAAAGAAAGAGGCAACAAGAAATAACAGAGGAGGAAGTAGACAGATGTATCAGGACAGCAAACAACCAGACCAGACCAGATGGCAAACGAGCATTTAAAAAGTTTGTCAGAAATGCTGACCCCAATTTGGACAGAAATATTTAACAAATGATAAGCACAAATACCGTTCCAGAGAATTGGAGAAAAGTCACACTAAAGATATATAAAGGGAAGAGAAACACTTAAGACTTGAAGGCATAGAGGAGTAGCCCTCGAAAATACATGTTTCAAAATCTTCATGAAGATCATTACGAATAAATTGACAGAACTCATGCAACAGCACATATGAATCAGTTTGGATTCAGAAAAGCTTAATCAACATTACAAGCAGCAGAAGTACTAACAAAGGAAATAGATGAAGCACTCAGCAAACCAAAGGGAAAATATTACACAGTATTCATAGATTATGAAAAAGCTTTCGATAGCATAAACAGAGGAAAGCTAATAGAGAAGCTAAAAGATATGATTGGAATGGAACATAACCTAATAGGTATAATACAAGACATCATGAGGTGCAACACACTGGAAATAACTGATGGAGTGTCAACGTCACAGGAAATAACACAGAGTTATGCAAGGCGACCCGATAAGCCCGCTACTGTTTAACATGATGACAGCAGATATAGTGGGAAAAATTGAAAGGTTCCACCCTCATAATGTATGCAGGTGATATGACCCTAGGATCAGCTAACAAAGAGGAACTACAAGAGGATATGAACATGATACAGCATCAGAAAATGAGCTCGTCATAAACAAGGACAAAACAGCACAAATGATATATAGAAGAGTGGGGGGAAAATATTGAAGAACGATATTATAAAGATAAACAATGAAACAATGAAAATAGTAAACAGATACAAATACCTAGGTATCAAATTGCAAACAACAGCTACATCATTTAAAGTCCACATACAGAAGAAAGCTTCAGCAGCTATAAAAGCAATATGCAACATTAAAAACATCACATCATTGAAACTAGAAACAGCTATGAAACTGTTTGAAACAATAGTCACATATGGGATAGAACTATCCTGGGAGAAATTAAAAATCAGTGACATGGAGAAAATAGAATCTGTGAAAGCAAGATACATAAAAAGGGCAGTAGGAACCAGCAAATACGCACTAAACAGAATGGTGTATGCAATCGCCTGGGAAACCTACTTCCTGGAAGACAGCTTCTGTACTACCAAGTACAGAAGCATACAGAGAAGCAATAGCAAGAAAGAAAATTAAGGAGAAGGGGCTAAGTGCTGAATTCTTTGGAGAACAACCAACCACAGAGGCACGCCATAGTAGGTCTAGTAATTTACAGATTCCACCATCTACTGTGTACAACTAAGAAATTCCACCAAGTGAATGGTCAATGTGTGTGCAAATTGTGTGGAAAAAAAGTGTGAATTCTACCACTACAACAAGTGCGAAAAAAGGACATGCTCGCTAAATGAACTTGTAAAAGAAAACAGATATACAAACCCATTAAATGCTCATTCGAGTGCAGCTTTCCCTTATCGTCGTCGTCATCATTAAAATTGCTGCTAAAGGTACCTGTGCTCAAATCCATTTTATTGTGACAAATCATTACCAATTACATTTGATGCCTGCTGGAAAGCTATTTAAATGTATGTTATTGAAGAACTGACAATAGATTCTATGTATTGCAAATCAAATATAACAAAATGATGAGACATACAGGCTGTTAAAGTCTAATGGAAGTTTAAAATAAAACTCAAGTATTGCAATTTATATGCAACCAAATTGTATTTGTATATACATACTATATTAGTATTATAGCTGCAGGGAAGTATTAAATTTTTTTCTGTCCAATTTACAAAATTATCCCTGCTCTTTTTTCATATTGTCTGTATGTAATAAGTAGTTTTATGTTCCAATATGCAAATCTAATGTTTATGTATTTATGGAACTAAACTGTATATTTCCTTGACATGTTCAACGCTCACAGGCCTATATGGCTACTAGTGAACTCACTGAATGCAGTCCAACCCACTCCAATTCATTCCAATCCAATCCAAGAAATCAAGGACGAATGCAGGAAGAGGATGAATATGGACTGTACTTTGAAGGAAGACTTCAATTGACATTTATTTCTTAGCTGCTTTTCTTTTAATTGTAACAACAAGCTGTCCACAAATGAGAATCAAATAAAAAAGCATAATCAAAAGTCCATAACAAAAATGTTTCATTAGAGAGGAAAAACTGGCATCTCCTAAACTTACTGGCACCACTGAAAGCTAGCTACCTACCTAACTGTAGTGCAAATGTCACTTTGCTAAATACTGTTATCACCAAATATTTTTTGTTTCATACCACATATTTTATGTTGAAAAATATCTCAGGTTTAGCACATGTATGAACCAATTGTACTGAAAAGATCATAAGCATTAAGTAAAAATGCCCAAAATATTTAGTGATATTTTAATAAACAATTTCAGTTCCATTCTAAAAAGGATCCATATACATTGCTTTGTTGATAAAAAAAAGTGTCTTTTAGTGACATTTGTTACTTTCTCTGCAAACACCTTCATGTCAATGTCTCTTACAACAAACATAACTGTGTTTCTGTACTTAAGTAATGTCCATTCTTCCTCCAAGCAATCAAATTCTTCATCCTGATTTTTGCTACAGAAAGAATACATATCATCTTTGCATAAAACTGCAGCCGTTCACTCCTGAACCTTTTCTGTAAGAGTAGGTCAACATCCTTTTTCTTTACTTAAGGGAAGGTGAAATTTGGACAAAAATGATGAAAAGTCTGGTTTGTCATTTTTTGCTTTAAAATTATATATGTACCTTGTACTTTCAGAATCTCTCACTGCTTACATTGTGTCACCATTTAAAAATCTGCTATGTCATTTAAATGCCCATGAAAAGTGGGCGTCGCTCCTGAAATGCATTCCATTACCCCCAATTCAGCAAAATTGCATACAATTTTGAAGTATAAATCAGACGGTTGGATTTAGTGCTGGTGGATATAGTCAGAGATGTCTTGTGAGATTTTCTGCAAATATTCATCCCATTAAAACAGTGCAAAAGTGTGGCAAAATTTTTGTCTGTGTACATGTGTTAACCTTTCACTGTATTTGCTGCAAATAGATAACGCTGTATTTAATCCTTTCGCTGTGGGGATATTTTCCTTTTGTTATGCTAACCTAAATAAATTGAATTCAAATATTTGCTGCCGTTTCCTATTGTAAAAATATTAAATTGAAGTATTACATTTTTGCAGTAAAACTAGTGTTTTGAGAAAAAAGCAAAATCCATGCAACTGCAGTCAAATGTAACACCATCAGCTTTCAAGCATGCCATTACACCAGTTATTTTACTTGAACCCCCCTTCCTTTACCATAGGCACATTTGACTGCAATTGCTGGGATTCAAACTTGCGATGCTTGGCTTTGAATGAATGACCAGTTCATTGCATATTGCCTTAGCCATCACGGCTATCTGAATCACTTCGGCCAAGGTGCCTCAGAAAGGGATATGAAAACTGGTTTAGGAATTAGGGGAAGACTGTTATATGTAGCAAAATATCTCAGCAGTGAAAGGGTCAACCATGTGCCTGTATTTTTCTGAATTTTATACAATAATTTTTACTTCTAAAAAGAAATTGCATATTGCAGTTACTTCAGCTATTACTGCATTCAATATGGATTGAGAGGCTACTCTCTATATAAAGGAAAGGGACACAGCTAGTAAAGTAAGTTCAGTCAATAAAAGAATTAGCAATATGAAGACTAAAGCAGAGTGCACTAAGTATATTAAATACATTCAAACCAGAAAAAAGAAAAAAAAAGAGTAACAAAACTTAAAGAACAAGAAGCTAAACAGTAATTGAAGGATGTTCATCTGGTCAAGGGAATTCCAAGAAATAAATATATATTGTCATACGCTTAAAACTTTACTTTAAAGTCATTTTTCTTCGCTTTCTATTTTTGTACACTTTTCAATCTTCCAAATACTCCTAGTGCAATACTTTATAGATTTCTTTGAAATTTTTCATACATATTCTTAGATAGTTGCTTCATAAAACTGTATTTTAAATGCTCTAGATAGAGCAATTTATTTGTTATTGAATTTTGAAAATTATTAGTAATTTGAAGAAAAATGGCCATCAATGTATTCAACAATTTTTTTCTCCAAAACTGCTTGACATAGCTAAATAAAAATACCAGGTTTTGTAGATGTAATTTAAAGAAACATATAGCTATGGCTTACTTCATTTATAACAATTAATATTTTATATGAAACATTTTTTATATTACACTAAAATTGCACCAAAAACCTAATAAATATTTGTTTTTGCAAAAATTATTTTGCACAGAAAATGAAATTTGGTTGGCATACTAGATATGCTTTGACACACAGACATACAAATTTTCACATCATTGTGACAAAAATTGTTGGTTTTAGTCATTTTCACAGATGCCTTCCCTTAATTGACTCAGCTTTGGAGTTTTGAACTCTGGGCTTATGGTATACAGTCCAATATAACTCCCTATTTCAGTCGGCATATGAATGGTTCAGAGACATGGCAAAAGGCTCATTAAGTGTGAATCTCTATTGCTGTATCTGAAGGATAATGCAAGAAAAAGAGAACTTAATACCTCTATTTTTCTTAAACTAGTATGAAATACAAAAACAACACAGAAAAAAACCTTAGCATGCTTTACAGGCATTCCACTGCACTTATTTGCACGAGAGTAATACAATAAATACATTTTAATGACATGACACAAACTATTTCTCTCATTTTTACTATTTTGCTTCTCTTCATTGTCCCGCATTTTCATTCTCTTCATCTTCCTCTACTCTTGCCTGCACAGTTATTTCCTTTTCCATGCTGTAATACCTTAGCAAATCGACTCCCAATCTCACTGATATTGCTGGGCAGCAACACATACATTTTTAGTCCCATGGAATGCAAACACTTTGGTGAAAGCATGCGTGTACACAGTGTTGTATAAGAAATTCCTCACTGATATAAAATGTGTTTTGTTCCATTTGTCTTGGTGAACTAAGCACTTTCTGAACCAAACACTGCCTTTGAAGGCATTTTATGACAGGAAGGAGTGTTGTTTTTAAATAAATGGATTGCAAAGATCGATTCCCTATTCAAAATAGGGATAAGTGTATCAAAAAGCATTTCGCCCATGGATGGAGTTAATGCATTTTGTTCTGATGTTCCTCTGAGAAGCATTGAATCAAAAAGCACTAAGTGCATAAGAAAATATTTTTAGGATACAGGGGAAACTGATGTCTTCTAAGCTTACCAGTGCTTTTCAAAGTTTTTCGTACCTACTTCTAGTCAAAAGCCACTTTCCTATATACCATTATCACCAAAATAATTTTTTCTTTAATACCACATTTACAATGAAAAATGCTCAGAACATACTGTATTTTGAACCAACCTTATACAAAACATCATGAGCATTAAGAAAAAATGGTGAAAAATTGTGATGAATATTTTAATAAACAATTTCAATTTCACTTAGGGGAGTTTTATACTTCGCGTTGTACTTTTGTTTGAAAAGAAGTGAATCTTCAAATTTAATTTATCACTTTTCTGCAACAACTTTTGTCACCACTTCTTTCAACAAACACGGGTGTGTTTCTGTGTTTAAACAATACCCATTTCTTCCTCCAAGCAGTCAAGTTCTTCATTCTGGTTCTACAGACTCTTCATTCACAACTTTTACATAAAACTGCAGCTCAGCTTACTGTCCCCATTCACTACCAAATCACTTCTGTAAGAGTGCATCAATATTCTGCTTCTGTGACTATACTTGTGGTATACTGCTCAAACGAACTTGTTTCAGCAGAGTTTGAGTGGTTCAGAAGGATGGCAAGTGATACATCAAGTTTGGATCTTATCACTGTGTCTGAAGCATAATGCAAGAAAAGGAAAACTTAATATTTGTAATATTTATATTAATAATATTAATATTTGTTGCTTTTTTAAGCATGGAAGACAAAACAGCATAGAAAGTCATCTTAATATCCTTTGGAGGTATTCCACTGGATTACTTTGCATGAGAGTAATGCAATAATTACATTTTAATGATTCTGCACAAGTTGCTTACCTGTTTTACTTCTTTGCTTCTCTTTGTTTACAGCATTTTTTTCTTTTCCTGTTCTCTACTATTGCCTGCAATAATGATTTCATTTTCCATGCTGCAATACTTTAGTGCTTCTTTGAAGCAGCTCCCTATCTCAGACTTTCAAGAAGGAGTTTAATTTTCTTCATTCATTTGTTCATTCGTTTGTTTGTTTGTTCATTCGTTCGTTCATTCCTTCGTTTGTTTGTTCATTCATTCATTCAGCATGATATAATATTGCTAACAGGAACTGAGGAAGCGATATCTGATGCTGTTGGATAGCAACACCTGCATTTCTAGTTCCATAGAGTGCAAACACAGAGTAGAAGAATGAGTGTACACAGTGTTGCGTAAGTAATTCCTTGCTTCTATAAAATGGTACATTTTGTTCTGTTTGGCTCAGTGGGCTAAGTGCTTTTTGATCCACACAGTCTATGATATGAAGGAGTGCTATTTGAAACAGATTGCACACTTATTTCAGTGCTGTTGAAATAGGGCAGAATCAATACCAAAAAGCCTTTTGTCTGCAAATGGATTTACTACAATTTATTCTGATGCTCCTAAAATATTCTATATAAATATTTAGTACAGATAAGCTAAATGAAGTAAGTTAATTGTAGAAATATACCAGTTTTACTTTTTATGCCACATACCTAGTAAGTAGAGAAAGTGTAGCATTCCATCCAAAAGTGTGATATCAATATTTCACCGAGATATATGTTTTAGGGCCCCTGAATCCAGAAATAGCGTTTTGGAAATAGGACTGTATATGTTTACATGCATGCATGGGTGGTTTTGTAAGAATAGTTTGTAGATGCTAAATAAAAATAAACAATAGTTGGTAGAGATAGTCACATGAATGTAATGAATCAGATTTTTCATATGTATCTTTTATTGGATCATGAAAATAATGGTGTGCAATTTAAATAAAATACATGATAAGTTTGTTTTAATATTTAATCCACAATAGGTCTTAATTTTGAATTATAGCATTTAATCTGCTAGTCATTAAACAAGAAGGCAACAGTGTAATCTTATGAGGCAGTGGCATTTTATACATGAGGGGCATTTGAAAATTATTTACAGTAGTAGCTTTTGGATCTTATTTAGATGAACATGATTCACTGTACTTGGGATCTCCCAATATACTCCCCACTGATGTCAATACACTGTTGCCACCTTCCTGGCACCTTTATTATTGTATCATGGAACCATTGTTTGGAGGTACTATGCAACCACTTGTGGATAGCTGCCTTCAATTCCTCATTGCTGTCAAACCTTTTACCTTACAGTATGTCCTTCATGTTGTCGAATAAAGAATAATCAGATGGAAAATAAATAAATATTTGTTGTTTAACGACGCTGTCAATTGCCAGGATCACATCAGCGTCGCCGGTGTGCCGGAATTTTGTCCCGCAGGAGTTCTTTTACATGCCAGTAAATCTACTGACATGGAGCTGTCATTTTTAAGCACACTTTGGAGCGAGATCCTGTGAATATGGTGGATGTAACACAACAGTGAACTCCAGTGATGTCAACTTTGCAGTTGTGGCACTGTTGGTGTGGGGCTGCACATTGTGTGCTGTAGGAATGCTTCTTTCGACCACTTTTCTTGTTACCATTCTTAATCCTGCATCCAAGTTATGTCAGGATGTCACTGTACACTGCTGTTAATATTACTCCTTGTGGAAGCAAATCCATTAGCAGTATGTCACAAGTGTCCCAAGGACAGAGATATCTCCTTACCTGCATCAAATTTTATGAGTTTGTCCAATAAATACTGTATCTTCTTTCTTCATTTCCAATAGTTGACGACAGACGTCAACTCTATTCTTCTTCTGGATCTGTATCAATTCCCTAGGAGCCCTTGTGGAGACACCTTTTTTATATCCAAATTTTCATGAATAATGGTGTGTAGCGTTGCATGGCTGAGGCCTGTCTGCCATTCCAGTTCACCAATATTATGTGCCTTTCAGCCACAATCAATTCAGATACAACCTCAATGTTCCTCAGAGACCACGATGTTTAAGGAGGACCAGTATTCACATTCTTGTGTGCAGATTCTCTTTTAAAGTTAGTGGGAGACAAGAAATGTTTCCTAGTGTTAATTTCAAAACCTCTTTGGGTATGTAGAGGAATTTGAAAATGTGTGGTTAAAGAAGATTATATGGAACAGTGTGACAAAACAGGAAGATAATGTTTTGCATGGACTAGAACAGGGGTGGTGAAATTGAAAGGGGTAATTGTAAAGGGGGATGATTTATAAAATTGCAGACTTTGCAGCCAAAAAGATAATAATTGGCATATATTATAAGAATGTGAAGAAACCATAATCCTTAGAGAAAAACAAGAACTGAAAAAGGGATGCACTTTAGCAAATAAAATTTGGGGGGAAGAGGATGAATTAGCTTACATGAAATGATTTAGTTAATATAAGAATAAATGACTCAACAAAATTGGTAAGTAAGACAATGAAGAAAGTAATAAGACTATTAGATATTAGGCTTAAAGAGAAAGAAGTGCCCAAAATCTAGACAGCCACTTTGGTTTGAAACTGTGGAGAATTCAGTAACTTAGCATAGTAATCTGTGATTTAACTGAATAGGTGGATTTATTACACAACAATTTTAAGTATTTTGTTAACATTGTTACTAATGTAATCATATTGTAAATATTAGTATTGATATAAATATTCATATATATTCATATATAATGTTCCAGGAAGAAACAACAACTAAGAATACTGAGTGATCAACATAGAGCAGAACAGGTTTCATGGCTCTCAGTTGGCTGGCAGTGAAGCACAACGCTTCAGTGTGAGTTGAGCTCTTGTAAACGTGGCATGTGTTTGTTAGTCGATGCAATGCAGTGTGTATTAAGTGAAATGTTGGTATTGGTATTCTGTTCCCCAAGAAGTATTAATTTATGGTTCGTACGTCTGTATAGAATACTCCAATTTAACCCCCTGCAATTTTCATCTCTTGGGGGAATTAAAAGGGAAAGTTAACAAAAATAAATCCAGACACTTCAGAGAAACTTAAAAATAAGGTTCGTCAAGAAATTGCTGCCATTTCTGAGAGGGAACTGCAGTATGTAGTGGCCAATTTCCTAAGCAGGTGCCAGAAATGCTTGAACAACAAAGGGACGCACATCCAACATCTCCTGGCTTGATATATGTGAGTACTTTTATTTGTAAGTGTTTGCTTTATATTTCTTTGTTAGAAATAACTTATGCGACAAACCATAGTATATTTACAGCGACTGTGCTACCACTCGCTCAGTGTACATAGCAAACAGAACCGCTGGCCAGCTGAATAGCAAACAGAACCGCTGGCCAGCTGAGAGCGGCAAAACCTGTTCTGCTCTATGTTGATCACCCAGTACTTGCCTGAACTTTTAAATGTTCAAATTATATGTGACAGGTATAAGGGGCATTGTTCGAATGAAGATGCAGGCCTGATAGTTACATTGTTAACTATTTACACAGCTTTCAGTAATTTAAGTTTCCATAGACCAGGAAAGCATTCATGAGACAAATGCTTCAAATCATGTTACACTAGAAGAGAAAGAAGTTCACATTATGAAAACAGAATTCACTCAGAGTGTAAAAAGCACACAAAAAATGAAGCAATGAATGGTAAATGTGCATTGCCTGGATTTTACTTGGAAGTAGCACTGTACTGTCCCAAAACAATTGCAAAGTCTCTTTAATAAATAACAGTTTTCTGCCTACAGTCTGACAGTTATGACTGTCATTAAAAAAAAAAAAGAAGAAGAGAAGAAACAATATGAAATGTATGTGGAAAGAAGCAACTGCAAAGAGGAGTTCTACAGAAGTGGTGTGTATGACTTGACTTATTAAAGGATGTTACAGATGGAAAAGAAGTAACATTGCTACTAGACACATGCTCTGGATAGAACTGAAACATTCATGTGTGTACCATGCTGCTTAATGCAGAAGAAACTATGGATATTCTGGTAATCATCCAGTGCTCTCTCATACTGGGGTACTCCCAGATGTAAGTGGATTCTGTAAAAGCTTATATGGAAAGGAAAAGCAAGGATATACGTATTGTTAACTCAATATGATGGCTTATTGTAGTTTGTGTCACATCACAGATGCAACAGGTGATGGAAATGAACTGCTTATTATTTTATTTTGTAACACTTTTATTTTATTTTTTAAATTTTACTGAAATAAAAAAAGTGCTGTTAAGATCAGAAAGATGAATGACAGGCATTTCAAATATTCATATGATGAGCTTGAATTCCATGAGCTGTGGATGGTAAGAGAGGGAAGAGTTTAAGCAAGAATGAGAACTTTAAACACAAAAGAATTCTGTACCCACCAGCAAAGAGAAGTAGAATTATCTGGAAGAGTTATGTTAGAAAGTAGTAATACTACAGAAGCACTATCAGATGGTGAGATTGATCACATTAGAGTAAGTTTAATGTTAAAGACAGGCCTCACATGTTGCATATTTTAAACAATTAATACTGTAAATAATAAGCAGGTGTAATGAATGACCAATAGTGGTAGTGAGTGGGGAGATGATTAAGATAAATCAAATGGTACAAAGTGGACAAACTGAATTTGAGAACATACAAATTTTAAGTCAGTAATTTAAAGTTGTAGTGTGTCATGGGTCATAACACTACTTTCTGTAGTTACATCATTCTAATCCCAAACTAGCAAATTAAATCTACTACAGTTGTGATATAAATGAAGCTATTACTTTATAATACACAAATATCACTGATCTTACCACTTAGTCATTTACGTTACACAGGTGTCCCCAAAGTAAGTCCTACTTTAATATATTTTGTACTCAAATGCTACTTTATACAGGGTTCTTCATTTAAGACCTAATGGGTGCACAGCATTTTGCCTTTGTGCGATTGTGTATGCCACAGCCGGCTTTGCTCCTACATAAACTCGGCATGTAAAGCATGTATAACACTTACCGTATAGAAGATGCTGGAAATGTTGTCCACCCTTGGCTAAACAAGCATTATATAGGGAGAACACATTCTGAATAAGTTGGGCCACTGTAATGTTTCTGATTTCATTTATAATATTTTGTTTTAGTTCTTCCAGTGTATGAGGATTTGTCTTGTCTTTCAGGTTACCCCACACACTGTTAGATTGGGGAAGGAGAGGACCATACACCAGCACTATTCACTCAAACACTTTCCTAATTTTATTCATAGATTCCTTTGATTTATGGGCAGTAGCAGAATCTTGTTGAAACCATCCACTTCTTCTGTCTTTTCATGACAGGGTTGCCAACCCATACGATAATTGAGGCGTTGAGCGCAACAGTGGCCCAACCACTAAATGTACATAATGGAGATAATGGAGTGTAAGAAATATCTGTGATTTGAAAGTTTTATATTGACTATAATAACTAAGAAAGAGTCATGATATTTAGAAATTGTAATCAATATCGCATTGACATTGTGATACACAGTTTCATCTTATTAAATGAATTGGTAATTTCATGGTAATTGTGGGTTAGGCCATTGTTGCAAGACCTATATTGTAACGATTGCCTAAGTAACTGTGGAATAGGCTGTTGTTGCCATAAATAAAGATATAATAAATGCAACATTACTTGCTCATAACACTTTATTGAACACTAATAATGGTAGTTAAGAAAATAGGACATTCTATTCAAATAAACTCTTACAGAAACAAAACGGCTACTAGGCCTGTTGCAATTATTTTCTGACAAATGAAACTTATTTGATAACACCATGAAAACAGGTTTTCAGACATTTTCACATTCATCATCATAATTTGTAGAATCATGCCAGTGTCTATAATTGCCTGATTTGATATTAAGTTTCTGTAGAACTCGTGATGGATAGGAGGTATATACGGTAAGAGGGACAGTAAGTCATAATTGGGTTAATCAATACTTCTTCCATTGGGATATAGCAAAGCTAGCTCTGGGGATTGGATCATTCCCCTTTTCTCGAAACTTACATCATAAAATGGATCAATTTCTTGGTTTGAATACTTGTAATACATCACATAAGATCTGCTGCTTGAGCAATGAACCCACAGTGTTTTCTGCCACTGAACTTTATTCTTATCAGCATTAATTTTCCTATTTGTTGAATTGCTTTCCAGGGGCTTTGATGTCTTAAAGTCTGTTTGCGTCATCTGAATTACTAAGGGATTGTTTTTCCTGGTACATTCAATTACATTTATCCAGTCATGTGGTATAAAGACATTTTTATGTCGTTCTTTCTCCATTAATCTGAAATCCTGATCGCATGAGAGATATGAATGTCCAGAAACAAGGAACTTGTGATGTATTTCTTTCATAATGAAGGTATTGGATGTGGCTATATAAGGCTATATAATTACACATAACAGCCATTTTGAAATTTCTATTTTGACCTCCACATTGGTTGCTGTACATAATTAATTTAGTAGTTTTCACAAATGTTTTGATGTAATGATTAGGCAGGATCCTGTTTCTTGCAGGAAGGTTGGGCCAATGTTGCAATCCAGGAAGCCAAATTCAGATCCATGCAACAACACCCTTCTCATGCCATCTGTTAGTGGTTGTAGAAATGTGGTATAGGCCACTATTGCTCTCTTGGATTTCGATATGGGGAACATGTCTGTGCTAATAACTCAGTTTCTGAATTTGTGTGGGTTGGGCCACTGTTGTGCTCAACGCCTCAATTATGGGGGCATACAATAATTTGAATGTATATACTCAAAGTTGTCAACCCGTACGATAATTATGGGGGTGTACACTAATTTTGATACCAGCGAAATATCATTTTCACTGGTTTGTCACACCAGCAAAATGAAATTAATTACAAATAGCAACATCACTTTTGCCCTCATGGCCTGTCTCCACTCTAAGGCAACCATTTCATATCCTTCTAATCCTTCTACCCTTTATCCTCTTATTGCCAGTGTGCCCAGATCTGGTATCTCAATGAAGAAGGCACTGTTCAGAAAATTGGTGATGAATGGAGAAAACTTGAAATACGTAATATTCCGTGTGAAATAAAGAACATGCTTGAACCTGGCAGTTTCTGGAGTACTGTTAAACACATGTCACCTTGATGGAAATACCGATTTCAAAGAACTGGCGGAGGTTGCACTATCAGTCATATCATTGCCTCATAGAAACACTTCTTTCGAAAGAGTTTTTTCCAAATGAGGTTTAATAGAAATCAGAATTAGAAACAGATTGGCGCTAGATACAGTAAATGGACTTACTTGGTCATCTCAGCTTATGAAAGAATGTGGTAGATCCGAAAATCTGCAGGTTACCGAGATGATAAAGTTTATGTCAACAACAAATTTATATAATGCTGCAACAGTCGAGGAAGACGAACTTTCAGATGAATAGTGTGAGAAACATAAGTACTAAAGTTGTAATACTGATTGAGGTCATAAATCTTGTAAGTGGATACCATAAATATCAATACTATTACATTTTCATAAGTGTTATGCTGATACATCTGTTGTAGTAGCATATGGTTTATGATGTACGACAATTTTGAATCCAAATCTATAGCTTTGAGTGGCCAGTAGGTAATCTTACTTTTAAACATTGG
This sequence comes from Tenodera sinensis, assembly GCA_030765045.1. Classification (NCBI taxonomy): domain Eukaryota; kingdom Metazoa; phylum Arthropoda; class Insecta; order Mantodea; family Mantidae; genus Tenodera; species Tenodera sinensis. The sequence goes on along the minus strand of CM060964.1, from coordinate 159,039,984 downwards.
CAACCATGGTTCGTGATAAAATGGGGTCAAATGTCATTTTGGTACCTCTCTGCATTTGAAGTCTGCTCTTAGAATATTGGACCAATTATGTGTCTAGCACACCAAATTATGTTGAGTTTTTGTGGTAATTTTTAAAAAAATTTGAAATATTAAAGTTTTAATTTTATTATTAATTTAAAATTTGAAATTTTATATTATCAAATATTTTTAAATTATTAAGTTTTAAAAATTAATAATGTTGATATTTTTTGATATTATTTAGGTGTTATTATTTGTGTACTAATAATCTTTATATGTTAGTTAATATTTAAATATTTTTGTTATATATTTATAGTTTTAAAATTTTGGTTTTTAAAATTTTAGAAGTTTAAAATAGAAATTTAAATTTTGTATAATTTAAATTTTTAGCTTATGGTTTTTAAGAATTTGAAAGAATAGTATATTTTGTTTTGAAAATTGTTAGTGAGTTGAAATTAGTGGTTGGTTAATTTTATGAATTTAGAGAAATGTTTAGGAATAATTTGAAATTTTTGTTGTAATTTAGGTATTGAATTTAAATTATGTTGAGTTTTTGTGGTAATTTTGTAAAAAAAAATTGAAATATTAAAACTTTATTTTTAATTTAAAATTTGAAATTTTATATTATTAAATATTTTAAATTAAGTTTAAAAATTAATAATGTTGATATTTTTTTATATTCTTTGGGTGTTATTAATTATGTACTAATAATCTTTGTATGTTAGTTAATATTCAAATGTTTTTGTTCTATATTTATAGTTTTAAAATTTTGGTTTTTAAAATTTTAAAATTTAAATGTATAATTTAAATTTTTAGCTTATGGTTTTTTAAGAATTTGAAAGAATAGTAAATTTTGTTTTGAAAATTGTTTGTGAGTTGAAATTAGTGGTTGGTTAATTTTATGAATTTAGAGAAATGTTTTGGAATAATTTGAAATTTTTTGGATTATTGTGTGTAATTTTTGTATTTGTATATTTTAATTGATTTAATTAGTTGTAAAAATTGTTCTTTTTTAAATTAAATACTGAATACCAGTATTTGTAATATCGGTTACCGGTATTTTGTATTATAGAATTGTAAGTTTGTAAATTTTTTTTTTTTTTTATTTTAGTAGAGGATTAACTGGATACCAGTATTATTTGAATATTTATTCTGTATTTGAATTGGTAGCTTATTTTATTTTATTACTTTCTTCTTTCATTTTTTATTAAATTTTATTTTATATATATATTTTATTTTAATTTTTTTATCTGAAAAATTGTTTTGTAGATTTGTATTTTTTATAGTTTATTAATAAATGTATGGAATTGGGAAGGTACGGTGTAAGGAATTAGGTACCGGGATGGAAGTTTTCAGATTTTATTTATTTATTTATTCATTTATTCATTCATTTATTCATTTATTTTTTATTATTTGAAGTCTGCTCTTAGAATATTGGACCAATTATGTGTCTAGCACACCAAACTCCAACTCTCTGATCATAATGAAGGATTTCTTAAACACAATGTGGATTTTCAGAGGCCCGGTACCGACTTTTATGAGTGTTGACATGACCATTTAGGTGGAACCACGCCTCGTCAGAAAAGTACAGAAGCTGTGGTTCAATTAAACTGTCATTCACTGGTGAAAGAAACCATTCACAATAATGCATTCGTGATACTGGGCCACCTTGTTTTAAAGCATGGACACTTGTACACTTACATGGTTTTAGTTTTAAGAATTTAATTGCTCTATGTGCAGAAGACTCTGAAATTCCCATCTGTTGTGCTAATTTTGGGATGTATTTGGTTGGTGAACATTCAAAACGTGCTCCCATTTTGCCTAACTTTTCCTCTGTTAAAACTATCTGGAAGGATGCACTTTACCAGGGATCATTTGAATATACGCTCCACAAACATGGCTTGGTGATTCCCATTTATAATAACTTTTACACACGAAAGATATAAGGTAAGAGTGTTATACATGCTTTATTTGTGGAGTTTATGTAGGAGCAAAGGTGGCTGTGTCACACCAATCACGTACAGGCAAAATGCCGTGCATCCGTTAGGTTTGAAACAAAGAACCCTGTATTAGGCAAAGCTTGATGGTTCATATGACGCACTAGGTTCTGGTTTTATTGTTCCATTATAGAGATTCAATATGAGCACTATGTTCGAAACGACAAATGTCAGTGCAACATTCTAGCTCCTACCAGACTCTGGAAAATATTTCTATGGCTTCACCACAAGTATTCACATAACACCTTACATACGCAGTATTCCTAGCTCATGAGAGGCTCTCTGCATGGACTTCTGAGGGCTTTTTTGAAAACACACCCGCACACACTCAACACATTCATTAGTAACTTCTGGGCATCCAGTCTTTTTCTATGGGCACAAATATCCATTTGAGACAAAATAGTGATACCACTTCTTTATCACCTTCCTGCTGGGTGCTGCCCTTTCAAATCTCATTCAAAAAGAGTGTTGCGCTTGTGTAGCACAGTCATTTCTATCAAATTGCAAGATGCTCTGTGAGTTTTTAGCACCACTTAATCCTTCCTGAGGAGATGTATTTTGTGGCTCTGAGTGGAAGGTAAATTTATAAAATGAAACTCATTAAAATACAACTAAAAGTATCTGATCATGTGCAAATGAGTTAAGGAAAACATACTATACCTTGATTTTTGTTGAATTGCACCATTGATGTCTTCCAGGAATGATGTTTTGTTAACTCATACAACTGTTGCTGTGAAAATGGCAAAAGTAGCATTTTTCAGTTTTGTATTGCATACTCCATACATATATTGACAATCTTGCAACTGTTCAGCAACTAAATACTATCTCATAATAATAGAGACAGAGATAGATTAGAAAACGGAGGGGACATGTAGCACCTAACCCTTAACTGCATGATTGTATCTTTCATGTGTATACCTCCAAGAGGAACAGATGAGATGAAGGAACTGCAGGAAACACATGGGCTGAAGGATTGATCAATGCAGATGACAGAGACATGCGGAGTTCCCTAAGTTCATATAATGATAAATAATGCTTCCATTTGCAACAATAACAATGGTGGCGGTGGCAGTGGTGATAAGTGATGGTGATGGTGATGGCGTTGGTGTTGGTGTTGGCGATGACGATGATAATAAATAATCTGGTATGATACACCGCCCTTGATCCTCAGTGAATCCAATTGTGCCCAGTAGGACTTATACTTGCTACTCCTCGGTGTGATATCCTAGCTCGGCTGGGTTCCTGCTTCCACTTCTCGGAGAAGGGGCCCTAAATGGGTGTCTGTCAGCTGCTCTCTCCTCAGGCCTGTGCTATCCCATTTGTCTGCAGGTGCCACTGAAATTGTGCAGACAGCTGTGGCATACTCCTTCTCTTTCACCCTATTGCAGTGGTCACACTCTTCCAGGCGAGTCTTAACAAGGTATCTGCATTGGAGTGGCCCCTTCCCTTCTGGTGTTCTGAGGTGAACTAGTATGCCTGGAGCCTTTGGACCCAATGGGCTGTCTGTCCCTCTAGGTTCTTGAAGCTCAGCAGCCAGGTGAAGGTGGAGTGATCAGTTCTCCAATGGAATGGCAGACCGTACAAGTACTTATGGAAATGTTCTAGTGACTTTACTACTGCCAGGAGCTCATGCCAGAAAATGCAGTAGTTCTTTTCAACCTTGGAGAGTCTTGCTGTAATAGGCTATCATTTGCTGTTATCTGTTTTGGATCTGGGATAGCATGCCTCCAATTCCGCTTTCACTAGCATCAGTGTCCACGATAAAATTGCAGTCCGGTTGTGGGAAGCCTAAAACAAAAGCACTGCAAAGTGCTGACTTCAGTGCCTGGAATGCCCCTTCAGCCTCTTCCATCCATATATAAGGCCTGTGTCTTTCCGTCAGACGAGTGAGTGGCTTCATGATGTTCAAAAAAGTCTGATAAATCGGTGGGAGTAGCTGCATAGACCCAGAAAGCTGTGGTGTGCAAGTGGTCTGTCATTTGGGTGTGGCCAGTCTCTCACAGTCTGAGCCTTCTCTGGATCCGTGGCCACCCCTGATGTTGAAACTATGTGGTCCAAATAGTGAAGAGGAAGATCAAGAAGAAGAAGATGAAGATGAATGCAGGCAGAAAGGTTAAAGCTACAGATGATTGAAGGTCAATGTCTAATTCCCTGTTCCTTTCTTCACAACAACTTGTCCATGGCTAATCGTTTGTATGTAGGTACAGTAACAAAGAAATTCCAAAGAACTGTTTTTCTAGGAATTTTAGCATTCGCATTCATAACTTTTTTTTCTAAACCTCGCCTGCAAAGTTTGGTGGGTCTTACAATCAAGGTACAATTTTTGAGCAAATGCAGCAAATGGTAAGGATAATTAAAAATAATAATTTTTATACATATGCGAAATTACGCCTAGCGTGGACAGGGCATCTACAGAAATATGTGGTCGGTCGGTCGGTCGGTCGGTCGGTCGGTCGGTCGGTCGGTCGGTCGGTCGGTCGGTCGGTCGGTCGGTCGGTCGGTCGGTCGGTCGGTCGGTCGGTCGGTCGGTCGGTCGGTCGGTCGGTCGGTCGGTCGGTCGGTCGGTCGGTCGGTCGGTCGGTCGGTCGGTCGGTCGGTCGGTCGGTCGGTCGGTCGGTCGGTCGGTCGGTCGGTCGGTCGGTCGGTCGGTCGGTCGGTCGGTCGGTCGGTCGGTCGGTCGGTCGGTCGGTCGGTCGGTCGGTCGGTCGGTCGGTCGGTCGGTCGGTCGGTCGGTCGGTCGGTCGGTCGGTCGGTCGGTCGGTCGGTCGGTCGGTCGGTCGGTCGGTCGGTCGGTCGGTCGGTCGGTCGGTCGGTCGGTCGGTCGGTCGGTCGGTCGGTCGGTCGGTCGGTCGGTCGGTCGGTCGGTCGGTCGGTCGGTCGGTCGGTCGGTCGGTCGGTCGGTCGGTCGGTCGGTCGGTCGGTCGGTCGGTCGGTCGGTCGGTCGGTCGGTCGGTCGGTCGGTCGGTCGGTCGGTCGGTCGGTCGGTCGGTCGGTCGGTCGGTCGGTCGGTCGGTCGGTCGGTCGGTCGGTCGGTCGGTCGGTCGGTCGGTCGGTCGGTCGGTCGGTCGGTCGGTCGGTCGGTCGGTCGGTCGGTCGGTCGGTCGGTCGGTCGGTCGGTCGGTCGGTCGGTCGGTCGGTCGGTCGGTCGGTCGGTCGGTCGGTCGGTCGGTCGGTCGGTCGGTCGGTCGGTCGGTCGGTCGGTCGGTCGGTCGGTCGGTCGGTCGGTCGGTCGGTCGGTCGGTCGGTCGGTCGGTCGGTCGGTCGGTCGGTCGGTCGGTCGGTCGGTCGGTCGGTCGGTCGGTCGGTCGGTCGGTCGGTCGGTCGGTCGGTCGGTCGGTCGGTCGGTCGGTCGGTCGGTCGGTCGGTCGGTCGGTCGGTCGGTCGGTCGGTCGGTCGGTCGGTCGGTCGGTCGGTCGGTCGGTCGGTCGGTCGGTCGGTCGGTCGGTCGGTCGGTCGGTCGGTCGGTCGGTCGGTCGGTCGGTCGGTCGGTCGGTCGGTCGGTCGGTCGGTCGGTCGGTCGGTCGGTCGGTCGGTCGGTCGGTCGGTCGGTCGGTCGGTCGGTCGGTCGGTCGGTCGGTCGGTCGGTCGGTCGGTCGGTCGGTCGGTCGGTCGGTCGGTCGGTCGGTCGGTCGGTCGGTCGGTCGGTCGGTCGGTCGGTCGGTCGGTCGGTCGGTCGGTCGGTCGGTCGGTCGGTCGGTCGGTCGGTCGGTCGGTCGGTCGGTCGGTCGGTCGGTCGGTCGGTCGGTCGGTCGGTCGGTCGGTCGGTCGGTCGGTCGGTCGGTCGGTCCCGGCTCTGTGTGGGTGGATGCTTTAACTGAAGATTATTTACAAAGAGAAGTATAGATATTGCATGTTATGTTCCAAGATGCACACTCCTTTCCTAAAAATATTCTTTTGTATGATATATTTTGACACCAGCATTACTTGCATTACCTTTGGCCTCATTGTTACCTGTAGTGAAATTCTCATTTATATCACCTTTATCATCAATGAATACAAAATCTGACAACTCACGATTGCTTTGGTTCATCAAAGCTTCAATTTTTTCATCTGCCAGTCCTTTCTTTCTTGCCATTATGTCGAAAAATGAAATAAAAGCTGGTTTGCTAATTGCAAACATTGCACTATTGGGTCAATCCACGTCAAATCCCACACCTGTAAAACACGACTTTTTCGAAGGAGGCTCAACTTTTTTTTATGAATAGTAGGCATCAAATAAGGAGACCTGTACTTTTTTTTATCTTATTTTTAAATTATTTGCTTATTTAAGGCTATTAGAAATTAAGCAATTTCTGCGCACACTGTAATATAAAGTCACTTGTTACTCTAAGGCCATATAGAGCTGATAGTTGGGTTTTGGCGCACTGGAAAGGTTAAATACAACACTGTTAGCAGCTTTCAACTAATCATTATTACACACAAATTTTGTAGTTTTTTTGATGCTATATTTTGTAAAACCAAAAATAGAATTTAAATTGGTGTGTTAAAAATTTAAAAAAAATACACATATATTCCCTAACATTTTATTTATGAAATAAAACATTAAAAGCTATGGAGTGAGTTTAAGTGCATTTGCTACAATTTTTTTTTCTGGAGACCTGCAAGCACTCACGGACGACATGAAGTACAGCTGGATTCACCGTTCTTGTCCCCTGAGGAAGTATATGTAAAGCTTGAAGGCGAGTGCCAAGCCAGGTGACAGCAGACAGCATGCGAATTGGTGCGTCAGTTTCACATGCTACTCACATAACTTCTTACTATGACAGTACAGTCCATGCAGAAATACGTCTCCACAATGTACCTTCTTTCTGATACTCTTGTGGCGTCCTATACACGCTTTTGAGCTTTTTGAATTTTTTTGAAAAGATCTTCTGATGTAAGCAGTTCTTTGCGTTTAACTTCTTTCTTCATGTACGCCCATACATTTGAAATAATTTCTCTACTCTGACTGTGTAATGTTTTGGTCCCTAATTTAGAACGTACAGGTGGCATAGCTGATTTACGCTATGATCAGTGTCTCACAAATTCACCATATTCACTCCTTATGGCAAAGATCTAACCATGTCTTCAAGTGCACGCTGCAGTAAAAAGCACCTGTGAATTAGCAAGGACTGTCTCAGATCATGTAGACATCATTACCTTCCCCCTCCCTCCCCATGTAGTGCATGGTTTCATTCACAGAATTATACAATAGGAGCTGATGAGACAAAAGCTATGGTTCACCTAGAGGACTTCCAGTCAAGGTCAGGGACCAAGAACTATTGGTCCAGCTGTGCTTTAAAATTGCACTCCTTCATTCCTTTTTCAAAAACTGAAGCTTTAGTGAAACAATTTTCTTTCGAATAAGGAGATAGACGAGTTGAAATTTAAAGTTTTGTGTTATATGGAAACATTAGTTTAAAATGCATATTTTAAAAACAGCTTGAAGATGCTAATAGTGTCAGCTAGCAATGTTCTCCTTACTGTGCTGTTGTGCTAATTGTGCGAAGTTACAGTAGCCGTCACCGCTGCCACACGACTCCACTGCACTGATTAATAAGTTAATTACAACTGAATTATTAGAGACTCCATTCTGATTTTTTCTGAGAATATTGAATAAACTTCAGTGTATTTTGGGGTTTTCTTTTTTTTTTTTTTTTTTTTATTCAGAGTTTTAACCTCTTCAGGGATATGGACGTTATATCACGTCCATTTAAAATGACGGACGAGCGATATGGACGTGTATACACGTCCTGTGCGTTTGTGCATTTAACCCTTATTTATCCACTATCTAACTCAACTTATTTTAATTTTCCCCCATTATGAAATATTTAATTAAATTCTATATGCTTTACTGGCTTACCTTTATATGTTCCTTCTGCAGTGATATGCCTCAAAACAGGGATAAACACACAAGGGCACATCTCCACATTCGCCACAGATCATCCCAGTTTCCTTACGGATTCCCTTCTTGCGGCACACGAAACACCTTCGAGATGGGCGGGACTTCTTTGCTGTTGACGGTATCCTTTTAGGATAATGTTTTCCTTGAAGTCTGAGGGGTGCAGGGGTTTTGGATTTTCTACCCCCAGTATGAAGAGGCCTCTCAACCTGGTATTGTTCAATTAGGCTGCGAGCTATTGATAGTCGAAAGTCCAGGTAGGTCATTGTCTTGTGTGGGTTTAGAGCTCTCCAAATTACCAAACAATTGTATATGGTTATATCCAGCTGGTGCAAAAATACCTTTTTATACCATTTCACTGTTTTTCGTAAAGAGGGATATGCTTGCAATACCTGATCTACTAGATCGACACCGCCCATGTGCATATTGTATTCCTGGATAATATCAGGCTTGAAAATGCACATTTTGGTACAGGCATCTGTTTTTCCAGTGTCAATCATCAAAATCTTAGAGCTGCAATTGGATAATGCCGTAACTACCCTCCTGTCCTGCCAGGCAAGGTAGGTCAAAGGTGGGAGCTGACGCACCTCCATTTCCCCTCTCCTTAGAGCCTTCGTATTCACATCTTGTGGCAAACCAATACGATTTGAACGTACTGTTCCAATTGCATTAGTCTTTCTTTTGTGTAAGGCCATGAATAATTTAGGAGAGCTGTACCAGTTATCTAAGTACACAGTCCTACCCTGATCAAGCACAGGTTCCATTAGGTGCATTACTATGGAGCCAGATAAGCTCAAATCTTTGTCTCCAGTATTGTCAGTCCCTTGACCAGTGTAAATGCAGCTATTGTAAAGATATCCCGTTTTACTTTCACAAACATCAAAACTCTTTATGCCAAATCTAGCCCTTTTTGTTTTGATGCATTGCTTCCAACCTAAGCGGCCCTTCCAAAGCATTAGGCTTTCATCAACAGTGACCTTTTCACCAGGCACATAATTTTCTTTAAATTTTGAAATAATATAATCGAAAACAGGCTTAATTTTGTGGAGTTTGTCATTTACATTCTCTGTGCAGGTGAAATGAAGGAACCGCAAAATTGACGTAAACCTGTTATTTGACATGCATTTTCCAAAAAAAGGAGTAGCTAGCATGTCATCTGTGGACCAATACATGTATAATGCAGGTTTACGAATAACACCCATAAGTATAATTAGACCAATTAGCCTGTAAATCTCATTGAGTGTTACTTCTGTCCACCTTTGAATTCTGCTCTTAGGCCCTAATTTACCTTTAGAGAGCAGGTCTTCCTTCACCTTACTCGCATATACATTTGTTTCTGAAACAATGAGGGACACTAAGTCGGTAGTAAAAAATTTTGTAAAAATGTCAATTGGTTGGCTGTCAGAAGTCAGCTGAGCCTGGGATTGAACACCAGACCCTGTGCTCGTGAAGATGTGCCTGTTTGTATTGGAATTGTTTTCAGCACTCCACAATGCTGACTCTTCACGAACACCTGAAGGAAGTTGGTCACGTTCTTCCTCACTGCTACTTGTACCTATATCCTCCACACCCCCCTCAAATTCGGAAAATTCGCCATCGATATCCAAATCGCTGTCACACAGCAAGAAGTCCTCCACATTATCGTGTGTAATTTCAGAAGCCCTTACACTTCCACCATTCTCTAACCTTTGTGCAACACTGCTTGTTGATGTCATGTTTTAGCTCTGAGATGTAACACTCAAAAGCTTCTCACTTCAGCTACAAGCAGGAAAGTATATGTATGTGTTTCAAGAGAGAAAGAAATGAAGCCTGCTATCCAAGTTACGAAACACGCGTAAGGAAAAGTTGCAAACATGCTTTATTCTGATGACTCACAGACCACGCATACACTAGTGCTTTATTTCACACTACGCTTTGTTTTGCTGATGCAAGGGCCACACATACAATGGGTCAACTACTGCTTCTTTCACAGAACTTATATTAGGCGCGTTCGACAAAGCAAAGTTAACTTTTCACCACAGTGAAACAAATTGTGCCATTTCAACGATTTGTAAATGCAACTCAACATTGCTGATGATGTACATGTATACTGCATATAATGAGTTTTATACCAGTTTTTGTTTCATTAAAATAACTTAAAATTTACGCAAAATACAGCTGTGTATTTAGGAAGCACTTATAGCGCATTTAACAATTTAAATGCCCTGCGCTGGATATTGGGTATCCGTTCTCGGGCTGCAGGGCTTTTAAATGGCTGTCGCTCAAGAGGTTAAATGGTTGAGTTTGTTTTATTATCTAACTTTAAAAACTTAATTGTATAAAATATAATATTAATAATGATTAATAAAATTTTATAATAACCACCTCATGAAATACTGCGATTTATCTTTAATTTGAGCCAAAGATCAAGTAATTTACTTGATTACAGTCGGAGGTATGATCGATTGAAGGGTGAGGAGCTCGTGATTTTTGGGACATTTTAAAAATTAATATCTGGCAAAATAATTTTTTTTTATAAAACGAAGAAACATAGGTGAAATGTATTTTGTTCCAAACCACCAAAAATTTGTTCAAGGAAATCTGAGGTATTAAAGTAAATTTTTACTATATTTTGTGCGATTTGACGCGTAATGACTCTATTAAACTGTATCACTGGTGAGATCTAGGAGAGTGATTTCTGACGAAGCAACTCAGGAATTTACCAACCACCAATCTCTGAAAGAACATTTCATGGCTTCTGTTGGCAACATATCTTAATTATTTGAGTGAGAGGAGTGACTACAATAGCTCTGTAACTGCAGACTCATATAGGTGGTTTTACTTGCGAAGGCAAACTCAAACGTCAGTAGAGTAAAATTCTGCTGGCTGAAACCTTTTGTAGAGATAGAGCAAAGTATTTGCATTTGAATATAAATTTGCAACAATTGAAGATTTCTGAAATGGCTTATTCAGTTTCCTGTCTCCTCCTTGTTCTTTTAATTATTTTCATTGTCCAAATATTTGACTACTGTTGAGACTAGTTTCTGGAAATGCTTTTTCTACACTCTTCACAAACAGAGTTTTACTTACTGCAGACAGAACATTCTGGGCAATACTGAGCAATTTTTCTTTCCAGGTGCCATGGTCATAAAATGTACCTTCTTTGCATTTTCCTTAAGTGGATGATATTCATTTGCATGATGCATGAGCTTCCCCAGGAGTTTATTACTTCAGAAATGCCACTTCACAAATCTGTTCATTGTCTAAATATAACCAGATGTGGTGGCGTAAATTTTAGGGCCAACGGCTTCAAGTGATTTTGATGATTAGAAAGACATTAAGAGTAACTTTAGGCATTGAAAGTTTTGTACCATTTGCTATAATTTTCATTAATTAAATTAACTAAACTAAGTGAAAATGGACTGTGAGGAGAGAGAAAGACATTTTAATTTTGGGTAGTAATATTTTGTTATTAAATTTTCATGAGTTATAATAGTCCATGGAATGAGTGGCCAGGGCCAGGTTTTAAGAGGCTTGTTCAATATATAATGCCTTACATTTGTTTAAAAATCCATTAATATATATAGACAAACATCCTTGTAGTTGCTTCACATTTGATGTTTCTACTGTGTGCCAGTTGAGTTTTGAACCGTTCCGGCAGATGGCAGAGCCGTAGTACAGTGTCAAAATGGCATCTACACATGACTCACATTACAAGCAGCGTGCTGTTATTGCATACTTGTGTGCAGAAAAAGAAACTGTGGTGAACATCCATAAACATCTGTGTGCAGTGTATGACAATGCTGAAGTGGATAGGAGTACTGTTGGGCAATGAGTAAAGAAAGTTAAAGCCTCAGGAAATGCAGAAACAGAGCTCCATGATCAGCCACCCTCGGGACATCCTGTCACAGCCACTGCTCCAGACATGCAGAATCGTGCGGATGCCATTATTCGTGTCTACCCGTACATCACAACTTGACTACAGTTGTCGGTCAGCATTGGAAGTGCGTCTGCAATGATCAAGACTCTTGGATATTTGAAGACGTGCTCACGATGGGTTCCATGAATGCTCACAGCAGACACAAGAATCAAAGCAATGCCATTTCATCTGAATTGTTGGAGCATTTTGAGACAGATGCAGAGGCCTCTCTGTCTTGGATCATTACGGGGGAGAAAGCTGGATGCACCACTTTGCGCCAGAAACAAAAAGTTATGGAGTGGCGTCATCCTTATTCACCACAAAAGAAGAAATTCAAGACAACCCCCTCTGCCAGAAAAGTCATGGTGACAGACTTCTGGGATTGTGATGGCGTCATTCTCGTGGATGTGATGCCAAGAGGGTCAACCATTAATTCAGAGGCATAGGTGAAGACTTTTGAATAAACTCAAGAAACATTTCCTACGTGTTCAATTTAACAAGGATCCAACAGAAATCTTACTCCAACACGATAATGCATGCCCACACACAAGTCTGAGATCCCGGGAACACATCGCCAAATTGGGTTGGACATCATTGCCTTATCCACCCTACAGTTCAGACCTAGCACCCTCGGACTTCCATCTCTTTGGGCCACTTAAAGATTCTCTTCGGGGGACACACTTTGAAGATGACGAGAGTGTCTTTCACGCAGTGACAACATGACTACGCCTACAGGACAATAACTTTTACCACATGCTCTCCCACAACGTTGGCGTAAGACCATAGAACGTGATGGAGACTGCGTAGAAAAACAGGACATGGACAAGGCATATTGAGGTATATTGTCACCAAATTCTGACCCTTAACAGTAAATATGTTGAGAGAAAAAAAATGTGGGGCATTATATATTGAACAACCCTCATAGTATACAAACCAACTGTAATTTTTTCCTCATGCTCAAGAGCCTCACATTAGATTTAAGAGCTATTTCACAGAAATGCCATATCAAGGGGTAAAATTTTAATTCAATATTTTAGGATTTTATATAAGTGTATATGATTTCTCATACTCTTGAGGTGCCTTGTTCAATAATAATGTTCACAAATCACAAAGAATAACACAAGTTAATGTTATAGACCTTGGTGACTGCGAAACAAAATGAAAAATGCATTAATGTTTCTATATTCTGCATACAAACTTTATAAGGTAAATGTTGGAATTGATATTAGGTCTTCCTTAATTCACAGTAATAAGCGCTTCCAAATATAAGCATTTCTATACAGGCTTTCAGCCTTCTTTTAAACTTACTGCCTATCAGTATCAGTCTGTTATGACGTGAATCAAGTGTAATAGAGGTAAAGTAAATTAAGGATTAAAATTTCCTTCCATATCCTGTGTTAGCATCACATTACCGAGAAGAAAGTTTCCTGAGCATTTTCTTCTCAAGCAAGTGCATTTCCGGTAATAGTGCTGTAACAGGCTGACATTGCACGCTCTTGCTACTTCATGTAGTTCTCAGTTGATTGACAGCCTTTGGTGACTGCACAAGCAAACATTTTGAGATCATGGCTAAAACCTTAGCAGAAAGACAGCATGAATATGAAGAATGTAAAAATAAGGAAAATGCTGCTAAGATATAAATGGGCTAAACTCAGCAAGATTAAAACAGTGAACAATCTGATTAAGGCAAAGAACAGAATGTTCAAACTGATACAATGTATCAGGAACATGATGCATGGAAAGTAGGAAGCAAGAGATGTTGCCATTATATGATGCCTGCAACAGCATTTGGATCTGGCAGTATTTTGGAAAGTGCAGAAAACATGTTGCAGAAGCACTTCCCAAATCTCCATGGAATGGGTCCACAACTGATTGCTGGCCTAGCAACAGCATAAGGATTAACTGTTGGCAAGCCAGGGGAAAACAGCATCAAAGCATAGACTTTCAGAAGACATTAAAGCTGCAATTGTGAAGTTTTATGAGGATGACTCAACATTATATCAAGCTTCAGGAAGAGATGCATTCAAAAGAATCTGCTTTGATGATGAAGTTAAAGAGGTCCAGATCAGGTAGTTAGTGGTTACACTAACTGCATTATTTATACAGAATAATGAGGAAATGTGTGTTGGGCTTTCTAAGTTTGCAAAATTACATCCTGTTAATGTGTGTCTCCAAGGTAACATTGCACACAATGTATGCACATGCATTGTACATGAAAATGTCAATTTTCTTTTGGCTGGATTGCACAGGCATCGGATACCTGTTGAAACTTAATTTTGTGAGTTTATATCTCAAATGGTTTGTGATCAGAATGAAGAGGAATGCATGCAGTCTGAGTAAAGTAGACATTACAGTTGACCAGGCCAGTTCATTATGTCATTGGAATCAATGGACAGTGTGGAATATAAGAGCTCAGATTGAAAAATTAGAGGCATGTACAGTAGAATCCCGATAACTTGACATTCCGTGGAACTCGACAACTTTTTTTTATTTTAATTCTATTTTTTATTTTTTGTTGTTAAACTTGACTGTAATAATTTCTGTTATCTACTATATGGTATGAATAGTATAGATAAATTTTAATTAGTATACGTGTAAAACCTATTTCAATCTCTCTCACAGTAACAGAAGGGCTAACCACGTATTGACCTTCGATATCCAGTCAGAACATATACAGCCGACAGACCATTGTTAGGAAACCCAAAGCTTGCCGCTAATGTGGATACACAGCACAAACACTTGTTTGGAAGGTTTGACGGTTTATTGCTTTATCCAGTACAAAGATATTTTTTAGACGTGACAATTGTGCAGTGGTTTATGAGTGAGTTCATTTTTGTATTTATAAGACCATGGGGTGTCAGGTTATGTTTCTGACTTTTGCAGACCATGTCTGATTAAGCACAGTGTCTGCTCGCATTATCGGCAGTGTTGTTTACTTCAAGGAAATAAACAGAGACATTACCCACATCATCAATTTGCATAATGTCACTCGTACATGTTCAAGTAAGGTCATTTGCCACATGTAAAAGATACCTGTGTACATTGTTAGCTAAAATTTGAGTTAGATATTTCTGGTTACAATGCAGCTTCTAAGATTTCAAGCTTACTGTTAGTGTTGTGTTGAGTTGTTTGTGCCAGTGAAAATATTGAACGAGAAGAAAAGACAAGCTAGCATGGCAGTGGAAATTAAATTGGATGTGTTAAAGAGACTGGACAAAGGGGAACATATTAATACATAATTAATTTTAGAATATGTTATACTTTTGTTTCCTATATTGTGCTAGAATATGTATTTATGTAATTTGCTGTATTATGTTATGGATTGTGAATAACAGACTCATTATTCTGTAAAACTCAACATTTCAGTAACTCGACAACCGCTCAGTCCACATTAAGATGAGTTATTGGGATTCCACTGTATTATTGACTGCATTGAACAGCTGTGCAAGAAGTTGGCAAGCTTTCTAAACTATGTTTCTGTTAAAAGATAGGAAGAAGATGTCTTCAAGCGTGCTCAAGAAATTACCTCAATTAATGAGGCAGTGTTAGACAGAGTTCTCTGAAAACTACACATGCAAGCAACAAAATGAGATTCAGGCTGCATTTTGGAACACCATACGGGTTTCCATCTTTACTACTGTCGCTTAGTGTAGAAAAGAGTATGGTGGAGAGATTCACAAGAAGTCTTTTGTTTTGTTGTCTGATTACCTTGCACATAATAAATATGCTGTTGATAATTTGAGAGGTAGAATTGTACCTCTCAAACATTGCCCACACACAGCTTGTGTGTTTAAAAACACCAGCACTAACTTTGTTGGCATGAATAAATAATATGGCATTGATGTTTGCCTAATAAGTGTATTTTGTCAACTCTTGGATATGCTGTGCTACCTTAAAGTCATCAAAATCTTTTCTGATGGAACTGCAGTCCACTTTCAGAAGTACATTTTAAGGAAAGTACATAACACTGCTATGTACTGGGGGATCAAGGAAAATAGTCGGAAGGCTGCAACCACTGTTTTCCTTGATCCTCCAGAGACCAAGGAAAACAGCGGTTGCAGCCTTCCGACTATTGACAAATCACGATTGCTTAGCAAGTCATCTCTACAGAATAGGTATCTCAACCTCACCAATGTGTCCTGTGTAACGATCCAGCAGAAATGAACGAAGACCACTTGAAGACCTGTGAAGCATTAAGATCAGAAGAAACTACAGTTCAAAGGTATTGGAAAGCACGAATGCTAATGGCTTCATTGCCAGATGCAAGGCACTAGAAAACAACAACAACATAACACTGCTTTCCAGCATATTAGGGATTCATTGGAGCTGTGGATGCAATTGGAGGGCAAATAAAAAGGAATGGTTGTTATGTCTGGAGCTAGAGTGCAAAATGGCAGAAAAACTTGTTTGTGCTCTGTGTGACAAAACCAAACATATTGGTGTTCAGGAGATATCCTAGTCCCCAGTCATATGCTGTTAACTAAAAATGTTGGATTTAATGGATGATAAACACTCCCTCTTTGCTAATGCTCTAATGTTTTGCCCAGGAGGTGCAAGTCACAGATAACCCAGTTTTTCAGAGTACCTTATAGGTTCTCTTCTTTAATAATTTCAAATTTTGGAAATTCAGTTTGAAAATACTTATTGACAATTTATTTAGATTGATAATGCTCTTGGGCTAACATTTTTGAGGTAATTGCAAACCACAATTCTTTGCTATTCTTGTAAGCATAAATTCTGTGAAAAGGTTATATTGCTAGGCAATTCTGTGCATTTAATAAAGTTTCACTTATTTTTGTAATAACTAAAACATGGCAGACAGTCTGTTTTAAAAACTGTCAATTTATAAAAATAAAATTAAGATGAGACACTTGTAATGTTCTGTGATGCTTAAGCCTATGCCAGTCATCACTAATCTGGACATGGTTGGTGGTGGAGACTCTAGAACAGAAGTGGGTATCGATAGTGCAAGTTGAACAGAGTAGAATCAATCACGTGACCCTCCCTTCCTCTCCGCCTTCCACATGCTGATAGTTCTGATGGGGTAGGTTATATTGCAAAATAGTACTCTCTAAGGAAGCTCCTGAAGTGAGAAAGAAAAGGCTATATAACCTAATATGGAATGGGAGAAGGAATTCTTTTGGTGCCCAGAAGGGGATGGGATTAAATGTTTACTGTGCTATAAGGAATTAATTGCAATGAAGAAGAGCAACAATATGATAGGTGTTATAATGAGTACAAGAAAATTAAAGGTATATGCGTATGTCTAATAATTACTATTTATTACATTTACACATTTGTATACTTTTGAAAATATAAAATTAGTAATTTAAATTGCATCTAGTAGACCTCTTCTTTTTCCTTTATTTTTTTAAAGGTTTTGATTGCATAAAATTGTCAGTGGAGCTTTAAGGAAGACATGCAGCTAGAATGAAAATAATTACAGAAATAAGAGAAAGTAGTAGGTCCACATCAAGCTGCAGACATTTCCAATAAACTTATTCCCCCGGCAAGCTATTTAATACTTGAGATTGCTAAAGGGAAAAAAAAAAAAACGTATGCAGGAGAATCTATCACAGCTTGTCCGATGGAAGTAGCTGGACTCATTTGTCCAGATTTGATAAATTTGAAAAAATTTAAGTTTCACATCTAACAGTATTTAGGTGTATTCAGAAGATTTCTTATGATGGCCAAGAATGACTTCAATGTAAAATAGGGCATATTTTTGCATATTTAACTGTCTTTGATGAGAGTACAGACATTGCAGACATGTCACAGTTGGTTTTATTCAGCTGAGCGGTCGATGCATATTTTGTGATTGATGAACACCTTAACACCTGTTGGACTTAATTTCATTGATGGATACTACAACAGGTGAAAATATTTTCAAAACATTTTGTCTGTCCATAGAGTAAAGAAATTTGGGCTGGTCAAAATTAGTATCCGTCACAACTAAAGGAGCACCATCCACGGTTGGTGAGAGGGCAGAGTTTGTTGATATATTGAAATATTTACTCATGGAAAAAGGGAGATCTGACACCTTTTATAATTTGCACATATAATATACCAGGAAGTTATAAGCACAAGAATAACAAATTTAAAACCTGTTATGAGTAGGGCTCGGAAGTTCATGCCCTAAAAAACACTGAAATATGCATGCAAATATGCTCTTAAAAACTTGAAAATATGCCAAGAAATATGCACTATTGAATTAAAACAATGCCCCTTTGCAGTAGACAAGGCGAGTTAGTATGAATAATAAAGTTACCTTATTCCTTAGAGGTTGAAACAGAAGTGGTCCCGCTGCTAGTATTAACTGCTAAATTGCAGTTCACAACCAACACTTTGCACAAATTTTCAACTGTAAAACATCGTCTGTTGTCTCGCAAAACACTTTTGTAACATGAAAAACTTCTCTCCACGTCACAAGATGTTATCGTGGCATATTTAAATGATGTTAACTGCTTCACAAAGAGAGTCAAGTCTCTTGGTGTGACAGATGGTTTTCTTTCGAGGATGTCCCGAATATCGCACATCTGTTTATAACCAGAATTTTTTGAAATTACACATTTCACTTTCTCTTTTACTTTTTGTCCTATACCACCAGGAATCGAACTTAGATCACATTGTTTTTTCAAAGACAGTAAGTGATTCATGCGAAGGAGATCCTACAGCTTCCAATGCCATATGGCTGTTGGTAAGAAAGAAAAATGGGCAGATATGAAACTAAGATCCTCTTTTAACGCAGTGCCTGAAAGAATATTTTGCAGTTTCTATTGATGAAGCATCTTTCGAGTACAATGAATTAACAACCTCTTCGACTATTTCTATGTGCTCAGCATAATATAAAACTGCATCGACCATGTTCCCCATCGAGTTAACACTGATGCAGGAGGAAGTCGGATATTAGGTGCTGTTGATCTAAACAATTTAACTCTTAGGACATTTAACAAAAATTCTCTTTGTACAGGATACAAATCTATCAATGGGAAAGAATCGCGTATTCTCTCGGAAATGCGATGAAGAGCATGTTTCAAACAGGTTATATGAATTATGTTAGGAAAAATACCTTTCAGAGTTTGTCCTGGTTTTACCACATAAGGACCTGCATCGGTAACAAATAAAAGTAACCGGTCGTATTTGATTCCGCATGGACATAGTAATTTCAAAGAGTCCATCGCAAACTGGGTTACAGGTACATTGTCAGTGGCCGACATTTTGCACACATTAAGAAGATAAGGTGTAGTCTTTTGTTCATTATTTAAAACACCAAGGATTATATTAGCAATAGAACGGCACTCAGAATCAGGGGTTTCATCATTAGACAACCACACAAACTGATCCGCTAATTCATTTTGTATATTTGACAGTACGTTATTGTAACAATGTCCGACCTAAGTCTTGCGCAGTGCACTTTCTTCAGGCACATGTCGAGTGTACTTGGCAAGAAAGTTTTTAAATGTCGGATTATTAATTTTGAACAAGGGAATATCAGCAGCTAAAAATGCTTTGCACAAGTCATAGGAAAATTCAGTAACCCTACTTCCTGAACACTCTACTAGCTGTTTTTGAATAGGTTCTCTGTTTACAAGTTTTCTGATTAAATTCTCCTTATGTTTTGCTGTGGCTATGTGCTGAACTATTTGAAATCTTTTCTCACTCCCTACATTTTTCTCACACGCTCCACAATACAGTACCCTATTTTCTGTAGATATTAAATCACTCGAAAATTCTTTCTGTAAACTAATTAATCTAGCACTCGAAGTTGGTTTTATTTTCGGCATTTGAAGAGCTCTTTAACATTTTATACACCTAATTTAATTTGGTGGGAACCAGTTCACAACACTGTTTGAAGACCATGCCACAACTATTGGAGGTCAGGCAACTTGCAAGCAACCTGAGGCAAGCGTTGCGATAATCGTGCTGCTCAAAACGTTGACCTGCACTTTATCTTTGTTAATATAAACCTCTCAGATAACGCACTGATTATTCTCTACGCACATACATATAATGAAGGGATGGAAACAGGGGGTTCACTGCATGACAACATGACTCACCTCGCGAGTTGCTCAACGTGTGCAATACTACCAATATGAAAAGTATTATACACATAGAAAAAAAAAAAAATAAAAACCATAAAAATCATTAAAATATGCAATATAGGGGCTATAATATTGAAATATTATGCATTTATCAAAATCAAGAAAATATGCAGTTATATGCACCATAAAATCATGTCCAAATAACTGAAAATTCCATAATTCATGCACATAATGTAAAAGCATACGTCTTTAACCCCTGTAAAAAACATGCAAATGCATGAACTTCCTAGCCCTAGTTATGAGCGTTGCAGTACAAAGTATTAATAAAAGTGAATCAAATTCACTCAAGTGTAGACAGTTCAGACACGTGAATATGAAGACTAAACATACTGCACAGAAATGTTGGTTCAAGTTTGTCTTCAGAATGTCACCTTTACCAAAAGCAAATACATAGGTGGGTATAGGTATATTTAAACAGCTCTATGGGTTAAAATATCCAGGTCCCCAAAGATTTGCATTTAAAATTGCCTCAATATTTGACTCGACTTTATCTGTGAGTAGTTTTTTTTGTCAGTTGACCATTGCAAAACAAAGCTAGAGCATGAATTACAGATGAGAAGTTATTCCATTAGCTAATAATTGCAATGTCTTAACATTATTTCAAATTTTGAAAAACTAGCCAACTGTATAAATGAAGGATAAATATCATTGTTACAATTACTATTGAATTTTGTTGATATATTTAGTTTTTTGTATTTCAAACATTGATCAATAATATTTGGAACACAGTAATTATGTTATTTGTAAACATAGTTGGAAAACTTAATTTTTGTATTCTTGTTGCTGATTAACATTAAATACAGCAACCTGAGAATGTTTTTGTTATATTGGCATCATTAAGATGTTTAAATTTCCACCCTTCAAGTGCTCCACCACTATATTTGACATCAAGTGTTGCTGGTTGCTGCAATCTGAGCAGCAAGACATGTCTCTTGAAATGTCTATGTCTGATCTAGAAAGTACTAATGACTTTGTAATTAATTTTGTTGGTTTGTGTGATTGTAGTTCATTATTTTTGTTATAATAGGATTCACTTTTATGCCTCGTATTTTCATTTTCATTGGTAGTACAGCTGTTTTGACAGTTTATTTTTAATCTCAGTACTAATATTCAGCCTAAACAAAATAAGCAAACATTGAATACCTTGCTATCAAAATCGTAATGGAAAATGCAGCAGATTTATTGAAATACAGAATGAAAGAGAAGAAAAGAAAGAAAAGAAAATTAATTACATCAAAATCTAGTACATAAACAATTTGCAATTAAAGCATAAGTGCAACTTTTCTTTTCTCGTTTCTTCCTGTTTTTCTATTCTTTGATATTTCTCCAGGTCCATTCTCACGAAGCTCTCATGGCACACCATTCTTCTGTGTTCCAAGAAAAAATATTTTTTTACACTTCTAGCAACTATATTTTGTCATTCTGGAGATCCTCTTTGGCTTAGCATGCTTACATGTGCCATTACTAGCTGTTGGATGCGGTTGCTGTTCTGTAGCACTTTGGCTGGAAAATGTTACGTGTGCACAGGGTTTCACTGCCTCCTTCCCCTCCCCAAGCACTGCGCACCCTTCACCGTAAGCACTCATTTGTAAACAATGTACTGGTTGGTATACTAAAAGTGCACCTATGCTAAATGCATGTCTGAAGCCCAGTCATTGCTCTTATTTTCATGAAGTGTTGGAAAGGATCCTCTAGCTGGTTCCTCCTGCCTATCTTGAAATTTAGGTTGGTACTTCTGGAGCTTCAAATGTGGTTCTCTGTGCTGTCCTATTGTATAAGTACTCCTGTGTTAAAGCTTTTGGGATACTTTTTGCTCAGACAAAGTTGTAAAAAGCAACCTCCTCTTGTTCACCTCTACACCATTTCCAATTGCTACTGGTTGAGATTTATAACACAGAAGGAAAAAGAAAGAACAACTAATGGCCAATGTCTTGTGTTTCTGTCTGTGTTATAGCTCTTGCCATCTGATCCAAAGTGTCCGCTCTACTCTTTGTCTTAATGTGGAATAATAGCATAATAGGCTTAGCTTTTTCTCTGGTGTGTTCATCAATTGAGCCATTTTCATGCATACTTGAAACTAGAACACCTTTAGAATTTTCCGAGTAATGTAGAAGACCAGTGTTACATATTTGCCAGAGCTAAACATTGATGTTTTAATTTCCTTGTGTTTCATGTTCAATAGCTCAGCTGGCAAACATTATTTTTCTATTTTATTATCCCAAGATATACAATTTCTCTTTCTCCAAATCAATAATTTACTTCTTATTGAATTTGGAATGAGTCACATTATTTTTACATAATCATCCTTACTAAGTTTTTAAAACTGGGACATTTTTGAGAGCATTCAACCTCATAATCAGCAGTTAGGTGACTGAAGCATGTGAAGTTGCATGAAGATAGTGTGATTTAATGTGAAGAAAACTTCATTGTTTGTAGTTCTTCTGTTTTTAATAGCTAAATTAACTCCTTGTTTGTAAACCAGTTGCATGTAGTTATATTACAGCCAGGATTATAGATAAGTTGTGCCAGTCACTCAAGAAATTCAACAGGTTGCTTCAGTAAAAGATCCCTATGGTTGCTTCCTTGCATAAATTTCCAAATTATGGCAATGATAAAGTTGAGCATCTGCCAGGTTATATACAGAGTGATTCAAAAGTCTCTTGGCATTTTCATGAAAACATCTGTATGTCGCCTTCCATCTGTACGCTCCCCTATATGGATGTGCAGAAGTACTTTTGTCACCATCTATTTACTCTCTGTCAATAATCTTGGGAAGTGTTAACTGGCCCTCAGTTACGGACAATAAAGGACACTATACAGCCCTGGCAGACCAGCTGCAGGGATTCCAGGCGGGAAGAAGTGGTCTTAACACGCCTGAGGATTGGCCACACTCGAGCCACGCATGGACACCTTTTGCGTGGTGATCCAGAGCCTGTCTGTGCAATGTGCAATGATCCACTCTCCATCGCACATGTCCTTCTTGATTGTCCGCAATACACTCATGAGCGCCATTCCGTTGGCCTGGGCCTTGCACTATGCTCTGTTTTAGGCAACGACCCAGTAGCTGTAAATACAGTACTGTGGTTCGTTGCCAAGATTGATTTTGCCAAGCAAGTGTAAGGTGTTTTTTATGTTGGCAGAATTAGGATTTTAGGGTGGTTTTAGCTTTTTAATGGTCTTACCAGGTTAAGTTTTTACCTGTTTTAAATTTTAGCCATTTTAACTTACGTTTTAATACTTTTAACTTTCCGTTTTAGTTATTTTAACTTTGACGTTTTAACTTTTTAGGGGTGAGCTTGTACTAGTTTGCTTGTTTTTATTTTCAGACTTCGGGTCCTAATGATCTAGTTGTTGACGGGCCCTTAAACCCCACTCACCCAGTCACTCATGAAAACAATGTTTGATGTCAAACCTTTTATTACATATGGAAAGTAATGACCACTGGATGATCAACTCAGTACATTTCAATGTGGTGACCATCTAAGTCATGGCACAGACTCCATCTTTGTTGTGTAGATCGAAACACTGGTGTCAGATCTGGAAAGCGGCCCACTCAAATTCTTGGTGAATTGCGACCGATCCACCTACCAGGGAAAACTTTGTTGAGGTGGTCACGCACAATGATGGCAAAATACGGTGGTGCACCATCTTGCTGGAAAACCACAGTATCTTGCACTGCATCCTGTGCCAGCTGCAGTTTCAGGGATTGTTGTAGCATGTGAAGATACGTAATTGCAATTACTGATGGTTCCGCAAACATGGAAGGCTCTTAAGGTTTTTGGTCATTTCCAGTCACACATTTACCTTTGGTGTGTTTCTCTGCAACTCTTGTATGGCGTTTGGCTGTTCATCTGCCCAAAGCCTACAATTATGCCAATTGACATGTCCACATGTGTCGAGTGTTGCCTCATCACTGAACAACACATGTCCCATGAGGTCTTCATTTTCAATGGCATTTAACAGGTTAGCACATACAGCATGTCAAGCTGCATAGTCCTCTGGTTCAAGCTTATGCATTAATTGGATGTGATAAGGGTGTTCGTGCAGTTTGAAGTGCAATGTACGCCATACAGTGCTTTGGGACATACCCAGCTCGCAGCTGAGTCTTCTGGTTTACACACCAGGACTCCCTGTGATGACATCCTGTGTGGTTTGCATGTCTTCTGGTGTTGTAGCTGGCCTCCCACTAGGTGCCTCATCAGCAACAGATCCTGTTCGTTTCAGTTTCAGTACCAGATCTCTAATAGTTTGCCTGCTAGGACCTGGTTTCCTGAAGTTTCTAGTCAATTCTTCTTGGGGCTGCTTGTAAGTCAATCATCGGATATGAGTGAAAACGACAGCTAATATTTCCTCTATTGTCAGCATAGTTTCCAATTACCTATAACACAAATGCATAAATTAACGATATGTTGTTACATAAGCCCCAAGAAAATAGCTCTTCTTACAGTTTTCCTCAGAGGATGAAAATATTTCATGCATTGCTGCTAAGCTGTCCGAACTCCTTTGCTTCTCTCTTGTAATTCTGTCATATAAATGAAGGCAGCAAAGAAATAATTTTAATCATCTCAGATTCATTACAAGATGAAGTATTTTAGCTTCATTGCAATCTGTGTGCCAGAGATCTTCTAGCATCATTCTGTTTGCATGGAAATTACTAGCCAAGGATAAAAGATCTAAGAATTCCTTAATAATCATTAGGGCATCTTCCCTATACAGAGGGTACCCTTATTGACCGGTCGCTGCATCCTCCAGCTGCAGCTGAAGCCATGGAGTAGTGCAAGATGGGGTGTTGGGAGTCAGTGCGCCAACTCCCCTAATCATAAGGCAACTACTTGACCTTTTAGGGATGCCACCTTTCCATCAGGAGAGGTACTTGATTGGCATCATGAGGCTGAGTGCACCTGGACCAGACCCTCTAGTGGGGAGAATCCCCCCCCCCCCCCCCCCCACTGGTACTGGGAATCAAACCCATGTGTGCGTGTGCTATGCCAGAAGCAGGCATTCTACCTCTGCACTAAAGGAGTGGTCTATGAATTCCTTTAATTCAATAATATCAATCATTTCTGCATGTCTTTCTCTTTGAAATTTACCTTTTATAGATTCAGTATATTGATTTATTGATTTGTGCGCTGGACAATGGTAGCCAACATTTCATATAGTTTCCAGCAGTCAAGTATATCTGGGACATGCTTTGCGGTTAACACCTAGCAATCTGGTTAGCAAATAATGTGGGCCTATTCCGTATGTACCTCTGGGTTTAGGATACCTTCCCCACTTTGTATTTCCATTTCTCCATAAGTAAAATAGAGCATCTCTAACAAGAGGTTAGTTTTGTGTGACAATTTCCTCTGTGTTGGAATCCTTGTCTCCTCTCTCTAGTGACAAATCATCAGTACTATCTTCTTCATATTGTTCATCTAGTAACCCTTCATCAACATTGTCATCCATTAGTAAATGGAAAGCTGATTGCAAGTAATTTGGATTACTTAGATCATAGAATTTTGCAGGTTCCAGACATTGTAGAAAGAATGGACTAGTTTGGTCACGTGGCCTCCAATAGATACCAATGTTGAATTTCTCAACATGTTTAACCCCAATAATGATGGCCCATCTAAAGACAAACGATACATTGTCAGGTGGGAAAGCACTGAGAGTGGCAGTCTTTCAAGTGCAAACCTCAAAGAGTAGTGTGGGAAAACCAGATGCTGGCACTTTTCGGATGCATCACAACCTATGAAGGGTTAAACAAAGAATATGATCATCCATCGCGTGAAATCTCTTAATGTGTAACTCTTTGGTGTACAAAGGAATATTAAGGTACATCTAACATAAAAGTTAAATTAAAATGTTTTAGTATTAAGAAATGTTAAATTCCCAAAGATCACAGAAGCACAAAATGTGAGAATTGCTTTCAGAAAACCAAGTAAGTTCAGATTAGTAACAAGATTTGATAAAAAATTGCAATAATTGAGGAGCGTTTTTTCAAAACTTGATAGATGCACAAAACGCATTTCTGAGAAAAATGATTTTTTCTATTTATTGGAAATACTAATTGGCTAGTACAGCAACTATATTAATCATTCAATTCTCCTTCCTGAAACTGTCTCATTGAATGTGAAAAGAAACACATAGCAAAGTTTAACTAGTGCAAATTTGGGGTTTGAAAATGCAGAGTTTTTTCAAAAGCCGATAGATGCTGATGAACTTTACTGCGTGAGCGAGAAATTAAGACATGAAATTTCGTTATTTTTGTCATTTATTGTTTTTATTGCTTTTTATTTATGCATTTATTCTTTTTTTATTTATTTTCACCTCTTTGTAATACATAATGTGCTATACAACCAACATATTAATGTTTATAAGGATTATTTTATTAGGTATAAACTTGGAAACTAAGTACTGCTACATTCACAATAACAATATATTTTGTTTTATTTATATAACAAACATATTGAATACACACAAAGAAATTTCAAACAATATGAATAAGTAAGCTTTCACCTTTATTAGTGCTTTTGCAGTCTGTACATGTTTCTTAGTTCGTTTCTCTTTTCTACATCTGCCTCTGTCTTAATCTTCATCAGTCCCACTTTGCAGGTTGATCATGTGTCAGTGTGCACGAATGAAAGATTGAAGAAGTAGTAAAATATGTATTTATATTTTGACAATGAGCAGACTAAGATTTCTTAATCTTCTTTCGTTGCAAAAGTTGGTCCACATTTTTCTGATATTAAGTACTGGAGGTAAATATCCTCTAATTGATTTTGCTCTTCCATAGTGGCTTTCTCTACATCTGTACTTCTTAATGTCTTGCTTTATAGCAGCAGTAATGCCCTTCTGTAATATTCCTGTTCTGTCACCTCTTCTGGTTTCCTTTGGTGCATTCCCAGATAAGTGAAATTTTCTAGCCAGGTGAGATAATCTAACGTTTGACACCCAATTCCTTGGAAGCTTTAGTTTTAGGATTTCGTGGAGTGCACTCGAGACCATGCGAACATGTTATTGCTGAAGTATGAGCTTTCCTTGACTTGCATTTTGATTTCCTTTCCTTGTTTTTGCAATTCCTACCTCCAGCGCATTCTACGACTGGTACAATTTCATAATCTGAGTTCCTGTCCATTGTGTATAGTACAGTGCAGTGTCTCAACTAAGAATAAAAATGTCATGTAAGTATAACAAAGCTTGTAGAAGCACCTGCCTGCTGTGCAAGGGGTCCCAGGTTCGATTCCCAGCAGGGGGGTAGGAATTTTTCTCCAGTCAAGATTATTCTTCATCCTTCCCTGAGTCTGGAAGTATGAATGAAAGTGTGAATTGTGTGTGAATTGTGTGTGAATTCAACTAATAAAAACACCCAAAGACCAAAAAACCCATTGTTAAACGAGTAACACTATTGCCAATACGCAAGGCCGCCAATATGACCTCTGCAGTTAAAGGCGGGATATAAATGGAACGAAAAGCTTGCAGAAATGAATGTGAAATCCAAGCGCACAACCTGAGTTCGCAGTTATTTCCAACGAAGCAGCAGTGTACAAAGCTTGCAGAAATGGTTGAGAATTCCAAGAATCGCAAGAGTGAGATGGCAGTCAATGCCAACATGCGTTTCATAGAATTGAGGTTGCTAAACTTTGGATTATAAAATCACAAAATTGCATCTATCGACCTTTGCTTTAACTGAGCAAGTGCATCTATCGAGTTTTGAAAAAACTTCTGATATTCCCTAACTTCTACACAGGACAAGAATCAAATTTTGCAAAATCTGATTTCACAGAACGAATGCAGAAGGTGAAAATTATGCTGATACTATATATAACTCAATTTCGTAAAATTTTTCATCTATCGAGTTTTGAAAAAACTCTCCTCAATTGCTTTCAGAAAACCAAGTGGGTGCAAATTTATAACATGATTTAATGATAAAAGAGAGGGAGGAAGAGGATAGAGGGAGTGAGAGAGAGGAAGAGAGGAAGTAAAAGAGAGGGGAAGAGAGGAAGGGAGAGAAAGAGTGTGTGTTTATTGGCTTGAAAACCACATTGTAATCAATATACTAATGTGAATTTTTCTTATACTGTACTTTTGTTGCAGGTTACAACATTTCAGTTTTAGTGGACTTAGAAAATATCCCAAAAAATTGGGAAGAAGTTGTGAAAAAGATTGGGTTATTGAAAAGAAATTGTTTTGCTTCAGTCTTTGAGAAGTATTTTGATTTTCAAGAGAGGGGAGAAGAAGGTCATAAAAGAGCTGTTATTAACTACAGAAATGATGAAACTATGTGAGTGTGTACCTTTCTTTGCTTTGTTATTCAGTTTAAGATTGTAGTGTTTAATTTAATTTAAATTTTAAAATGTTATTTGATCTTCTTTTAATGAAAGCTGATAACATCCAAATGTATAGCTTAATTGTAATTAGTGGCATACATATTTCAGATTCTGGACTTGTTACATGTGACAGATTTTATAATTTTATGATTCACATAACTTGTTATAATTACTGTGTATAATGTGCAGATTGATGAGGCTCATTCACGTGTGTGTGCGCGTGCGTGCGTATGTGGGTGTGGGTCATGTGCATGTGAGAACCCCGAGCACAACAGCCCATGAAGGGCCAAGGCTGACCACCTGGCCACTGCATCCCCACCTCTGCCCACTATGGCATGAGTGGGGTGCAGTACTGGAGGGTGGTATATGGTCAGCGCCCCAAGCCCTTCCAGTAGACATCATCAATAGCAACGCTGATTAAACAAGTTTATGTTTGGTTCCTCTAGCAGCCAGAGATTGTATTTGATGTGGAGGCATCAACGTTAAGACACAGATTACTGCCCTAATGGCAAATAAACATATTATTTGTGAGTGGGTCTTGCCCGTGTAATACAAAGCATGCCTAATTCCACTTTTTGTTTAGATAATTGTCGTGAAGGCTTGTGAATACTGTCCATTTAGCAGCAGATAGACATACTATTTGATGGTTGGATCTTGGCCATGTAATACAAAGCATGCCTATTTGCACACGTTGCGTAGAATACCTGTTGTAGTTTGTTTCATAATAAATGTTAGATAAATACAAACAATAATTGAAATATAGCTTTGCCAAATTAATAACATTTATTTTGTTTTAAAATGTTTTAGTAAAGAAACATGTAAATAAACGAAGATAAACTTATTCTGTACATTTATCAAGAAACTTAAACTCATAGTTTTTAAACCTGAACATCTGTTAACGGTTATATAGAATTTAAATAGCAAGGAACAGCTGAACACAAATAAACAAACAAAGATGAGCCACTGTGGTAAATTAAATATCAGTCCTTCGTTAAACGAATGGTTTGGTTTTTTTTATTTTGTTGTTTAACCTCGCTGTCAATTGCCAGGATCACATCAGCGTTGCCGGGATGCCAGAATTTTGTCCCGCAGTAGTTCTTTTACATGCGGGTAAATCTACTGACTTGGAGCTGTCATTTTTGAGTACACTTAA
This sequence comes from Tenodera sinensis, assembly GCA_030765045.1. NCBI lineage: Eukaryota > Metazoa > Arthropoda > Insecta > Mantodea > Mantidae > Tenodera > Tenodera sinensis. The sequence continues at coordinate 159,010,623 of CM060964.1, read as the reverse complement.
AGAGCATAAGTCTGGGCCAGACATGAACCTCTGACCTTGGGGTCAGTAGGCCAGCGTCTAACCAACTGAGCCACGCAGACCGACGAATGGTTCAGCATGACCACCATTCTGAGCAAGACATTCGTTTCCTTTTCACCATATGCTCACTTGTTGTTTGCAGAATCCCAGGTGTAATTTTGGTCATCTCATACAAATTGTAAACAAAAGTACGTATGCCAATTTGATGATACTTGGACACCTTTGAGAGCCTTATCCTCCGAGGGATGTGTCTGAATGCCAGATGGCATTTAATAAAGGCCTGGATGCAGCGATTTAAATTGTATTTATACGTCGACCAATCTTGATGCTAATACCAAAATATCATTCATCCATGAAGACAAGGTGCTCTGTGTTTGTATTCCTCTGTGTTTATGTTGGAGGACAGTGTAAGCTTAGAATGTTATGCATAATTGTGATTATGCAGGGGTTGAAAGGTGAAAAGGGAGGTTGGGTGATATTAGCAGCTTGCAGTGCACCATTTTCACAATGCAGACATACTTTTTGTACTATTGCTTAAATAGTACCTCTTCAGTCACAGCATTGTAAGATGCTTACTGTTGTGCAAATAGTGCAGATGCTTCTTTGTAGAGGACACTATAATTTCAACATAGACTCGCCAGTCAACTATGATGCCATTCTTCCTGAATTGGAGTGCGGGAAATCGCAGATAAAAATGAACATCCAATACATATAAGAAATAAATAAAATTAAATATGTGATTTGGTTTTTAGTTAGAATATTTTAAGGGAAATGGTGCCAATGCAAATGTAAATGAATAGTGGTGTTAGGTAACTTCATTACTTTCCTTCTATTTTACAAACATTTGTAGGGCAACAAGTCTAATGTTCTCTATTTCAGGTATGTGGAGGCAAAAGCTGATCGTGTAACAGTTGTGTTCAGTACCATCTTTAAGGATGAGGATGATATTGTGATTGGCAAAGTGTTCATGCAAGAGTTCAAGGAAGGCAGACGTGCAAGCCATACTGCACCACAGGTTCTCTTCAGCCATAGAGAACCCCCTCTTGAATTAGCAAATACAGATGCCCGAGTGGGTGAAAATATTGGATATATTACTTTTGGTAAGTTTGACAGATTGTTATTAGTTGCAGTTGAATTTTTCAAAGATTCTTTAATGCATTAATTTTTATTACAGTGGCATGTATCCTTCAGAGGCACATGGAAGGATACCAATCATCAGCTTGAGCAAATTATTCCATAGTTGGTAGACAGTGAAATCTTCAGTATCTATCTGTTAGCATAAGCCTTCTACATTCTACTTTGTTTACCATATTACTGTGTGTATGGTAGATGGGTTATAACCCGGTGCACCCCTCGATTTTTCTAAGTCCCTTAACGTGTGCCCATATGAATCAAACTTGGTCCCTATGCATGGGAGATGGACAACTCCCCCTTCAATGGAACCCACACCTGGGGTAAGCTCGAAACGAGTACCCACACAGGGGGTCCCCTGGTGAAGTCAACATTGCCTACCTGTTTATTGAACCAGGCATTTCATGAGTCCTGGTGATAAAGATGAAGGCCCTTCAGACCATATATGAACTTGGCATCATCATAAAGGGTAATGTGTACCCAGTTTTTAAAATTTGGATTCCTAAAACATATTTAGTGTACCATTATAAATTGAATCCAAGTACAGGCTGTTTGAGAATTTGACCATGCCAAGTTAAAGGGATGCAAAGGGCTAGTAAACAATGATTTTGAGATAGGTAACTTATAGTCTGTAGGCTCAAATTTCCCTGCAGTGAAGACAAATTTAAAATGGGTTAAAATGGCATTAGCAATCTTTATTGAAGATCAAACCTGGGTTCACAACCACCAACCATAATCACAGAAACCAAGCAAGGAATAGCATATTTCTTCACCGCCAAACCCAAAGAAGTTCCACACACAGACCTCTGCTGAATGTGTATTGGAATGAAAAAGCCATTCTTTTGTAATTGCTGCCACTGTCTAATGTTCAAATGTCATTTTGCAATTTGGTGGTGCTGGGCCCAGTTTTAACAGAAATAGGTGCAGGTCTGTATGAACCAGGATTTTCATACTAAGCCCAATTTCAACAGTGCCTGACGCAGGCCCAAGAAAAGTATATTTTACTGTTGAACCCAGGACCATTTCATTAAAGTGGTAAATAATTCTGATTTAAATTATGTCATTATTGGCATATTATTGGTATATCTATATTGTAATGTCTTTCCAAAATAGATTAGAAATCATGAATTTAAATAATGAAATGCATGTCAGACAAGTTTGGGCCCAAACTCAGTCACACCTGTTAACATACACTGTGTCATAACATAATTTTCCTACAACCAGCATCAAATCAATTCTTGGCTGACATTTTCATAGGTGTTTATAACCTTTAAAAATCAAATTAAACTGGAAATATCCACCTCATTGCTGAAATGAACATCTTTTTCTGCAGTGGAATAAACAGAGGTTGTTTCTGAATACCTTTTTTTTCTAAAATTGATGCTTAAAGACTGGAGGATGGCGTTATTCATATTCACTCTGCATCAGGCTTCTCTATGTGTGGGTGGTTTCTAGTGAGGATGAGGTTTATAATTTCTCAGAGTTATAACTTGTACACTTTCTCCACATTTGTTTTGGTGAAGTAAGTACATTATTTTACTTGAACATACCACATTTTCTGATAACCTTACATGAACATTAAAATCATTATCACCAGCACCATCACCACTGCTACTGTCACCGCAGCTGCCAGCACTGCTGCAACCAACCTGACCACCACCACCACCACCACCACCACCACCACCACCACCACCACCACCACCACCACCACCGCCGCCGCCGCCGCCGCCGCCGCCGCCGCCGCCGCCGCCGCCGCCGCCGCCGCCGCCGCCGCCGCCGCCGCCGCCGCCACCGCCTCCGCCACCGCCACCGCCACCGCCACCGCCACCACCATCACCACCGCCACCACCACCACTGCTGCCGCCACTGCCACCACCACCACCACCACGACCACGACCGCCACTGCCACTGCCACCACCACCATGACCACAACTGCCACAATATGGAATCAGTCTATGAAAGCTAGCATCACCAATCTGCTTCAAATTATATGGAAGATCACAAATGGGTCAATCCACGTCAAATCGCACACCCATAAAACACGACTTTTTCGTAGGAGGTTCAAAATTTTTTTACGAATAATAGACATCAATTAAGGAGACCTGTATTTTTTTATTTCCGTATTTTTAAATTACTTGCTTAGTTATGGGTATTAGAAATTAAGCAATTTCTGCGCGCACCATAATATAAAATCACTTGTTACTCTAAGGCCATATAGAGTTGAGAGTTGGGGTTTGGCGCGCTGGAAAGGTTAAATACAACACTTTTAATAACTTTCGACCAATCATTATTACACACAAATTTTTTACTGTTTTTATGATGGTATATTTTGTGAAACCAAAAATAGAATTTAAATCGATGTGTTAAAAATCTAAAAAAAATACACACGTATTCCCTGACATTTTACCTATAAAATAAGATGTTCAAAACTATGGAGCTTGCATTAGTGCATTTGCTACAATTTTTTTCTGGAGGCCTGCAAGCGCTCATGGACGACATGAAGTAGAGATCCGTTTTTACAGCTGGATTCGCCATTCTTGGCCCCTTGAAAGCGAGTAACAAGCCAGGTGACTGCAGACAGCATGTGAATTGGTGTGTCAGCTATGCTACTCAGCTAACTTCTTCTTACTAAGGCAGTACAGGCCATGCAGAAAAATGTCTCCACCATGTACCTTCTTTCAGATACTCCTGTGGCATCTGATACGTGCTTTTAAACTTTTGAATTTTTTTGAAAAAAATCTTCTGATGCAAGCAGTTCTTTGCTTTTAGCTTCTTCCTTCATGTACGTTCATACATTTGAAATTATTTCTCTACTCTGACTGTGTAATGTTTTGGTCCCTAATTTAGAACGTACAGGTGGCATAATTGATGTACGCTATGATCAATGTCTCACAAATTCACTATATTCACTCTTTATTGCAAAGATCTATGTCTTCAACTGCATGCTGCACTAAAAAGCACCTGTGAATTAGCAAGGACTGTCTCAGATCATGCAGACATCACTACCTTCTCCCTCCCTCCCCATGTGAATGGTTTCATTTGCAGAATTATACAATATGAGCTAATGAAAGAGGCAAAAGCTATGGATTCACCAACAGGACTTCCAGTCAAGGTCAGGGGCTAAGAACAATGGGTCTAGCTGTGCTTTAAAATTACACTCCTTCATTCCTTTGTCAAAAATGGAAGCTTTAGTGAAAGAATTTTCTTTCGAAGAAGGAGGTAAAGTTGTGTGTTGTATGGAAACATTAGTTTAAAATGCATGTTTTAAAAACATTTTGAAGATGCTAATAGTGTACATACAATAGTGTCAGCTAGCGGTGTTCTCCTTACTGTACTGTTGTAACATTCATGGAACCTCAAGCAGTGGACAGTTGCCGTAATGGAAGGTGGTAATCGTGTGAGGTTGCGGTAGCTGTCACCGCTGCCACACCAGTCCACTGCACTGATTTGTAAGTAAGTTAATTACAACTGAACTATTAGAGACTCCATTCTGATTTTTTTCTGAGAATATTGAATAAACTTCAGTGTATTTTTAGTTCTTTTTCCAGATTTTTAAATGGTCGAGTTTGTTATTATCTAACTTTAAAACTTTAATCGTATAAAATATAATATTAATAATAATTAATAAAATTTTCTAATAAATACCTCACGAAATACTGCGATTTTTCTTCAATTTGAGCCAAAGATCAAGTAATTTGCTTCAATACAATCGGAGGTATGATTGATCGAAGAGTGAGGAGTGCACGATTTTTGGAACATTTCAAAAATTAATATCTGCCAAAATAAATTTTTTTTTATAAAATGAAGAAACACACCAAAAAAAAATTTCCAGAAAATCTGAGAGATCAAGGTCATTTTTTGCCATATTTTGTGCGATTTGATGTGGAATGACTCAAATGCATCTTTATTAAGATACTAATATTGCATTCTCTTGTTTCAGTTCTGTTCCCAAGACATACCAACAGGACAACTAGAGATAATACAATAAATTTAATTCATATCTTCAGAGACTACTTGCATTATCACATCAAGTGTTCTAAAGCATATATACATTCACGAATGAGGGCTAAAACATCAGATTTTTTGAAAGTTCTAAACAGAGCTAGACCAGAACCAAAAAATATAGAGAAGAAGACCATTACGTTAGTATATATTGTTTGTACATCCTTCTTCATTAGCATAAGATAACATTTTAGCGGTTTGTAACTGTTGCATTGGTATACTTTGTTCCAGGGGCCGATCATTTGTAAGAAAGGAATGATTAATTTTACTGTGACTGTCAGGTAAATGAAGTTTTCTCTCAAGACTTCAAAAATAAAATGAGGTGATGGAAACTCTTGGCAAATAATTACATCAAAAGGCTGAGCATCAAGGCATGCTGGACTACTTTAAACAGTGATGCAGGAAGTAGACAAAGGTGTGATATTAAAAAATTATGAGCTGGAGTGTTCTCAGTTATTTTCTATTACTTTGTTATTTTGACTTCTGTTTTTGTTTCTTTAATTTGCTTCTAGCTCTGTATGTTAAACTGTGTGTAGTGCTAAAGTGAAAAGCAGTATATGTTCATCTATTGCTGTTTATCCATTTGGTTAAATTTCAAGATTTATCAGAAGTATTTGTTGCAAAGGGCATATGTTTTTTAATGCATATCAAAGTTCTTTGTTATAAATTGCTTTTACTACTTGTAGTTAATTGAATACAAAACTCAAGGTACAAGTATTGCACTATTATGCAGCTCCATTTTGTTGTTAAAGGCTACTGTATTTCCACTTCTATTTACTACCAAATGATAGTTAATCTTGCAAATACCTTTGTTGTGCTGAGATTTGTGTATTTGGAATTGAGTTTACAAGCCTCAGTTGTATAAAGCACAAATAAATAGTCTGTGAAATATTGGATGACACATCTCAGAATTCCACTGTGGTTAAGAGTTAATTACAATAGTTATTTTAAGTATGGAGGCTCATTATGTCATACCAGTGCACAGTGGGTCCAAATGCAAAACTAGAAAACTAGCCTCTTAATGCTCAGATTTTAATGAAATTTTGCATCTACTCTGAAATTGATATATTTAAATAGATTAACACATTAAGCATAATTTTAACCCTATAGAGATGATGTTTGAAAATACAATGTTCTTGATATTCAGTGCAAATTTTCTATCGTAATTATTTTTGGGGTGTAGATTAGGAGCATTGCATTTTTTTTCTGCCCCTAAGATGTCTTGAGAGGTGTCAATAGCCTGAAATCATAACATATTATAAGTGGGAATTTTTCAGAGTATAGAGTAAAAATCAATGTATATTAATTAATTTGTACTCAAAGGGATATATAAGTGACAAAGGTTGGTGTAGCAAGGCTCATGTTTTCCAAACATAATGAAATTTGATGTAAGAGATACACAACTAGTAGTTGTATTTTCTAAACAGGCCAATTAAGAACTAAAAATATAAACTAATGTGTTAAAATATTGAAGTTCTTAGTGAAACATGAGTAAAAAAGACTCATTCTAAACGTACACAGGCAAAACAGAATAAATGAGCGGTAACACATTGTTTTAATATAATACAAACTTAAAGAATAAGCTTATGTCTTGAAATCATAATGAAAAAGTTCAAATCCCTTATCAGCTTATATTTATTTGACTAAATCTTTTAAAGAAAATCTTAAATACCTCCCCCCCCCCCCCAAAAAAAGTTTAACACCAGAACCCCGGCGTTCGCTAGCTACCATTAACTACGGTAGCGGTCATTTTTTACCGTTCGCTTCTTCTTTGCATTTTCCATGTACATGTTACAACTTATTTCTTACCAATTTGATATTGTTATTATTAGGTAACTAGGCCCAATATATTATCACTATGTATGTATAAATTATTGGAAAATTGCCTTTCTAGGGCATAAATTCGGACTTTCTATGGTAAATGTTGTCTCTGATAATCTTGTGGCAATGGAGAGTTAGGAGAAAAAAATATTTAAATTAGTATATAAAAAGCCTGTACGATGAACATACATCCTTTATTTATCTCCATTTTTCAACAGTATGTTTATTCAAATAAAAAAATAGCTCAAATTCTCATAAAGGCACAATATAGTGTAATAGTAAACTAAGGGTATTTGGGATTATGAACATGAGAACTATGTATAATAGAACAAGTAATATTCCAACACACATCTTTATATTAGTAAACCTATTACAGTATGACAACTATGTTAGTACTTACACAGAAAGTTCCTTTCATTGTTATGAACATTCACTTATGCATTGCATTTTATACACGTAAGAACTTTTCTAACTTCTGCTGTGCATTTTCCACATACTGGTTTCTTGCAAATATGACAGGAATTGCTTGCTTTGTTCTGTCTGCGGTTATGACCTATTTGACACTGTCGTCGGCGATTAGGGGTTGGATGTTCTTCGGTTGTTTTAGTCTGTATACAACGTTATCTGGTTCCCAAGTAGGCTTCTCTTAGCTCGTCAACGAGTTGATGGATGAATCTGCATGTAAAAGTTCCTTGCCAGTTATTTCTCGAAACACTATCCAAGCATTGTAAAAACATGCATCGGCTATCTGAAGGTACCAGCATGAAGGGAATACAATCGTGCCATTTCATCAAACACATCCACTCCATATTTAGTCTTGTAAAACTCAACTGTTTCAGGAAGTTCTTGGAGGCTGCAGATATTGCACATGAGTTGTGAAGTGTACTCATTATAATTACATTCTTCTGTGGCTTTCCTTGGTAGCTGGTTAGCAAAATACCATCGTTTGTTTTCATGAGAATGGTATCATAAAGAGGAGTTCTGGAATGTCTAAGGTGATCAGGAACTTCTCGTCTCGATCTGTTCACAGTTCCTACGATACTAGTACCCGACTCCTTCAGTCTTTTAGCTAGTGATAGTGAAGTAAAGTAGTTGTCGGTGGTGACGTTTCGTCCCTTTTTTATAAAATGATTTGTTAGAGACATCACAACATGTTCTGGAACAGATTCGTTCTGAGGCTGCTGATTATCCTTCCCCAGGTATGTGATATCATTGCAGAGATACTTTGAGTTCACATCTCCAAGCATCCAGTATTTTATACCAAATTTATCAGGCTTATTGGCCATGTATTGAATGAATGGACAGCGACATTGTGTAGGATAAAGTTTATCTACTGTAAGGAATGCACCTGGTATGTAGCAAGCCTTACAGTTTTCAATAAATTTGTTCCAAATGGTTGAAACCAGTGCTAACCCATCCGTCTTTAGCCTTTCAGAACGGGATGACCTAACATCAAATCGTAAAAATCTCATCAGTTCCAGGAATCTGTCCCTTGCCGTGGTATCAGAAAATATAGCCGGCCCCCACTTTTTGGACGAGACTTCAGCTAGTTCAAGGCTTCTGCACCCAAGTGCACCCCGCAAGTAAATCACGCCGATGAAAGCCTCCAGCTCATCCAAAGAAATAGTCTATTTCTCATAATTTTTCTTCTCTCTTGCTTCAGTCTCTGTACATTTTTTGATATGTAGATGGATCGACTCATCAATGAACAACTTCTAAACAGGTGCATGGCTGCTGTCCCTTACATGACTCTTAGCATAAGCAGTAGGGCCTCCTTTTTCTTTCGCAACATTATGTTGCTCTGTTCTACCAGGATTGTGACCTAGATCGATGATCTGCCAATCAGTACCCTTATCTCTACTACGTGCAGGAAGTTTTTCCTCTTCATGTTGCCTTTTTCTGCCCTCTTCTTATTATTGGTTGTGTTGAAGTGGTTGCGTTACCTGAAGCTGTAGTATTACTAGCAGGCATTCTATTTTCACTTGCCGCTTGTGACGTAGTCAAATTGGATGGAGTCACACAGTGCTGCAAGTCATGTTCAAATGATGGTTGTATCGAGTAATGCCCATACCTTCTTACCTCCCTCGTAGCACGAGAATTACAGGAAATGTTATCCTGAATTTGATTTTCTGAAAATAAATAAGCAAGGAAAATATATATGTATATTGTTTACAAACAAGGAAATGAATAACTACATAAATGCTCCTATTAGGAATACAGTTTCATATTATGCAATATCTAAAACTTACCATTCAAATCATCTTCACTGAAAGACTCATCTTCCGATTGTTCTGAATCAGCTGGAGGTTGATAATCATCTTCACCACTACCACGTTTCTCAAAGAGATCACCTTCTGATACTTCGTCTGGTATATCATGAAATATAGCTAGGATTTCAGCTGGTTTCAAACCACGAGACATCTTGCAGGCATAGATTCACAACGTACACTACTATAATGAACAGTTGGCATGAAGACGGACAAAGCAGATTAGTGGCAATGAGAAATCCAAGGACAGTGCGAGCGAAAGCCTAACAAAAGTGTAACGGTCAAAAACGACCCTCTCCGGGGTTCATGGTCAAGCATGAAAAAACGTCCACGTAAATAATGACATGCCGAAAATTATTATACTATATAAAACTAGAGGTTATATCAGGAAAAGTCCGGCGTCAGGGCGGGTTTTCTCCGGGTGCTCCGGTTTCCCCCGCCATCTCATTCCACCGGTGCTCCATCTTCATGTATCATCAGTGTCACCGCCTGCGGTGCCGTAGTAGTAAAAGCGGGCGTTAAACACTACAACAACAATATCAGGAAAAGTCATGAAAGTCCAAGCTTCATTTTTAAAAACCGGCGGAACTATACTTATTTAAATATAAAAAATGGTCAAAATGACCGCTACCGGGGTTCTAGTGTTAAAGATAAATGTAAAAATCAAACATATAAACATACTTATTTGTACAAAATTTTCACATCCCAAATTTTTGGTGTTTTCATCCTCATCACCCTTGCCTTCTTTTGCAGATACTCCTTCTATTTTCTTCCAAGGTGCTCCATCTCTCAAAAGGCTAAAAGACTTCTAGAGGAAGTGCATTTTTTTTCACATAATGTTATTTTGACATTTATTATATAAGGGGACCAGAGGAACCAAGTAACATGCACAAAATATTTTGCAGGTTACTTGTGGAACGTTTTCTCGCCTGTCTTAGTTTGTAATTGCGCAAATCTTTGTCTCTTTTCTCTTGGACATCTTGAATTAACTTATGAACACAGGTAGCCATGATGTGCCATGGGACAGGAGTATCATTTGACTTTGAGTACCTTTTATTTTTCTCGTTGCCATATATGGTGTTCCTTTGTGCAATAAAGCTTCATTGGCCTACAGAACCTCGTCAATGATGGTGTAGGATTTTGCCAGAGCACTTTTCAACTCCCATCAGTGGCTTCCGAGCAGAGCTGCTGAGAAACGAAGGAAAGAACAAAGATGTGAACATCGCTGTGTTCTTCATTTTCCCTGGAAAAGTGTTGTTTGTACATGATGTAACCACTACTACTATTGCAGTCCCATTTAAATATTGAGTGAAGATTGTGATTGATGGGTGATGGTTCAGTTAGCGTAATTATGAAATTATATGTTTATATATATAAGTGTAATTTCAGTTAAAGATTGAAGTGTATTTCAGAACATGTTTTGTTCACTATTATGTCTTGTAGTGGAGGATAAAATTAAATTTTCTTTTCTCTTATTACATTTTATGAAGATAAGTGTAACATTTTTGAGGTTTTGCTTCTCTACAAATATTTAGATATTGAATTCATGTAAAATAATTGCTTACAAAGAATGACAATGCTGCTTCTCCTCTGTATGGAATTGGGGTGGCAACGAATATTTTGAAAGCCAATTCTTTTGGCTCTCTTTGGTGTTGTATTTGTCGTTTTCTTAAGCACCGCTGTAGCATCACATCTCCCAGAGAGATGTAAACAATATTGGGTTGCATAAAGAAGTTCATCCTGAGAGTAAGAGCCAATCAGTGATTTTATGCATTCCCTTTTAGGACATTCCTTAATGTCCGAGAGTAATTTTCTAGGCCTTCCAATGACTAGAACATGATGGAACAGAAGAGTTCACGTCTCATTCCTTTGAAAGTTGATAGACTATTTGTGGTACCTAGTACTAATTCTCCGTCTAACCTTTCTGTAAACTTACTGATGCAAAACATATTTTTTATTTCAAGGACAATGTACTCATCTCATCACAAGATCAAGATCTCTATGTGAAATTGTCATCCTGTGGCTTCCTCCTGTAAAAGAGAAAACATGTCAGTTGTGCACATTGATACTATACTGCCAAACTTGAATAGTTTCTTAACATTTCTGCATAAAAACTTCTGAAACTACAGCTATATTTTAAACTATAAGTCAACTTGAAATTTGATGGTTAAAAAATATTGACCTGTGAAGGCTGTCATTTACTAGGAATCATGAAGGTGACAGTAATACTCTGTTTTCTAAACAAACACAAAAATTTATAGGTACATACCTTGTTCTTCATTATCCATTTTATTTAATTTCAATGTCTCTCCTCGCATAAATATAACAGACCACGCTTCTCCACATGACAATTTGGTATGCAGAGTGACTGCATAGTAGTGGTCTACTTGTGTCATGTTTGGGACCTATTTACGCTATATTGCCTTCCTGATTGCATTTGACAATACTCAACATGAGAGTTCAGTCCTTTTAGAATATTACTAAATGGATGAAACTTCTTTTCTAAAATGTGTTAAATTGATTTTTGCCACCTAGATTTGTGTTTTGATCCACTGTGTAGTAGTGAAGAGTAATAATTTGGTATATCTTCATTCACTCTCAAACACCTGTCTTCTTTTTGTCTTCCTCTTTTAAAATATGACTTCCATCTGAATAATGTTGTTTGTAAGTCACCATTCAATGTGATTAGCCAAATTTGTGTTTGTGTTCTTTTTTTATTTGATTTGTTATTCATTTTTTGTTTAAGTCATTTCTTTTGTAGCTTTGCTTTTATGAAATTTGCAGCTGGAATTAAGTTTTTGAAATCTGGTATTTGTAAAACATAAGTAAATACTATATGAAATGTTGAAAGTCATGAATCTTGGAATACAAATAATGGTCCAAGTTAATTACTGAAGTTCCAGTGTTAGTTCATTGTATGTTGCACCATATAAGAGTGTAAAGTATTAATCTCTTACTTTATTCAGCTCTTTCACATCCTTCTTCCTTTTCTCCTTTTTGAAAATTGAAATTCAATCTGAAGTATTTAATAGCTGTTATAATAACAATGATGATAATCAGAAACATAATCATAATAATGTGGTTGTAGTTTTTGTTTATACATGATCACTCAACATGATTAAGCTAATTTTTAAACCCTTTTATTTATGCTTATGTGAGAAACAAACTAGAAATGGTGATGTGTATTAAATTGAAATGGGTCAAAACTAGTAATGCTACCATCTCTTAATCATAACTCACATAACATGTTTTGAAAACTCAGTTATTCCTATCTTCATCAGGGTCTTGACTGGTGGTGGCAGTGGCAATGGTGATGGCGGCGGCGGTGGTGGTGGTGGTGGTGGTGGTGGTGGTGGTGGTGGTGGTGGTGGTGATGGTAGTGGTGGTGGCAGTGGTGGCGGTGGTGTGTATTGCCAATGTGGGTTTGAGGCAATAAATTGAAATTCATCAATTGAGAATTGTGCTTTATAATGAAGATTTTCACCCATATGTCCAGTTGATTTCACGGGTGTTAAGTTTGGTATTATATGATGGTTGGACATGCAAAGATGGTATGAAACTGTGGATTTATCTATATCTCAGGCATCTCATACACTCTTTCATCCTGGTTTCTAAATTTTTTTTGCATTTACCTACATATATAGATGTTGTTGCATTCAGGACAGTCACAAAGTCAGTAACAGCAAAAATAGTGAACACCACATTGGTGTTGCATGCCATACAGTTGCTACAAGTGTAATGAAATCTTACTTGAACCACAAAGCAGCATTCAACAAGTAGTCAATCATTCCTATTTCAACAAGTGTGTAAAGTGGGACTGGTAAGCCAGACTCTTATAAGTTGATTCTTAATCTAGCCTTGATGAGCATGAACGTGCATAAAGAAGGTAGAATGACGTTCTAAAAGGTGGTTAACAAGATCACACACTAGTCGTATAACTGAATCTTGCACTTTTTGTTTGTTTGGAATGGTGAATGCTGTTTTTCTTTGTTAGTTTCCTATGTCAAGATGACAACATGACAGTCTTGCTGTTGACTTGCATAGGCTTGCACATTGACTTCTAGAAGACAGTTCCCTTATGTATCTGTTTTACTCTGTGGAGAATTTGATGCAAATCTTTGGTACAGTTCTTGAGCTTAGCGAAACTCTACATCAAAGTAGGATGCATAAGGGATACCCACTATGTGATATTTACATGTTTAGTGTGAAGGTGTAAATGTGTGTAACTAAGTATCCACTGCTTGTTCACAAAAACTGAGTCAGTCAAAGCATTAGACAGATGCAGTAAAATTCTGTCTGCTGACATATGGTTTGCAGAAGAGAATAACAAACAGGTGTGCTTTTGCTGTCTAAAGATTATAAAATCTGATGCTTTGAGGACAAATTTTTACATACTATTAAAGGAAAGAGAGGTAATAGGGAACAAAATATGGAAATCACATTTCCTGATCTGTACAGTGTAACAGAGTAATTTCAATTTGAGTATTTGCTCTTAATCCCTGTTTCAAACATTTACTAAGAAACACAGAGATAATTTTATAACAAGTGTGTGTCTATTATTGGTCTCTTTAAGACCAATGTCACAGGTTGTTGCACATTTAACTACACCTTTATTTTGAATTTTAGAAACAAGTGATGGATACTCTCTGCACTTATGATTTTATAAATGTTACAGGCTGAGTAACACATACAGTTAATTGTATTACAAATAACACATTGCTTCCATTGGATGTCACTACTATAACCTGTATTTTGACTGTTGTTAAATATACACCACATTACCAAGTAATGCTGCAGAAATATTTGTAGTTAATAATGACAAAATAGTTTGATTATAAATTGTTTAAAATATTTAATTATTTTTATAGATACATATTTAAATTAAAACAGTGTTAATGATTCTCACATTGCTTACATTTTCAAAAGTTGAGTCAGAAGTTGCAGACAAGCATTCTGCAAAAGAAATACTTAAATTTGGACTTTTAAATGTAATGATGACTACCTGGTTATAAGCAGTACACTTGCCACTACTGTCCTCAGCTTCATGTTTGAGAGAGGGGGTAAGGGAGACATAGATGACTATCTTTGCATGATCTCCCTCCAGTTTGGCAAAACACATGAACATACATATATATTAAAGCAATATAGCTTAGAATCCCTACTACAGCATATTTTCTAGTAGAAGAAAATACAATAATATTCACTAATTTTGACCATTAATCACATTCCTGTGCTTCAATGTAAGCAATGTGTAATAGTAAATTATTCAGTTTGTTTCCAGCTTATATAAAAATGCCACGTGTTCATAGCTCTGCCGGACTACCCCACAGCGGCACTGGACCAAGCGAGGACCAGCACACTCTCCACCAGAATTATGTGTAAAGGACCGGCAAGTAACAGGTACGTAACACTAACTACTGTACTAGCTTACATTAGGCTTATGTGCATCACAGTAAATGTTGAAATTGATGGCCTTCAATGTGAACACATTCCCAACATCTACGAAAACAGTTCTGGTTTACTCGAAAAAGTTCATGTTGATAGATTGCCTGTATTTCCCTCATAATTTTGTCCTTCAGTTCTTGTAACGTGTATGAGTTTGATGCTTACACTTTATTCTTTAACGTTACCCAGAAATAAAAATAGCATGGAGTTAGGTCAGGGGAACAAGATGACCACAATCCTAGACTAATTATTTTGTTACCGTACACACTTCCGAATTCATGCCTAGAATTACCAGCAGTGTGTGCTATAGCTGAATCCTATTGAAACTAGCCATACAATCTTTTGTGTCTTATTAATTACAGAAAAAATTATTTAAAATAGAATATACATAAACATGTGAGTAGGTGCTGTGTCATAAAATATGGAACCAATAATGCTAAATGCACTTACTGTGCACCAAACCCCAACTTGCAGTGTGGTGAAGAACTTCATAAATAATATGGGGATTTTTGGTAAACCAGTATCAATTGTTCTGAGTTGAAATGTGACCTTGAAGATAAAACCACGCTTCATCATTTAGAACATTAAAAGTGGATCCCTCTCATGGTTGTAAAGCATGAGATACAGTTACCCTGCACAGCTTAAGTTTCAGAAGTTTTGTTGTCACAAAAGCTGACGTCTTGGAAATGTTAACTTCTTGTGCTAAACGTCTCAGTGATTTAAATAAGGAAAAATTGAAGCTATTAACAGTGAAGCAACAAGATTCTAAAGTAAGAACAAATTAGAAACTAAAAACTTCACTTATCTTAGTATTATTTGCTGACCCTGGGTTTCAAGCTGTGTCCAGCTCATTCTCAAAGCCATATAAACAAATTCGTTGTCAAGCTACAACGATTGGATTGTAGCTTGGCAACGAATTTGTTTACATGGCTTTGAGAATGAGCTGGACACAGCTTGAAACCCAGGGTCAGCAAATAATACTAAGATAAGTGAAGTTTTTAGTTTCTAATTTGTTCTTACTTTAGAGTCTCAGTGATTTTTATTTATGGGGAACGTTAAAGAATAAAGTGTATGCATCAAATTCATTCACGTTACAAGAATTGTAGAAAAACATCATGAGAGAAATACAGGCAATCAGTCAACATGAACTTTTGCAAGTAAACCAGAATTGTTTTTGGAGTTACAGGCTAATGTGTTTGTGTTGAAGGTCATAAATTTCAACATCTGTTGTGATGCAGGTAATCCTAATGTAAATTGGTATAGTAGTTAGTATTCTGTACCTGTTGTTTTGCTGGTCCTTTACATGTAAATCTGGTGGAGAGCATACTGGTTCTTGCTTGGTCCTCTGCCCCTGCATCGGCAGCTGAGCTATGCTTTTCAAAAAAAAAAAATAGACTATTGGTATACAAAACTTGTATTTTCAGAGTATTTACTTTACAGAAACAACTATTACAGTTCTCAAATCTCTGTTCAAAGGAGGCAGCATTTGTTTCAGCACATATGTACTAATCTCTCAGACCCATAAAAGCACTGCACTGGCCAAAGAGCTGCCACTACTACTCACTTGCCTGATGAATGAGTATGGCACATAAGAAGGGTCATCTCACTGATGTTGACAAGAAAGCTACATCAAGAAGCTTAGTGTTGCATCCATCTACTACTGAATCCAATTCACAACTACACCCTTTGTAAAATGTACTGCTTTCCAAAGTGATCTATAATTTATCTTTTTTTCTTTCCTTTTTTCAATTTTTTGCAGCTACAGTGACCAGACATATGCAACTGTGTACGTTTGTCATATTTACAACATTTATTCCTGTCAATGTCATACCCAATGACACTGTTCAATTCGGACCTAATTTGTGATGCCAATATCAGGATTTATGCAATATTTTGCAATGAAATGCAATATGTAAACAAACAAGGACAGTAATTATGAACTGTGTGAACAACGGTTTCATCATACCAAAGGTGAACCACATGTAACATTAAATTTACTTACTCATTCGCATGAGTAATTATGAAAGATTTAATTTACAAATTATAATCAAAAGTGTGGTTAAATTACTATTTGACACTGGACAATGTGTACATTTTCAGACATTAAAAAGTGTATGTAGGAAGCAAGTGGCAATACTGTTGCTATCATTTTCTATGAAAGCTACATCAGTCATACTCTGAGCATGGTCGGCATGTGTGTTGTGCATTCTAGTTATTTTGAGTATGTGAGATAAATTTCCAATAGGTATTTGTGGCTATCATCAAGTGTTCAAAAATGTTTTCTTAACCATGAAAATGCTCTTGCATGTTCAACAAAAATCAACGTGGATTTAAACCTTTTAAGTGTGATATCAGCACTCAGGAAAAATTGAGAGTTTTCTATAAAATGTAGCATAAACCTCTGCATTGCTCACAGAGGTTGAAGATATATCACAGTATGCCAAATCATAAAAGCACAAGAATGCAGAGAATGCAGCATTCAGTTCTTCAAGTGTTGCTCTATTCTTCAACAAACAGAAGAAAATAATATAGTGGCAGCTGAGCGTACACTTGCTTGTCATTCAGAGATGCATTTGCATAGCTATAGATCAAATCATTGTTTGTCAATACTAATTGAAAGCTATAAATGAGGTATTCTTGCTTTTATTTTGATGTGGAATCTTGCACTGTTTAAAACTGTAGATGTGTTTTCATAATGTTGTGAGAGTGCATGAACTTAAAGAATGTATTCCTCTGCTGAAGAAGGATATTGCAAAATGTATTGGTATGGTAAGCATGACTCACATTACTTGGCCTACAATGAGCAGGATTATTCAGATTTATCCTGGTTTATTTTTATCCCTGTTCTCAAAAAATTGTTTGAGGGCCAAACATTTTATTGTGGCTGACATTTCTATCTGGTCAAACCGAAGCTTTCCTGGAAGTATGGATTAAAATCCAATGAAAAAGTATGTCGGCTACAGAAGTTGAATATAAAATTAAGGGGCTGGGTGAAAAACTGCAAGAAGAATAATTTATTCCTTTAGAAGTCAAAAGAAAAACTATGTGACCCGGAAGAAAATGATGCCTTAAAAAAGAATGATTCTATTCATGTAGTTAAGCAGTCACATCTAGTGAGCTCAAATTTGACTGGGGCTAATTTTTTAATGATAAAAATAACATGATTTGTACAGTGCATTTGTAGATTGGCTAGAACGCCCCGCAGTGGCACCTGATTGAGTAAGGACAGTGCGGGCCCTGCCAGAGTTGCACATAAACAACCGACAAGTAATACGTATGGAATACGAACTTACATTAGACTTACCTGCATCATAACAGATGTTGAAATTGAGGACCTTCAACGCAAACACATTCCTTGTATGTCCTAAAGCAGTTCTGATTTACTTGCAAAAGGTCACTTTGACTGATTACCTGTACTTTTCTCGTGATGTTGTTCTTAAATTGTAATGTGAGTGGATTTGATGCGTACACTTTATACTTTAATGTTCCCCATAAATAAAATTTGCATGGAGACAGGTCAAGGGAATGTGTTTGCATGATGGTCATCAATTTCAACATCTGTTGTGATGCAGGTAAGTCTAATGTAAGCTAGTACAGTAGTTAGTGTTCTGTATTCATGACTTGCTGGTCATTTACGAACTGGGAGAGGGCACGCCAGTCCTCACTCAGTCCGGTGTCTCTGTGGGGCGGTCTGGTCGATCTACGAATGCACTCTATTATAAGCCACACAAAAAGAATAAAACCATTTATCTTATTATAAGCAATAACATTGTCATACAAAACTGTCATTATTGAAGATACCTTTTGCAAAATTAGGCTCTTATTTAAACAGTAACTGTGCACTCTTATTCTTCTGCTCAGCAAACGTCACCTCCTCATTAAGGCTCTCTATGTTTAACAATGAATTCTTTCTCTATCGAAAGCATTTGCAAAGGTATTTAGCTTTACTTGTCCCATTGTATTTCTTAAACACCTTACAGACACCTTCAGCTGTTCCCATTGGGGTTGTTAGAACTACATTCAACAATTTTACAGTTTCTGAATTGTTTTAAATGAAAAAAGAATGCAGTGCAATGAGAGTATTTATATTCTTAATCTCTTCACTAGAACAAAGTACATGAGGTTTGCTATTTAGTTTTTCCTTTTCTGTTTAAGAGGAAGTATTTGGAACAGTTGTGACAGTCATCAGGATGTTTGGACCATAAACCGTTAAATTTGGTAGAATTAACTAAATTGAAGCACTCTGAGTGTTCAGTTGCACCAAATCGTTCTTCAGTTTGCTGAATAATGATATTTCAGCACAAATTAAGCACATGGATACATATCCTTTACTCATTTCTGGAATCCATGTTGCATTCCTCAGAATATGGATCTGCCATTATGTTTCATAGACCCATTTATCTTTCAGTCTGTAAAGCTCCAATCCTCCTAAGATGCTTTGGGCTTCCCCTGGTATGGATCTTTCAGCAACATGTATGAAACCATGAAAATGTTCACTGCTTCTGGTCCCTGAACAAAACGAAGAACAAGTACAGCTTGATTATTTAGACCTGACCCTGCAGAAATGCAGAGGTAGTCTAGGGTGGGGGGAGAAAGGCTGGCGGTATTCTCCTTACCTGCGTTTGTTACCCGCATTGTGCACAACTCCCTGCTTGGCTACTACGTATCCAAAACCCCTCCCAGAAGATAGTGGACTAGCCCAACTACTGCACATACAGTGAAGCAGGCTCAGGATGAAAAAATCATACTGTACCAACTGTGTTTTATTGAAGATGTCAGTTTCAGCTGCTTGCACAGACACAAACATTGCTTTATTTACTTCATCCTATAATTGAGGCGTTGAGCGCAACAGTGGCCCAACCCACAAACATTCAGAAACTGAGTTATTAGCACAGACATGTTCCCCATATCAAAATCTAGGAGATCAGTAGTGGCCTATACCACATTTCTACAACCACCGACAGATGGCATGAGAAGTGTGTTATTGAATGGAACTGAATCTGGCTTCCTGGATAGAAACAGTGGCCCAACCATCCTGCATGTATGTAACTATGTATCACAATGTCGGTGCTATATTGATTAAAATTTCCAAATATCATGACTCTTGCTTAGTTATTAAAGTGAATATAGAACTTTCAAATCACAGATATTCTTTACACTCCATTATCTCCATTATGTAGATTTAGTGGTTGGGCCACTGTTGCGCTCAACGCCTCAATTGTAGTAGGGGATTTTAATGCGAGAATAGGGGATGAACAACCACAAGTTAGAAGAGAAGAAAATGAAGAGAGAGGACAGGAAAGGGGGTAGAAAAAGTAGGGATAAAATGATTAATAAGGAGGGTAGAAAGCTAATACAGTTCTGTAAAGAGAATGGTCTGGATATATCTAATGGGGTTAAAGGGAAGGATAAGATGTGCGAAATTACATTCCTTAATAGTAACGGTTAGTGTTATGGGTTATCTATTGTATTCGTTGGATATAGAGGATGCATTAATGGATTTTGAAATGATGCAGGGTGCGTTTACGAGTTATCATTTCCCATTGAAGGCTACTTTCAGAGTTAAGGGAAGGGTGGAGAATGTTCAACCTGTGGGAGGGGGGAAAATAATAAATGTATTCAAGTGGAGAAGGAATGAAGAGGGGCTATATCTGGAAAGATTGAAAGTACTGCTAGACAGGTGTACAAAGGAGGATATAAGAGAATTGTTATAAATGAGGAAATCTGATGATGCAATTGAGAAAATTGAGGCGATAGTTAAAAAGGCAGGGTACAGAATGAAACAAAGGAATGTGTATCAAGGTAAGGGAGAGGGTTGGTTTGATGATGAATGTAAAGAGGCCAGGAGGAGAGTGGAACAGGAACTAAGGAGGTGGAAGTTACAAGAGAGCCATGAGACAAGGGAAAATTTTATAATAATGAAATGGAGTTATAAATGCTTAATGAAAATAAAGACGGAGTGGGGGGAGAGAATAAGTAAAAAGTTACTTGAAGCAGCTAATGTTAAAAGGCAAAATGTTATAAGACTGGAAATATGCTCTAGTTATTTTAAAAATCTTCTGAATACAGAAAATAAAGTAGGGAACCTGAATTTGGGGATGGCAAATGTAGACTACATAGATAGGCTAGACAAAGAGATAACTGTAAATGGAGTGTGGGAAGAAACAAAAAGATTAAAAAATAAGATAGCATGACGCAAACGCTCCTCTCCATCGAAGACGTCTACTTTAAGACCTATAAGATCTTGTGTTTGGTGTCCGAACTAGCTCTAGTAAGAGGTCCTAATCTGCAGGGTGTGCGTGAGTCATGGTAGGAATGGAACCAAACGAAGAATTAACCAACAGATCACTTTATTTGTAAATTTCCAGATTTGTAGAGAACTGCCGACGATATTTAAATAGAATGTAACTTTGTAACTTCAACTACAACATTATAACACTTTAACTTTGTCACCCTTCAGCAACCGCCGAATTATGTATACGCGCTAGCTTACGTACAACTCCCAAGTTGCACGTGTACTCTCGGCTCGATTCAAGACGAGTGTGTCTTGCATTGCATTTGTTTTTGCACGAGCAACACGAAGGAAGCGATTTCCATTGGCTAACTTTAGAGCATGTCATGGTAAGATAGGAATCAGCCCGCTGAATCACTAAGGCTGAGTACAAACAACAATTGTAACCTTATCACTCATTTAAATCTGCCTAGGCTTCCATTCTTGAGACTTTAACATATTCAGCTTTATTACGTTTTCTCCTTAACTATTGACTAGAATCTCCTTTTGGTTCTTTCCATTATCAAATATATATATTGACACTATAATTTCGGTTTCAAATGCCCCCATAAACATTATTTTATTATTACATAATAAGTTAATGTTTATGTTCTGCCCGAATGATTAATTTTTAGTGAATACTAATTCTCGTAGTCGGCAATTCTCCATCCACATACATTTTTTTTACAAACATTTTAAAACATGCATTCCAAAACAAGATTAAATTTTACTTAAAACACTATTATTTACATTTTTTTTTTTCATCTTCGGAAGTTACATTATTTTTCAAAAGTTCCTTGGTTTGGTATTTATTAGTTTCTTTTTCCTCTTTCTCTTCTTGGTTTGCATACTTTCACTTAGTCACTATTATGCTAACTTAACTATATTTACAATATTTATACATTTTCTCCATCTTGGCAACACACAATTATATCAATGATCTAACCATTATCTCTAAGGTTTACTCTTTTCCGGTTTTCCCATAAATTGTCATTTCTAGGTATGAGACCACGATATCTATCTCGAACCTCGTAATTCTGATTCAAGTTTGGGGTTGCCCCCTGCCCGAAAAAGTTTTGGAAAGCTCTTTCACCTTGATTTTGATTTTTGCTTTGATCAATCTCCTGTTTGGCTTTGTTTGCACTATGATTAGTACTTTCACTAAGATTTGCACTTACACTAGGATTTGTGTTTACACTAGGACAAGCAGAATTAGCACGACTATCACTTAATTTTAAAATTTCAAGTGCTTGCTTTACACCCTGGATTTCCGTAACCACTTCCTTTACATGCTCATTTAAATCTTCCACATTTACAGTTAACCTCCTACCTTCCCTTTCTGCATTCTGTAACCTAACCTTACTGTCTTCCAATTCTTTGCAGGTTGTTTCTCTCTCGTTATTCAATATCTGCCCTACTTCTTCCCTAAGCTTACTACTCTCTCTCTCAGATTTCTCAACAAATCGAACAAATTTTTGATTAATTTCTTTCTTTACATTTTCTATCTCACCCGCAACCTGAGTTCTGTTCTCCCTAACCTCAATTCTTAAATTATCCACTTCACTTCTAATTTCTCCCTGAAAATTTTCTATCACATGTTGTTGGTTTTCTATTCTCTGTGCCAATTCTGTCCAGCCTCGATTATTACTCTCTAATTTCTCTGTCAACACTTTGCTACTACTATCTCTTTCTCTATCTTTTCAGTTAAACTCTGGGTGGCCATTTCTAGCTGTTCAGTCAAACATTTATGGTTATTTTCCAATTTCTCCAATTTCTCATTTAAACTTTTATTGTTAGTTTCCATTTCCTTCCTAACCTCAGTTAAACTTTTATTGTTAGTTTCCATTTTCTCAGTTAAACTTTTATTGTTATTTTCCATACTTATTTCCAATTTATTGAACATTGCCATTATCTGCCCTAGCATGTTACTTTCTGTATTTACAACTGGTGTTTGACATTCCCTGCCAGAATGACCTTCCCTTAGTTGCTCTCTTTGATCTGATACATTTACATTTCCCCCTACATTTGCTACTACATCTACAGTTTCGCTATTTACAACTTCTATCTCCTGAATTTTACTATCTACTACAGACTGTTCCAACATTTTGCCGTTTCTAAGAATCATTTACATAAATATCACTGATAAACTAGTTTAACACTCAGTATCTTATTATTGTTGCTGCACTCCGATGTCGCCACTGTCCCTGATGTTACTGGTCCATTATTTCCGCAGTCTCTGTTGATTCTCTTCTTCTTGAATCTTGTTGGCTCAATCCTTATCGTGTCAGCTTCTGCTGGTCCTCTTCTTCTCGAATATCGTTGGCCCAATCCTCGTCGTCTTATCGTGCCACACGTTGGTTCGCCATTTGACGCAAACGTTCCTCTCCTTCGAAGACGTCGCCTTTAAGACCTATAAGATCTTGTGTTTGGTGTCCGAACGAGCTCTAGCAAGAGGTCCTAATCTGCAGGGTGTGCGTGAGTCATGGTAGGAATGGAACCAAACGAAGAATTAACCAACAGATCACTTTATTTGTAAATTTCCAGATTTGTAGAGAACTGCCGACGATATTTAAATAGAATGTAACTTTGTAACTTCAACTACAACGTTATAACACTTTAACTTTGTCACCCTTTAGCAACCGCCGAATTATGTATACGCGCTAGCTTACGTACAACTCCCAAGTTGCACGTGTACTCTTGGCTCGATTCAAGATGAGTGTGTCTTGCGTTGCATTTGTTTTTGCGCGAGCAACACGAAGGAAGCGATTTCCATTGGCTAACTTTAGAGCACGTCATGGTAAGATAGGAATCAGCCCGCTGAATCACTAAGGCTGAGTACAAACAACAATTGTAACCTTATCACTCATTTAAATCTGCCTAGGCTTCCATTCTTGAGACTTTAACATATTCAGCTTTATTACTTTTTCCCCTTAACTATTGACTAGAATCTCCTTTTGTTTCTTTCCATTATCAAATATATATATATATATATATATATATATATATATATATATATATTGACATTATAATTTCGGTTTCAAGCAGTAGAAATTGATGGTATTCCAGGGGAGTTCTGGAAAGCATGGATAGAGAAAGAAAAGAGATGTTAGTAAAGATGAATAGTACATTTGAAGGAGGGAGGATACCATATAGTTGGAGGACAAGTATAATTGTACTGATTTATAAAGGAAACGGGAGGATTAACGACCTAGTTAACTACAGGGGGATTAGTTTGTCAGTATTAGGAAAGATCTATAGAAAAGGAAAGAGAACAGTGGATAATATTTTTGTGATATATGAGTATTAAAAGAGGCAACGTTTATATGGCATTTATTGATTTAGAAAAAGCTTTTGATACCATAGATAGGGAAGCACTATGGGTGAAATTGAGAATGAAAGGAGGAAGTACAAAATTTATTAAAGCAATACAAAATATATATATTCTTATATATATAAGAACAATAGGTCTTGTATTAGGTTGAATGGAAATGAAGTAACAGAGAAAGTTGCAAGTAATTAGGGGTTAAGACAGGGATGTAAGCTTAGCCCTATACTGTTTAATTTATTTATAAATTATATGCTTGATGAGTTAGATAAAGATAATTTACATTTGCCTATAGTGAACAACAGAGAAATACCAGGTTTACTTTTTGCAGATGAGTTAGTGGTAGGCTCAATTGCAATTGGAGGATTATCAAGGGTTATACAAATTGTACATGATTATTGTAAGAAGTGGGGTTTGAAAATGAATTATAAAAGGTTAAAGGTAATGGTTTTCAAAAGAGGAAATAAATTGAAGAGGGAGGAAAAGTGGAATGTGGGAGGGGAGAAGCTGCAAGTGGTGAGGAAATTCGACTATTTAGGAGTGAGATTGAGTAGTAATGGGAAAGGGAATGATCAAAAGGTTAACGCTTTAGCTAAGGGAAAAATGGCGATGAATGCCATAAGACTAAGTTTACAAAAGATACCAGGAATACAAGCCAAGTGGCTGGAAAGAATATATACGACGGTGGTGGAAGCAAAAATGGCTTATGGTATAGAGATTTGGGGAAGGATTATTTTGCAAACAGGTACTGGGATTACCTATATCAGCACCAAATGGTGCAGTAATGATGGGAATGGGAAGGTTGGGTAGTAAGGGAATGATGTGGAAAGGATTTTAAAATATTAGTATAGGTTAAGATTAATACAAGATCAAAATATATTGAGGCAATGTTTAATAATGCAGGAAAGAGCCTCTAATGGGATGAATTGGGTTCAGAGATTGAAGAGAACTCTACAGAAAATTGGAATGGGGAATCTATGGGAGGAGAGTGAAGAGAACTCAACAGAAAATTGGAATGGGGAGCTTATGGGAGGAGAGGGAGCAATTTGCTAGAGGTTTTTGGAAAGAGGTAAGGAAGAGGGTAGAGGATATAGGGAGACAGGAATTATTTCAAAGTCTTAGAGAAAAGAAAACTTTAGCATTATATAGTCAACTAAAGGAAGAGAGGGGTAGAGAGAAGTATGTGGATGTATGTAACAGGGCAGGAAGAGATGGCTGGGCATGGGCCAGATTATGTATACATAGATTAAGAGGACTGAGAAAAGGTGTACGCTTGGACATATGTCTGTTGTGTGGGTAACAGGATAATGATTTTCACTGTATATTAGAATATGAAGAAACAAGGCTGTGGAGGGAATGATTTTTGCCAAAGAAATGGGGGAGGAATAATAAAGAGGTAGATTAAGATAATGAAGCTAACTAAGGAAGGTGAATTTATGGCAAGAATAAGAGAAAAATGGTATAGGAAACTGAATAGAAATAATGTGGAAGAGGGTGGGCCCAACCATACATAAATAACCACAGAGTTAAAATGTATGGTGTGCCAAAGAATAAAATTAGCAACTGAGTAGGAAAAATATAAAATTGAAAGTAAGGGTATTGTAGATATGTTTTTGATGTATTTATTTTGTTATAAGTTGGTTTAATTGTAATATTGTTTTGAGCATAAATAAATCATTCATTCATACTTCATCCTGAAGGGTTTCTTTGTAAACCTGGTATTTACAGTTCAGTAACCCATTTTATATTATTGCTGATGCATGTTTGTTTACCTTGGATTCCTCCAAATGCTCATGCAAGTTGTTACCTAGTGTAGCAATTTCATGTACTAAATCCAAGGATATGCCTCTT
The DNA here is from genome assembly GCA_030765045.1 of Tenodera sinensis. NCBI lineage: Eukaryota > Metazoa > Arthropoda > Insecta > Mantodea > Mantidae > Tenodera > Tenodera sinensis. Next base: position 158,984,492 of record CM060964.1, on the reverse strand, counting down.
CTCTTTCTTATGTCCTCTTAATGCAATTTCATGCTCACCACAGAGTTTTAGGCACCAATAAATCTATTTAATATCTGCCTTTTTATAGTAATATATTGTATTGTATAACAATACCCTATATACTTCATCAAGTTGTGTTTGAGCATCAACTTTTGCAAACAAACTTAACTTTAACAGGCTTCCATTGTGAGAAGAACTATTTTTGTAAGTTTAACATCCTTTAACTTTGTGGGTAATATCTGACAAGGAATGAATGGGTGAAATAATGCTCAAATGAGTATGGGGTCCATAGAGCTTAAAATTACCTCACACGTTACAGAAAAATCTGGGAAGAAAACTTATACAGATAACTCACCCTAACTTCTGAATGTGAGGTGGTCACCTTACTTCCATAGCACAGAGGGACTTAATTTTTTGTGAAATATGCTTTCCATGAAGCATCAAAAAGTTAACCGCTACAGCAAAACAACATTTTTGTAATCTTGCTAGCTGTCAACCATGGTTTCTTCTTGTATCAGTCTGGATTGAAAGAGAAAGAGAGTGCAATTTGTGTTCCTGTATTAGTGAAATGTTAGGATGATCAGAGCCTAACTGTTTAATGGAAGTTTTTCTTGGTCATCTTAACATCTGAAATAACATCAACAAAAAAAAGTTGACCTTGTTCATAGCAAAAGAAAGCCGGAAACAGAAACACCAAACTGCAACAATCACTATATATATAGTATATAGTATATATATATATATACTATATACTTCAGTCATGTACATGTGCCTATATATATGTATGACTAAAGTGAAATAGCCCTGAATCCACACTACAATTAGCCACACTTCCCCTTTCCCCTCTCCTACCGAGCCACTCACATTTTCCAATATTTTTTGCAATTGGCCCCAGAGAGGTTAGAGTCTCTAGCTTTATGCCATAGCCGCTAGAAGTGCTGTCCTGCAGTTCTATGTGTCAGCATGTGCAAAGGGTGAAAATTGCCCCATGAAAACTAGCTGATGACTAGAATCAAAACAACACACTTTTACTATAATGATCAGAATAATGACCCTGTTTTTTGGTATTTCTTTCAAGACTAAGCCCTAGAAGCCCTAAAGGATGAGATGCCCTTGTGGTTATGGCACTTTATCTTGGGGAAAATAGCTCTGGGGATAGAATCACACATGTACTGTTAATGACCTTCAGGGTTGCCAACATTTAAAAGTAAAATTATCGTACCGGCCACTAAAAATTATAGATTAGGATTCAAAATTATCGTACATCATAAGCCAAATGCTACAACAATAAATGTATCAGCATAACACTTATGAAAATGTAATAGTAATGATGTTTATGGTATCCACTTACAAGATTGGTGACCTCAACCAGTATTACAACTTTAGTACTTATGTTTCTCGCACTATTCATCTGAAAGTTCGTCTTCCTCAACTGTTGCAGCATTATACAAATTTGTTGTTGACATAAACTTTACCATTTCGGTGACCTGCAGATTTTCGGATCTACCACATTCTTTCATAAGCTGAGACGATAGAATAAGTCCATTTACCGCATCTAGCGCCAGTCTGTTCCTAGCTTTGGTTTTTATCAAACCCAGTTTAGAAAAAACTCTTTCACAGGAAGCGTTTCTGTAGGGCAATGAAATCACTGATAATGCAACCTCCGCCAGTTCTTTGAAATCAGCATTTCCATCAAGGTGAAACATGTGTTTAACAGCACTCCAGAAACTGTCAGGTTCAGGCATGTTCTGTATTTCACACGGAATATTACTTATTCCGAGTTTTCTCCATTGATCATAATTTTTCTGAACAGTGTCTGCATTGAGATTATCAGACCTGCACACACTGGCAGTAAGAGGATAAAGAGTAGGAGGCTTACTAGGGTTGGAAACGGTTGCCTTAGAGGGGTAGAGACAGGTCATGAGGGCAAAAGTGGTGTCGCTATTTGTAATTAGTTTCATTTCGCTGGTGTGACAAACCAGCGAAAATTATATTTCTCCGGTATCGAACACATTCAAATTATCATACACCCCCATAATTATTGTACTGGTTGGCAACTATGTGTACAAACATTAAAATTATCATGCCCCCATAATTATCGTACGAGTTGGCAACCTTGATGACCTTCCATCTTGCTCTCAAATACAAAGTCCAAGAAAAACTTAGCCTTCAGGTGTCTCCAAATGGGTTTTATCTTATTCAAAGGCAGAAAGAGTCCTGTTCTACAATTGGGGGTACACCAAAGATATTGTTTCAATCAGTGGCGGCTTGTGACTTGTCGCAGTGGGTGTGCAGTATATTACATCCTCTCCACCTTTACTGCCTTTCTTTCTCTGATACACACCACGCAATTCTAATTCTAAATTCATATGGGCAATTGAGCTCTTATGTTTTGCTATTTTTTGTTTTAAATGACCAATATCACAAGAGCTATTTGTCCAGACACCATTTCTCTCACTTGCAAACAATAAGCACAGAAAACAGCTTCTCTTCTAAGAATAAACCCGAAAGATTATCTCCTCCAGTTTCGCCATGTTATTTATTTCCACACTTGCATAGATTCAAATTTCCCACTATGAGCAGACAGACCTGCATGCAACTTGCTGCCAGAACACAAACATAACAAACAGTAATAAAGACTGTAACAAAATAACTATTCCAAACTCAAGTATTGGCCTTTTTAAATTATGACACTGAAGAGCAATTATATGCATTTATAATCCCTTAGTAAGACTAGATGTAAGTGTGTTTATAACATTAATATAATTGTCATTTTAATATAGAAGATGGCTACATTATATTTAGAACCGTCACGTTGGCTGCCTAGTAGGTTCTGCTAAACAACAGGAGGGAAATGCTTGTAGCAAGGAAAACGGAGGGACTTGTACAATAACTTAGTGCGCTTGCACGGTAAGAATTGCATGTGTTTGCCTTGTCGATTATGCTGCCTTAACTCACCGTACTCTTAAATGCAAGCTTTGCACCGCTCCCTGCGTACCCCTCGCCTAAAAGCTACCTTTGCCAGTCGCAAAATCAGGTTTATGCGTCTCAGCTTGTTGACTGAATGCACTGACATTTGGTAAAGAGAGTGCGGGAAAATTAAATGAGCAAGTTCATATAGAAGAAAGTTAGACATCCGACTTTCTCATACGCATATCTATATAGGCAAATACACATTCACATGTGGAAAAAAATTAGTGGGTATGCAGTTGCGAGTATGCGATCACCCAGGAACCGCCACTGGTTTCAATGTAACTAGAGCGGGCCTTTCCAACTTCAAAGATGCCAGGGGCCAGATTTGCCTTGATAGTTGATATTGTGAGCCACATGCCAAAAATATTTTACCCAGTTAAACATACATAAACACTAGTATTTAATTTTTAATAACACAGTTGCACAGCACCAAAATATTTTGCCTTCCTAACCTTACACTTTAATTAAATTTAGAAAATAAAATGCATAAAAGATTGTTTACAAAGCACTGATTGAAATGCTATTGAATTTTACTAGTCTAAGCTGCAGAAAACAAAGGAATCGCTCAGAATTATCTGAATCATTTAATAAAGCATGGATATCTGCGCTCCTTTTTCTGTTAGTTGTTACAAGTCTTCATGTAACAAAGAATGGAATAGCTCCTGTGGTTTTTAACAGCATGTGAGATGAAGTATAAGGTGCGTTCAAAAAGAAACAAGCCAGAGACATAATTACAGAAACCAGTGCCTGTATGTTAGAAGTATTGGCCCTGGCTGTTGAGACACTTGTCCCACTGTGACACAAGATAGTGAATGGCTGTCTCATAAAAGTCCCGGGGCTGCGATGTGAGCCAGTTCCACACGTACAGCTGGACGTCGTCATCCGAGGTGAATCGTTTGCCCCTCAGAGCCTTTTTAAGGGGATCAAAAATGGCGTAATCACAGGGGGAGAGATCTGGCCTAGAACCTCCCATTTGAATTTCTGCAGAAGTGTCATGACTGTGTTGGCTGTATGAGGCTTTGCATTGTTGTGGAGCAGAATGACCCCACGGGTGAGATTGCCTGGTCGTTTTGATTTGATCGCTTGGCGAAGGTTGGTCAAGGATTGCGAGTAACGCTGGGCATTCACTTTTGTCCCATGCTGCAGGAAGTGCATCAGAAGGCGACCATCTTGGTCAAAGAAGAACGTCAGCATAAGCTTTCGTGCACTTGTGTGGATGGCCTTAGCTTTTTTCAGTGGTGGTGACCCTGGATGCTTCCACTGGAGACTTCGTTGTTTTGATTCTGGTTTGAAGTGATGACACTATGACTCATCTCCAGCCACCACTCGTGCCAGGAACTCATTCCCTTCCCTAGCATAGCGCTGCAGATGACCAAGACAGTGGGCGATTCGACATGCTTCCTGGTGTGGTTGAAGATTGTGGGCACACACTTTGCACAAGAGCAGTTGTTCCTTCATGATGGTGTGAACACTTCCGACGCTCAATCCGACTTTGGCGGCTATGGCTTTCACTGTCACTCGGCGGTCCTGGGTAATGTATGCATCAGCCAGCTGGACGATGTCATCATTAATGCAGTGTGGTGCTCCAGACCATGCAACATCAGCTAACGACACCTGTCTCCCCTGAAGCGCTTGTGTCATGCCTTTACCCTTGCAAGGGACATCCAGTGTTTGCCATACACTTGTGACATTCGTCAATCAATGTCTGTTCACCCTACTCCTTCTGCTGCTCTTCTTTTGATGCCTCCATTTCACTGTTTGCAATGCGACTGGCAGTGTTGAACGATTGATGCATGCTGCTGCTAGCTTTGTATAGTCATGCAACGTGCACGCATGCCCTTTAGCAACAGGCTGTGAATTTCCATGCTCTGGTCGGAACGACACTTCATTACACACGCCACGATATTACCATCCTGTCACTGGTTTGCGCATACCAGACTCCAGCTCGTTTCTTTTTGAACGCCCCTTATACTTTGACATAAGTGATTCCAATAGTGATGCTCAGAATACATTGTTTACATAAAATGTTGACAATTGCCAGTTTTACTAGAATGAATTGCAAAAACTAATGGGAACACTGAGCATATTACCACTTGTTCACTAAAGTAAATATGTTATAAGTAAATATTAGTTATTCTCAACTTTAATAATTCTAATAAAGTAATATTACTGAGAGAATTTTCATTCTTGTGTATGCGCGCATGCAAGTATGTAGACTTCAGTACATAGAGGTAATTTGTAATCCAAAATCCGTAAGCTGTGGAAGTATGTCATTTGAAAGAAACTTGAAAAATTTGTCATTTCCCTGTCCTGGTTTTGAAGAAAAGGATCTGCTAGGAGATCACACAGTTCTAGTTGATGATTAGATGGCTGATACTTAATGTTTACATATATGAGATTGTTGAGAAGAATTAGGTTAGCCTTCATATTGTCAAAATCAGAAAATTATTTATTCTTGAGTTATAACTTAGATGTTTTCCCCATTTTCAACATCCCTTGACAAACTTCACAAAATGAAAATGTTTCAAATAATTTCTTCGTAAAGCTGATTTCAAAAACTTGCAATTTATTTTGAAATCCAAAAATATTACCAAAGAATGTGATACCCTTGAGCTTTTCCCTGAAGTGTCTGGTTCAACTCATTGGATGTCAGGTCAGTGATAAAAACTAGCTGCTGATGCACCAAATTTTCACAGTCTTCGAAATTGTCACTTGAAAATACTGGGTTATCATTTCTGAGTGCAAAGAATATATGGAGACATCTATCTGCACTTAACTAGTATACATTTCTATAAGTGGTAGATGTTTATACTGAGGTTCTATCTGGTCCAAAAGTTCCGGAAACCTGCAGTGCAATTATGCCGTATTACCATCTTGCAAATTCAGGAATGGAGAAATGTAGACTGGAATGAAAAGTGTAAAGCAAGAAATGGAGAAAATTGTATCCGAGCTTGGTCAGGACTTTGAGAATGAAATGAGGGAAAGGAAGACAGAAGTGATATCCAGAATGGAGTAAATGAGAAGGAAATAGAGAGTATGAAAACATAAAAGAAGACTGAAATAGAGAACATGAAAGTCCAACTAGGTTTTGACATTGACTCCTGCCCATGTGCACCATCCTTGATCAATGCTTAACCATGGTCAATTTGACATTTCACTGCATTCAAATGCAATTTTCGGTGCATCGAAGTGATCAAAGTAAAGCGAGGTAGTTGACTGTGGTCAACTTTGATCGCAGGTGCTGGACCAATCAATTCTTTTCATTGCAGTCAAATTGCATGAAGTGGTTACCTGTTTCATTTTACTTAAAGACAATGTAACTATATTAATTAAATCAGGATAAATGTCCAAACTTGATTGTTGTAGAAAGAATGGGCTATCTTGGAGAGTATGGGGACGGGAACTTAGATGAATGATTCCGGCTATCAAAGGATACAGTGTGGTAGCTAGTAAATAAAATTATTGAGAGGTTACAGTTTCCTAGGAACCACAGTGATCCTGTTTCACGCATATATAGTTTCAGGTTTGAGATCACGCAGTACAGAAGCTTTTAATATTCTGATCAGGGATATTTCGAGCATCCAACAAACAATAGCATTATATTGTGTCAAATATAATTGTTTCTTTTTGTCCATGTTTTGTATATCGGCAGTTCCATTTCAAATTGGACAGAGCATGAGAAAATTTACCTCTTATTTTTAAAATCATTAATAATTTCTATCTGTCTATTAGCAAAGAAGTAGGTCTACAAATGAATCTATCAAAGACCAAGCTAATGACCAATTCTGTGGAGACACCAATTATAGTAGACAGGGGGCTGATAGAATACTGTGGAGAATACATTTATCTAGGTCAATCAGTCAGTCTAACTGAAAATAAGAACATGGAAATAAAAAGGAGAATTAGACTAGTGGAGTAAGTTTTGGAATATGAAATTTATTCTACTAGATAAACATTCAACACAAGATCGGACATCCTGCAAGCCTGTGTCACCCCAGTTCTCTTATATGGAAGCCAAACCTGGACATTCACCAACGCACAGATCCAGATGATACAAGTGAGCCAGAGAAAGATGGAAAGAAGACTACCGGCTGTTACCCTCAGGAACAGGATAATGAACGAAGAGCGGAGACAGAGGACGCAACCGCCAATGTTCGGAGGACCAAATGGAGTTGGGGAGGCCACATGGCCAGAATGTACCAGGATAGGTGGGCCTTATGCGACAACGGTATGGGACCCAAGGCGAGGGAAAAGGAACAGAAGATTGCCCATGGCAGAGATGGTCACAAGCATTTAATGCAGTGATGGATGTGCAGTGGATGAGAATGCAGAGAGACAGGGGTTTCATAATATCAGTATAAAGGGAAGAGCGACACAATCACAGTCATGTTACTACCAAGTAGGGGCAGTAAGAAAGGTGCAAAAGCAAGACTGTCCAAGGGAAATTTAACTCACAGAGACTAGCTCACTCTGAGAGTAATATTGAACTAACCCTACCATAGGTGGTAGGAGGCCCTTGCCCGACAGGGATCTTATGTGCTTGTTTATTTATTTATTTATTTATTTATTATGTGTCCATTGGCATAAAATAAAAAAAATGTTCATAAAATTATCTGTTAAATGTTTATATTTTTTGATTTAACATTTGGTAAAGTTTAGGTTATTTTTCAAATGAGACAATTTCTGTACCCTATAACTCAAGGGTCCTATATTGGATTTCAGTGAACTACAATTCATTTTGAAGCTGAATGTCTGTTGTTGATGGCAGTATACAACAATAACATAACAATAATTACACAACTTTGAAAACCTTTTTTTTTTAATGTATTAAGCATAAACACATTTTTCACAATCATTAAACTTATGTAGGCTTGAACATTTTTTATTACACATGAATTATGGTTTCACAGAACTCCTTGTTTGAATCATGGAAAAAAATACTGAAAAAAGATATTTAAGCTTGCATTGTACTTATGTTGCTGTTAGCCAACCTCTGTTACTCAATATGGGAAGTGGTTACTGTGCTGTTACTCACAGCAAGTGGTTACCGGCAGGCTTCAAGGTTGTTTGGTTAGAACCTCTTAATATTGTTATTTCCACACTCTCTGTTGCAGGTAAGTTTCTCTTTATCTCCATTTTTTACTTCAAAAGTTGGAATGCACGCATGTGTTGTTAGGATTCCAGGAACTACACATGCGTGTTCGAACCTAGGACAAATCACTTGTTCTTCAACTTTGTACATCTCTTTCGGAACATGGAATATTATAGTTGTCAAACTTGATGCTGCCCATTGAAATGATTCATAAGGTGGGTATTGAGCAGAAATAAGTGCTTTATTCAGATTTTCTAAAATGTCTAGGTAGGTTATGTAAAGATGGTTGTATCTTAATTGGTGAAATATTTAAAGATTTTAACAAAGCTGTTTTTTCTACTTTTTCTCTGTAAAACTCATCTTCTTAACCGGCAACTTGTCCAATATGACAACGGTTTCATTTAATCCTTTATCAGTTAGTCAAAGTATCTGAAAGGTTGTTCTCACTATTTTCACTACACTCCGCACTAAAACTAACACTATAACTAGGTTACATATTTATTATACTGGAGCAAGTAGAAGTACTGTCATTTTCAGTTCTTTAATTCTACAGGTGGAATACATATTTACAGTTCTTTTGTATTGGTATAGTGTATCATACTTTTCCATCATTTGAGGTGTTAACTTTCTGAGAGATTTAACATCTCTATTTTTGTGCTAGGGTAATGCTAAGGGATTGAAGCAGCACAGTGTGGAAGGGAAATCATTACGTTAATTTAAACCAGTGGTAGATCTTGGTATTTAGAACAATTTTGTATGTTACATTCTTGTCTTTGACCATTTCCTACAGAGATATTTTAATTTTGTCATAAGCAAGCTAGCAACACTGCAAATTGAGTGGGTGACACTTTCCCTAGCTTGCAAGGAAATTACTTGGGCTCAAACAAACCTATCTGTATGAAAATTTGATTACAGGACCATTACGTACCTCTCAATGTGCTGGTGGTTGTCATTTTTCTGCAAAACTCTGCAATCATCTCTAGATATCACTGTAGTTGTCATTGTAGAAGGTATACTCAATGCAGATATCTTAAGTATAAATGTAAATGGGGACTTTTAATAAAATGCTCACAGCAAAATGAATGACTGCAAAACGCACACTAAAGAAAAAGAAAGTGATTTTGTTGTTTAACGACGCTGCCAATTGCCAGGATCACATCAGCGTCACCACTGTGCTGGAATTTTGTCCCGCAGGAGTTCTTTTACATGCCAGTAAATCTACTGACATGGAGCTGTCGTTTTTAAGCGCACTTAAAAACCATCAGTCTGGGCCGGATTTGAACCCGCGACCACGCACAGTGAAGAAAAGCAAGTTGATTGCATGTTATATTTGCACATTCTATAATATCAGTGTTGTTTTAGGTGGAATGATTTTTAAATCTACATCTTTTCTGCCAGATGCTTCCAGTAGTACTTCTTCATCCTTATGTCCAGACCAGGAGTCACAAAGTGCTAATGGCTTTCCCAACAAATTTGGATTCAAAACTGACAAAAAAACGTCTTCAGATGTTTCGTCATCTTCCCACTCACACTTGCATCTACGAAGACATTTGGAGGGCACTGATTTTCTATTTCCCTCGACACATGGGGTCCAAACTTTCCACTAGACTCTTGGACGCAAATATAGAGTTTGTCTGCCAATCGTCCTTCCATTGATATAACAACATTGATCGTGTAACTATGTGTTGCACTGTTAACTGTTTGTAACATCGAGACAGTGTTTCTCTCCCCTTTCATGGATAGCATTCTTTCAGAAGAAAGCTCATAGTTGTATTGACTCTGATCACAGTTCCATACAGAATTAATTTTGATCTTTTCTGTCGTGATTGACGTCAAAAACAAACGTTTGAGCTCTTTGAATAAGCTCTTCTTCGCCATTCTTATCTTTTCGTGCTTGGAGTATAGTGATACGGTGTGATGTTATCCTAAACTCCTTTTTCAAATTAGTAATAAATCCTAGTGAAGCTGTAAAGTTTGTACACCCGAGATTTCTGGCTGCATCCAATGTCCAATGTTGTTGTTGTTAGCTAAAGCTGGATTTCTGACAATGAAGTCATTAATCCTCTTGCTCTCCAATATTTTTCACTGATGGATGGGGCACTAGAAGTGGCCGGGCATATTTGAAGGTGGTCTCGATCCATTTCCTCTTGCAGATGACATAGAGGACAGAGTGGTGAAGAATATATCCCAATTCTGTTTAAATGTTTTGCCAGACAATCATGTCCTGTAATCAACCTGAAGGTTGCAACTGCTGTTTTTCGAGGATACTCAGGAATCACTGTTTGAATGTTTGGTAGTTCCCATCTTTTATTCTTTGATTTTTCATAGTAATATTTTGCAATAAGTTTTTTGAATTCAGAGTTGACTAATCTTTTAGCTGCATAAAATGGTAGATTAACTATAGATTTTTGTACACCGCTGGTACCCTTTTTTGCAAGAAAATCAGCTTTCTCATTACCACTCAGTCCACAGTGAGCCGGTATCCATTGGAAGACTAGGTGTTTTTGAAGTGCTGTTAGATGGCTAAGCATCTTCCAACATTCTATAATAGTTTGGTTTTTTGGTGACAACTTGGAAGTAATTGCTATAATTGCTGCCCTGGAATCTGAGAGAATAACTGCTTGCTGAAAATGTGAAATTCTGTACAAAAGATTTTGTTGGGCCATTCAAATTGCTTCAATTTCTCCATCAAAGTTAGTAGTTCCATAACTTAAAGATTTGTAATAGGAAAAGAGGTGACATGTGACTCCAGCACCTGCTCCATCTTGGTTTGATATCAATGATCCATCAGTATAAATATGGAGCCATTCATGTTCTGGAAATCTAGTATGGATTGTCTCTAATGCCAATAATTTTAGAACACTAGTTGGAGTATCACTTTTTTTAACTTCTTCTGTCAGGTGTAAATAATATGTGATGTCTAATGTATGTGTTGGATTGACTTTAGATATGAAGTTTTCCTTTGAATTAGGAAGGTGTACATCCTTCTTGATGTCTTGAATTTTGGAAAGAAAGCTCTCCTGAGTCTTTAGTGTATGTGTAAAATTTCTCTTGTGCCATGTATTGAATGGGAGTCTGATCAACTTTTCGTGTTGAATAAGAGCTGCTTTTTCTATTTCATATTCAATGGCGCATTGGTTGGTTAGTATTTCCATAGCTGCTATTGGTGTGGTTTTGATAGCACCTGTAATTAATCTCAGACTTTGGTTTTGAAAGATTTGAATCTTTTTTGTGTTTGCTGTTACAAGAACTTAGCTGCAGTAAGTAAATAATGGCTTTATATATAGATTGTATGTTGTGTTAAGCGTTGCTCTGGAACATCCCCACTTCATTCCTGTTAGACGTTTTAACAGTGAAAGGCGCCTCTCTGCTCTTTGTTTTACATTTTCTATTTGTTTGGTCCATGTAAGTTTGGTATCAAATGTAACTCCTAAATACTTTGCTTCCTTTGTTTCTGGTAATTGTTGACCCTCAAAATTTAGTTTTATTTTTAGTGGTTTTTTTTCTTAGTGAAAAGATTTGGTAGTTTGATTTTGTTGTATTAAGTCATTAAATTTTCTTTGGTCCACCTCTGTAAGTTGGTTAAGGATTGTTGCATGGTTTTTTCTAGTTCTGTACTTTTGCTTTTTGGTTTTGAAGTCCACATTACTAAGTCATCAGCATCATCATGTTAGGGTTACATTCTCTTTCTCTTTTCAAATCCTTCTTAAATTCTTTACGTTCCAATGTCCAATGTTCAATGCTGTAAATGCCAATAATGAATGGTAGAACTGCATTCTCACGCTTCATCGAATTTTGCCATTACATGCTCCTTGATGATCTTGAACTGCAGAGTACGATTTCCTTTGAAAACTGTATTTTCTTCTCTTTTCTTTGCCACATAGTCCAGCATGTTTCTAATATTGCTTTGAGCCTTCAGTTTAGGGTAGCTTTTCAGAAGCTTGTCGTGTGTGTTGAAACCTCTTATGTGATAATCATCGTATATGTTCCCTGGTGTATTGTCTTCAAAGGCTGTGATGATACTTTCGACTTTAACCTTCTTATTGGAAATCTAGTATGGATTGTCTCTAATGCCAATAATTTTAGAACACTAGTTGGAGTATCACTTTTTTTAACTTCTTCTGTCAGGTGTAAATAATATGTGATGTCTAATGTATGTGTTGGATTGACTTTAAATATGAAGTTTTCCTTTGAATTAGGAAGGTGTACATCCTTCTTGATGTCTTGAATTTTGGAGAGGGTTGGAATTCACTTTCCCTGCTTCCATCGCCTCTTCTCGAACTTCTTGTATCACTTCTGCTAGCAATGAGTTGTTTTTCATTAATATCACTAGCATCATAATTATGTGTTAGTGTTACAACAGTATCTGTTTCTAACTTATGCTCATATCTCTACACCATAATAGATACCAGAAAACACATGAATGATTCATCTTCTACGACAATACCATTGTCACAAAGAAGAGTTCTTCATAACTTTGTCTCAACCAATTGCAGTACATTAGCAGGATTGATTACCAATTGCCGACCCATCTGACGCTTCACTACACAAGTTCACAAAACACATCAGATGCACACTGCACCGTCCGTACCGGTCTCAACTGGCATACCAGCAGGTCAATGTCCTATGAGGCATGGCACACTCAGAGGCCTCTAATGGACGACTGCAGAGTTTTGCACATGAGCGAGTTTCACTAGTGCAATAAGGGACCTTTAAATTATATTTCACACGATTTTAGTATATAGGTGTTTGTTCGAGCGCAAGTACTTTCCTTGTCAGTACATAAACTTCCTAACTTCCATCTTGAGAACATAAATACACACCGTGCCTTGTTCTTCTGTGTTTACTCTGCGGGTGTAGGCCAATCACAAGCGTTAGCTCCCAAAACCTTACACGAAAGCAAAAGTGCCGACCTGTTTACATGATAAACCAGGTCAATTCCCTGACCAACCTCAACAGAATGTTGTCAATATACTTCATGTCTGAGAGAGCTGCTCGTAGTATTCCTTCACGTCTTTTAAGTGATCAATTATTTTGGAACCTGTGTGATGTTGCATAATTACTACCGAAGCTGTGTCAGAAATAAGTTACTCTACGCATCTTACAAGTAACAAACTGTTATCTATTCTTGTGAAATTACGCATCCAATTTGTATAAAAAAACATTTATTTTTTCGAAACTGGCTGATCAGAGAACAAAATGTCATTTGACTTTTTTGTTTGTAATGCTGAAGCACATATTAGAGGGAATGTAATGACTTCCCTTCCATCCTCTATACAGCGCTTCAAATTTTCATTGAACAACTTATTCTGTTATTAATAGAGCTTTTTGTTACCTTAAAGTAGTAGAATTTCATATAAAATAAACTAAAAGTACTTTATACTCAAAAATAATTTTATAACTAAACTAAGATACATTCATATCATAAGCACACCTGACAAGAAAATTACTTGCTTCGGTCAGGAGAAGGAGGAGGTATAGGTTTAAGGGTGTTTAACTACATGGTCATCAGCACCCTTAAACACAATTCATGGTAAGAGCCAGATATAAATTTCAATCAAAAATAAAATCACTAGCAAAAGGGAAAATAAATATACATAAATATATAAAACAAAATGGCAAAAGCCAAAATTTAAACAAAGTGGTAAAGATGTCAAAAGAGTATAAAAACTAGGTTATCTAAAATTCCAAATTCTCCAACTGACTTTGCAATCTGCTAAAATCCAATCTGCTATAAACTCTTTCTGCCAAGACCTCTGCAAATCTGGCAGAGTCAGGAGAACAAATGAGGTTTATCTATTCACATTCTTATCCTCTCACAGCAAATCATAAACAGCTGCTGATCAACAATGTCCTCATCATGACTCATGGGTGTTGTGTGATACGATGCAGCATGTTTATGAGTTGGATGCTCTCTCTGTTTTTTATTTTTTCCAACAGCTTTCCATTTAAGATACTATGAATTGTTAACTAGTATTGTTTTGAAATTAAATGCTGAACAATAAGGCATACTTTGCATTCCATTTAAAATTGTGTTTTCCAGAAAAAATTCAACACATGAAAATCACATTAAACTTATTTAAAAATATTGAATAAATTCTACCACAAATTATACAATCTTACCTTCATTTTGAATTTTATTTGAGAATTTTGCTGTGAATAGTTCCTGAGCTTGGAGTCTCAAAATAGCATAATTTTATTAAATGAGGGCAACTTCATCTTGAAAAAGAAACAAACAAACAAAACCAGTTGTCTATAATTGTTGCAGTTCGGCAAAAGATGTTAACTTAATATTGACTTTAGGGCAGAAAATTGAACCCCCCAAAACTTACAAGCGTTCCTGGTGTCCGATTTGAAATGGAATACCCCATATATGTAATGAATTTTATCAATCGATGAAGCACATCATAGAAGTGCATTTATATTACATAAAACTTAAGTCATCGTTTTAATAATGTTAGTCAAGGCAATTGTAACTATAATGAAAAGCTCTATTAATAAATGGTGTTAATCCATAATTTATACTTATCACATTATAGTAAGTGCAGTATTATCAAAATCTAGGTATGCAGTTTACAAATAACCTATTTAATTTCCCAAAAGTTGGATCATCGTGACTCATGCTGTTTTATAAAATAGATTGAATATTTTTTTTTTTTTTTTTAAAGGATCCTCAACTACCTGGTCATCAGCGACTGATTTATTGATTTGGTTATTACAACTCAACTGGTATCATGTTTAAAGTTATGGCTAAAATACATCCATGCTTTCTACTTGTCATGAAGAAGATAAATCAGTAATTTCATTTTCCATTTTATAGGAATATGAACAATTTCCAAAGAAACGTGAATCTCATACTGAGAAAATTTCTGGATCACTTTGTTTTCCATTTTCCTCTACTACCAAAAGAATGTCCAATCATACAGCATTTCAAAATTAAATCAAAATAGGAGCGTCATAGACAAGGGGATGGTAATTATACAACCTCTTTGGGTACATGATTGGTTGCTTTCCTGAGAGTAATTCTTGTAAAATCATAAGCATTCAGGTCATAAGTTACTGGTTTGTGATGGTTTTCAGTTCTGAAAAACAAGATTAACTGTGAAAGAAAAACTGGCGATGTATGGTAAAGAAGTGTAGTGGTATGCTCTGGTAATGTTTCACTAGAAACCTCAAAGCGTGGAGGAAAATTGCATTTGTTATTTCAGGGAACTTGAATATAAAAGTTTTATGTGTGCACAGTGAGCACATTTACTACTCCAAATATTTCTTGTGTGGGCAATGTGACTGTACCCCTTTGATGCCCATAATTTTGTGTTAGCCAGGTGCGCAATATGTGCATCATATATTAACAACAATGCACCACAACTACAATTTAACTGAAGTAAAAGTTCAATCATGTTTTAAGTGACCCTTGATCAACAAGGATTTGATCGAGAATGATGCACACGGCCATCAGTGAAATCTAAGATAAATGCAACAGTGAAAGTCATGAAAAATGACTGCAAAGGAGTTAAAAAAAATATAAAAAATCTGACATGGAAGATAACGTTAATGTGGTGGAAGATAATGTAGATCATTGAGAGGAAGGCTACATGGGTAGGCAGAAGAAGACGAGGATAACAGAGACTGCAATGGTATGCCCAGTCATGGTGCGAACTGCATTCAGTTGGGACAAAGAGGCCCTGAGTAGGGAGCAACTGACAAATTGAGTCAGCCAGGTATGTCGCCAATTCTGTCTTTAGCATCCTTGAAGCGACATGGAGAGGTGGTACAGCAATGCAACATTTGCACAACACACTCTCGACCCCCGCCACGCATTCAGTGTCAACCCCAAAGCAAGCTGATGGTAGTTCATTGTGATTATCTTTCTGCAGATTGCAGTGTACAGCTCTGATGAGAGAGATGTGTGATGCAGTGACTAGGTGAAAACTGGACCAAAGTCATGATATACTAAAGGAAGTATTGAATGTAGCTATTTGGGTGTGTGAAAAGTTTGTAAAAAATACTTGTGTGATGTTTATGTTCTTGTAATCATGTAAAATTGCAGCTCTCTCATACTTTTCAATTGTTACTCATGTTAAGTAGTGTAATGTCTTTAACACTGAAGTCTTTACAAACAGCAATTTCAGGTACGTGTACATCACAGTGCAAATAACCATTATTATTAGTGACAAAATAACCCAACACCCACATGTCTTTAAAACTCCTGTGTTCATTTTGGATTTGCCTCTCCTTGTTGAACCGAATTAGATGGAGTATTCAGTCAGCGTTATGTGGGACTCCCAACACTGCAAGATCAGTTTAAACATAAGCAAGTGCCTCAACATCTCTCAGGCATGCTAGACAATTGGAGAGTGTAAGCATACACTCTCTTGTTGCCCTTTCTGATACTCTTCCCAAACCTAGTCAAGGTAACAAATATTTCAGCCTTAAAGACACTGGCCCTTGTAAGAAATATATTATTTTTGTAGAAGATTTTGAAAGGTTTGCTTAACAGTCTTTAATTTTTCATGATTTTCAATTTTGCTGTTGAAATTTGTGTGAATCTATGAGGAATTTAGTGGTGTAAAGCTTATTCAGATATTCACTTTGAAGTGCCTGTATTTTGCTATTTAGTGAAAGTGTGCACTAACTGAGATTTCGGTTTGTGGCACTAGTATGACACTCTTCAAGCAGTTTTCTTTATAATGTTTTGTAATGTATCATTATTAAATCCTTGCTGTTGTTTATGCAGAGTTTTGATGCATATAATTCTCATGACTATCAGACACTTATCAGGCCTGCCAATAAATTCTGTTACATTGATAAACACACATTGGTGTCAGTGGAAACTTTGTGCATGTGCTTTTCAAATTTCTGCAATTTGTATTAATTGCTTGGTGATTAGAATCCATATTTGTTGTTCACCTTGTAATTAGTTAGAGATTAAACATTTCCTTCGTAACCAAGATATCAGCATAATGTCAATGCACACTATATACCCGTTACGTCATAGTGCATAATCTCTGTATTGTCTTGTGCACCTGGAACCTGCTCTTGTTGACCTCTGTATGAGTTGCAAAGTTCAGAGTCAGCTACAGTATATGGTTTATTCGTAGCCAACCTCGTGTCCATTGAAGGAAATGTTTCATCTCTAGTTATAAATATCTTTATTAGAACTGTAGCTATAACTTTAGCTGTTAGAATTACAATAAAATAAGGCTACACAGCTGGAGAGTTTTATTATTAGGGCCAGGAAGTTCATGAATTTGCATGTTTTTTCGTAGGGGTTAAAAATGTATGCTTTTACATCATGTGCACGAATTATGGAATTTTCAGTTATTTGGACATGATTTTATTGTGCATATAACTGCATATTTTCTTGATTTTGATAAATGCATACTGTTTCAATATTGCATATTTTAACTATTTTTTATTATTTTTTTCCATCTGGATAATATTTTTCATATTGGTAGTATTGCACATGATGATGCAGCTCACGAGGTGACGAGAACTAATGCTGAGTCATGTTGTCATGCAGTGAATTCCCTGTTTCCATCCTTTCATTATATGTATGTGTGTAGAATAACCAGTGTGTTATCTGAGAGGTTTATATTAACAAAGATAAAGTGCAGGTTTTGAGCAGCACGATCATAGCAACACTTGCCTGCCCACCAGTAGTTGTGTCGTGGTCTTCAAACGTAACAGTGTTGTGAACTGGTTCCCTTCAAATTAAATTAAGCGTATAAAATGTTAAAAAGCTCTTCAAATGCCGAAAATAAAACCAACTTCGAGTGCTAGATTAATTAATTCACAGAAAGAGTTTTCGGGTGATTTAATATCTGCAGATAATAGGGTACTGCTTTGTGGAGCGTGTGAGAAAAATGTAGGGAGTGAGAAAAGATTTCAAATAGTTCAGCAAATAAATGCAGCAAAACATATGGAGAATTTAATCAGAAAACTTGCAAACAAAGATCCTGTTCAAAAACAGCTAGTAGAGTGTTTAGGAAGTAGGGTTACGGAATTTTCCTATGACTTGTGCCAAGCATTTTTAGTTGCTGATATTCCCTTGTCCAAAATTAATAATCCAACATTTTAAAACTTTCTTGCCAAGTAAACTCGACAACATGTGCCTGAAGAAAGTATACTGCGTAAGACTTACGTGGGACATTGTTACAATAAGGTATTGTCAAATATACAAAATGAATTAGCAGATCAGTTTGTGTGGTTGCCTGTTGTCTGAGTGCCGTTCTATTGCTAAAATTAATCGTGGATGCTTTAAACAATGAACAAAAGACTACACCTTACCTTCTTAATGTGTGCGAATTGTCGGCCACTGACAATGTAACTGTGACCCAGTTTGTGATGGACTCTATGAAATTGCTATGGCCATGTGGAATCAAATACGACTGGTTACTTTATTTGTTAGTGACGCAGGTCCTTATATGGTAAAATCAGGACAAACTCTGAAAGGTATTTTTCCTAACTTAATTCATATAACTTGTTTGGCACATGTGTATCGCATTTCTGATACAGTACATGATTCTTTCCAATTGGTAGATACATTTGTGTCCAGTACAAAGAGAATTTTTGTTAAATCTCCTAAAAGAGTTAAGTTGTTTAGAACAACAGCACCTAATATCTGACTTCCTCCTGCACCAGTGTGAACTCGATGGGGAACATGGGTTGATGCAGTTTTATATTATGCTGAGCACATAGAAATAGTCGAATAAGTTGTTAATTCATAGGACTCGAAAGATGCATCAATAGAAACTGTGCAAAATATTCTGTCAGGCACTGGGTTAAAAGAGGGTCTTAGTTTCATATCTGCCCATTTTTCTTTCTTACCAACAGCCATAACGGCATTGGAAGCTGTACGATCTCCTTTGCATGAATCACTTACTGTCTTTGAAAAAACAATGTGATCTAAGTTCGGTTCCTGGTAGCATAGGTCAAAAAGTGAAAGAGAAAGTGAATTATGTAATTTCAAAAGATTCTGGTTATAAGCTGATGTGCGATATTCGAGACATCCTTGAAAGAAAACCATTTATCACACCAAGAGACTAGATTCTCTGTGAAGCACATAAATGCTAAGGCTTTCACGGCCGATGTTGCTAATTCCATTATGCATTCTTTCCGGGCTTGTAGG
Source organism: Tenodera sinensis (assembly GCA_030765045.1). Lineage (NCBI taxonomy): Eukaryota > Metazoa > Arthropoda > Insecta > Mantodea > Mantidae > Tenodera > Tenodera sinensis. Next base: position 158,965,296 of record CM060964.1, on the reverse strand, counting down.
CTGTGGTCCATAGTAGTATTCTCCAACGTTTCGCCGAAAACTTCGTTCGGCATCTTCAGGGAAGTCAAAGCTGTATAAAACAGGTTCCAGCATCCAAAACATGACTCAGTCCAACACAAGTCCAAAACAAGTCTTGTTTTGGACGCCAGAGCCTGTTTTACACAGCTTTGACTTCCCTGAAGATGCCAAACGAAGTTTTCGGCAAAACATTGGAGAATACAACTACTGGACCACAGCCTACAAGCCCGGAAAGAATGCATAATGGAATCTCTGTGAAGCAGTTAACACCATTTAAATATTCCCCGATAAGATCTTGTGACGTGGAGAGAAGTTTTTCACATTACAAAAGTGTTTTGCGAGACAACAGACAGTGTTTTACAGTTGAAAATTTGCGCAAAGTGTTGGTTGTGAACTGCAATTTAGCAGTTAATACTAGCAGTGGGACCACTTCTGCTTCAACCTCTAAGGAATAAGGTAACTTAATTTATTATTTATACTAACTTGTCTTGTCTACTGTAAAGGGACATTGTTTTAGTTAAATAGTGCATATTTCTTGGCATATTTTCAAGTTTTTAAGAGCATATTTGCATGCATATTTCAGTGCTTTTTAGGGCATGAACTTCCTAGCCCTATTTATTATCATTATATTAGGTTATCTCACTATATACCTTTGAATTAAATTATCCGCTAAACTACCTTTTTGACATTTTCAGCCTCTATAATTCATTTTTCTCCTAAACTGTTTTGATATACATTCATAAAACTTTCCACAATTTTTCGTAATTATATAGAAGTAAGGATTTTGCATTTGATTTGTTCTATTAAAGAAAATAAGTTCAAAACCATTTCTTTTCTTTCTTTTTCTTTTTAATTGCAGGTTACAGGAAAAAAAACTATACATTAAAATTTATTTTTTAAATTTAATTTAAGCCTTACTAAATATATCCATAATTTAATATATTTGATTTCTTGTTTAATTCTAAGGTTGATAAGTCTATTATCTTTGATTTTGAGGTACATAATGGTTTGAGTTTCGGTAAAGGGTGATTTTTTTATTTTTATTTTAACTATTTTTGAAAAATAAATTTTGAAAGTTTCTGTATGAAATTTGGCATGCACATAACAACAGAAAAGTGATATAGAATTTTAAAAAAGTTCTGGTAATAAATATAGACATTTCGTTAGTATGTACCTTTGCTACTTTGATGCTACTGCCAGCAAAATTGTGCAAACCTGGTACATACCTTATCTTGTATATTGTACATAAAATGGGGTTAGATGAATCAAGCCTTTGATTATGTACACTTTCATATACACATAAATTCATCACATGCTAAGGTCTAAGCATTTTGAAATCCGACAAGTTTACATTAGGTTTATATGCTGCATAATCTTTTCTCCAATGAATGTTGCAATACAAAGTTTTAATCCTTGATGTATGTTAAGTGGCGAGTACATTGAGCTGGGACAAATACAAGGGTCACTCTGAGGGCAAAAATGAGTTGTGAGAAGCAAATGCAAATCTTTTAGCTTCAGATTACAGCTTTTCCCTAAGGATTACAAATTATAAAGATGTAACTAATTACTGTGTTGTGTGTAAAAGAAAATTTGTTATTATGTGGTGGTGTTGATTAGTGCTGGAATTGTTCACCTTGTGATCCTTGGTTTGTCATCAGCTAGCCCACTGTTTTAGTAATAGTGGTGGAGTATGATTGGCATGGGGAGCTTAGGGTAATGAGACGGGAGACAATTTATACTTTGGTGCTATATTAGTTGAAGCAATACATACACACTGATGTTACATTCACTAACACTGTTCACCATTTCATGTAGTTTATTATTGTCACCATCTACGATGAGACTTCCACTGTATTACACATATGATCTACTAGACAATTTTATTCACTTTGTGTGATTTTACTACTAATAATATTGTTAGATACATTTGTTAGGCACCAGTATCGCCTTTATCCATTTGCCGGGACTTTGCTTCCCGGAGTGACGTGTACACAGGTCAACTGATTCTCACAGATAGGTAAAAAGCTTTCTCAACTGTAAATGGAAATAAGTCAATTATCATGTTACATGAAATATATAAAGGGTTCTCCATTTAAAACCTAATGGAGCACACAGGGTTTCACCTCTTCCGCGACCTTGCTGGATTTCCCTACTACCATCTGCCGTTGTGCACAAGGCTAGTCAGTACTGAGCCTCTGAAAATCCACATTGTGTTCAAGAAATACCTCATTATGATCAGAGAATTGGAGTTTGGTGTGCTGTTAGCACTAGATGCATAATTGACCCAATATTCTGTGAGCAGACTCTAAATGCACAGAGGTACCAAAATGACATTTTGACCCCATTTTATCATGAACTAACAGAAGAAGAGAAACCACTCTTGTCGAGTGGTTTCAACAAGATTTTGCAACTGCCCATACAGCAGAGGAGTCCATGAATAAAATTAGGGAAGAGTTTGAAGATAGGGTGATTAGTGCTAGTGTATGGCACTCTTGCTCCCCCAATCTAACAGTGTGTGATTTTTACTTGTGGGGTAACCTGAAAGGCAAAGTTTACGAGACAAATTCTCATACATTAAAGAACTAAAACAAAATATTAGAAATGAAATCGGAAACATTACAGTGGTCCAACTTAATTGTGTGAATCAGAATGTGCTCTCCTGATATAATGCTTGTTTAGCCGAGAGTGGACAACATTTTCAGCGTCTTCTATAAGGTAAGAACGTTATACATGTTTTACATGCAGAGTTTTGTGTAGCAGCAAAGCTGGCTATGGCACACGCAATTGCACACATGCGAAATGCTGTGCACCTGTTAGGTTTTAAATGAAGAATGCTGTATAAATATACATATGTCTAATACACTGAATCATATAATACTATAGTAATTCTTATATATTATATTTGAATAATTAATCTACTATAATTTTCTTGGGCTATAAGAAATAATGCTTCGTATGCCCCTATAATAACTAATTTTAATACATAGTTGATAAAATTTTGTTTGGCTTATAATCTTTCTTATTTAAAGAAAAATTATTTGAATGAATTCACATCCTTTTAATTTAGTTCACTGCTCATTAGTCTATAATGTTTATAAATGATTTTGTTATGCACCTTGTGATCACTACACGTGGTATGCTAGACTTGGTTGAAAATATCTTTCATTCTCACTTGACCTACCTACTTTTAGCAGAACGATACGATAACACAACACTTCCCCCTTAACTGTAGTCAAACATATGTTTTTGGTGGCTTTCTTTTCATTCAGAAAACTATTCTTTTTTACAACCAACACTTCGCTTTCAGGATTCATCTTATACCTGACATTTACTTGAAAAAGCAGTCTCTTTTTGTATTTACCTTAAATCTACAAGTTTATATTCTTATAAACTACAAGTTTATAACTTTTCTATCTGACCTTACCTTGGTCATCTCTTGTTCTCTTCTGACCCCAATGCTATTAGGGTTCCTGAGGGCTAGGAAGTCTTTATTTTTCCAACCTCTCCATTTCTCTAATTTCTCTATAAAACCTTAACCCCTAACATGATGACCTGTCATGGCATGTAATACGTCTTGTGATTGGTAATCAGAGGATATGGTCGGTGAATTTATTTTGATAATTCTCCCGGTCAGGTCGGTGAGACTCGTAAACCAATGACAGGTGTGGTCCTCCAGACATTCTGGGGGTTGTGAGAGAGCGATGTGACTGCCAAAACATAAAAATATGGTGCTCTCAAAAAAGTGGTTACATTTACTGCTAAGTCTCTTCAATATATTAGAGAGCAAGAGGATTAATGACTTCATTGTCAGAAATCCAGCATTAGCTAACAACAACATATTCTTATATGAAGTTTAACTTAACAATCATTTAGAGAGACAAAAAAAAAAATCAAAATAACAAATATATTTTCTAAGACATGTTTTGTATACTAGATTTAATATCATGAAATATTAGAACATTTACACAATATGTTTATTGCATATTGACAGTAACTATTGATTTTTACCTATAATACAAATATGCATAATGAGTGTTAATCTCATTATTTCTTATACATTCTTTTTTTGGTCTATGTGCCTTTCTCTTCTTCCGAACAGTTTTGTGGCATTTGATATGTCTTCAGTTCCTTATGAAATCTTCCAAGGATTTTGTTCCTTAACCCATTATTTTTATATCAGTCCAGAAAACTTCTGTAAATGTATATGGGCATAGCATTACTTTTTGGTTTTCTTTCTTGATTTTGCTTTAAAGCATTTTATTTCACAACAAAATTAGATGACCTTCTTGGATCTTCCATTCCCTGCTTTTCTTGTTTAAGTCATGCAACTTTCTTTTGATTGCTCTCTTCTTGATTGTTTCAGCTGCAATTTGCATATCTCTTCTGCTTCTATTTTAAGAGTATCGTCCACCTCTGTAGGGGTGAACCTTGAATATGTATTTTATTTATTATTCTTCCTTTCATTAATTCTATAGGCTTAAAATCTGTCACTTGATTTAATGTTTCATTTAGTATTCTTTCAGTTAATAGAATGAATGCAAACCATCAGCTATGATGAGCATGACAAAGAACATGCAAATATGAGTCATGCCATGCCAAATCGCACAAAATTTGACCTTCATGTCTCTGATTTCATTAATATTAGATTTTCGTGTTCTCTGAATGAAAAAATGATACACCTATTCTTTTGTTTGTCTGTAAATTAATTATTTTAGTAAACATAAAACATTAAATTTTCGGATATTTTACGCACACCGTTCAACATAAATATATCCGGTATTATTTTTCAGATAAATATGATCTGTAGCTCATTTTGAACATTGAAATGTGTACTTTATTTATACATTAAACAAAAAATAATTACTTTAATATTTCCTATTTTTACAAAGTTATTAATACTACAAACATCATTAACAATACAAACGGTCTACTTTAAATTTCCAGAAAAATTTTAAAATGTAGCTTGATGATACCATATAATCCTAGAAAAAAATTCAGATTGGAATTCCAAATACATACAGAGAAATCAAATAGCTTACCAAGCCGTGCGACGCAGAGTAACACTGCCTTTGCAGTCAAGAGGTACACATACCGCATGCAGCTGATTGCATATCATGAGTTGTCGTTTCATCAGTGTCAAACTGTTAGCATAAACACTGAAATAGCTATAGCAGATACTTTGGCCTATCACTCTCTTCACATGGCACAAAGTTAGCATTTAAATTTCCAATAATAGATCTACACTTGCAGTCATTACACTTCGAGTTACACTGACTTTTAAACATCCACCACTCTACCTTCACTTTGAAACAATTAGTTTTTTACTAATACCTGAGATTCAGATACCGGAACCAAACAGTGCAACTGTAGAGTGTCTCGCACTACTTTTGCTTGTTGGTATCCTGACTGAAAAGTATTATTATGCTCCTTGTTTTCGCTATTGGAGAAAAAGCTTAAGACAATGTTAGAAATGTTCTTCTGGGCCCAGTTAAAGAGTTTTCTTGGCATTGTGATAGGATCTATTCCAGGTTGAAGGCTCACTTTCATTGCAAGTCTCTTAACAGTACCGCCAATTCCATCACAAGGTCCTTTTCCATGTGATGTTGCAAAAAAGTGTCATTCTACTTGAATTTGGAAGTCATTTTTGTGGAAACAAATATTTGAAAAGTTTGTTTTATTTTTATACTGAACACTTGAGCCATCTGAAAAGTATATTATTTTATGCAATACTCCCAATTGTAGTAGTAGTAGTAGTATAGTAGTATGTAGTACTATGTAGTAGTATAGTAGTATGTAGTATGTATAGTAGTTTCAAATTTTATCAAAATGCCAGTTTGGGTTTCAAAAGAAAAAGTCTACAATAGAAGCAATTTGTAAAGGGAATGACATTATTATAAATGCTCTAAATAGAAGGGAACATGTAATCGCAATATTCCTTGATCTTTCTAAAGCCTTCGATTGCGTTAACATAGAAACATTGATGACAAAGTTAGAAAATTATGGAATTAGAGGCTTACCATTAAAGTGGCTTGGCTCTTATTTACAAAATAGAGAACAATGCGTTGAAATAATACACAATGTAAGTGGAAAGCTAACAAAAATTCGATCACAATTCAAAAAAGTAAAATATGGAGTACCACAAGGCTCAAAATTAGGACCGTATCTATTCTTACTCTACATAAACAGTTTATTTAAAATAATTCAAGAAGCTGGGGGAGTAGCGATAGGTTATGCAGATGACACTACGATTGTAGTTACAGGAAAAACAGAAATAGAGCTACAAATTAGGGCAAATACTCTACTAGAAAAAGTCAGTCAACATCTAAAAAATTTAGGTATGGTATTAAACGCAAACAAAACAGAGTGGATGCAAATTAGTCTCGGTAACAAAAAACAAACAAATACAAATATTAAGATAAAAATAGAAAACAGAGAAATTCAACAAGTAAATAAAACAAATTTCCTAGGATTAATAATAGACAGTAACTTGAAATGGAATATGCATGCTGAAAAAGTCATAAGCAAGATTAATTCAGGTTTATATGTACTAAAACAAATAACACAAATAATAGATAAAAGAAGTGTCAAGCAAGTATACTATGCCTTCATTCACTCGCACCTAAACTATGGAGTGGTATTATGGGGCACAACACATAAAACATTACTTCTAAGGCTGTTTAGGCTGCAAAAGAGAGCAGTACGCTTAATTGCAGGAATAGAAAAAAGAGATTCATGTAGAAATGTGTTTAAAAAACTAAATATTCTAACGTTGCCTTCTTTGTATATATATGAATGTACTAAACTCACATTAAAAAGTTATAATCAAAACAAAAACAGCAATATCCATAAATATAACACTAGAACAAAAGAAAATTATTTTAGAAATAGACTTATAGGTGGTCTAAATAATAAGTGCATAGAAAATAGTAGCAAAGATCTGTACAACCATCTACCATCTAGAATTAAACAGATAACAAATGAAAAAATCAAACTAAAGAATATTAAATCTTATCTATTAGAAAAGGCATTTTACTCTGTAGAAGAGTACAAAAATTGATAAAATATGGTATATTGCACTTCCCAATATTCTCAACTAGTCTCATATTTATGTAAATATACTTGTATTGTATGTACATAGAATTTGACGATCCTTGTAATATTTTTTACAATTGGTTGAAGGCTCACTTTCATTGCAAGTCTCTTAACAGTACCGCCAATTCCATCACAAGGTCCTTTTCCATGTGATGTTGCAAAAAAGTGTCATTCTACTTGAATTTGGAAGTCATTTTTGTGGAAACAAATATTTGAAAAGTTTGTTTTATTTTTATACTGAACACTTGAGCCATCTGAAAAGTATATTATTTTATGCAATACTCCCAATTGCTGTTTCAAAAATAATAACAGCTTTATTTGGAAAAGATGGACAGCTCTGGTGTCATGTTTTGCGCATTCAGAAATAGCAACAAAATTGTTATGTTTTATGCTACTATTGTCTTTATAGTAGGCCAGAAAAGGGTGAATCGTGGCCTGTCTATTGTTCCAGTGTACGCCCTGAACACAATCCTGGAGAAAAAAATGCATAATTTTCTGAGAAATCGGCTATTACTGTGCATTCACCTAATGTCAGATTTTGTTTGCACTCCTTCAAGAATAAATTCTGAGCTATGAATGTATGTGATAATAAATTAGTGAGCTTTGTTGAAAGTTGGTCTAGGAAATCCTCCACTGGCGATATTAAGCTTTCTAAATTTGTGCGATCTACAATCACCCACTGCCTATAAGTAATCTCTTGGATAGATTGTTCATCTAGGAGTTGTAAACGATGAATTAGATGTTCAGTTTCTGGACATGGCGTTACATTTCTTTAAATAACAGATGATGGGGCGATTGCAGGTAATTTGTGACAAGCATTCCTTATAATTAGTGTTTACTAAAGGTTAACTAGCGATAAAAGTATATTATGCAAACAATAAACAACGGATATGCAAAGACACCTCGCCCAGTGTTCACAGCAATTTCCTCAGTCGATCCAAGTGGCTCACCACACACACATCATGAGTAAAGTATTTATATCACTTCTTATTCGAATCCCATTCTGAAACCAGCGTAGTTCAATGCACAATATTTCTGACTGTAATTATATTTTTTAAGTTTTTCAAAGTAACCATATAGTAATTAGAATATATTTGAAAAATACTACCCCCTAAAAGAGGCTGATTTTATATTTTGAGTGAACCTAAAAAAATATGTTAAACTGCAATTTTTTTTACTTCAGATTGCTGCAAGCACGAACATTCTAAAATTAAAATAATATTCAGTATAATGATTTTTATATGATACAGCATGCAAATATACGGTAAAAATAATATTTAAAAAAGCGCAAAATAAGTGTGTCACACCAAAAAGAAAACATACAGGTTATTTAATCTCATCTACTGATAATATTAATAAATTGGAGAAAATAGTATGTCAAGTTTCAGAAGTGTTCAATTTGATGTGGAACGATCCATTTCAGTATTTATGGTAACAGTTTGACCCTGACGGAACGACAACACATGATATGCAATCAGCTGCGTGCGCTATGTATACCTCTTGACCGTGAAGGCAGCGTTACTAGTGTTGCCAACTATAATTCAATAAAACAAGCTAAACCGGCTTGCCAAAAAGGCTAGATTGTATTTTAATACCCTATATAAACATTAGAAAACTACATTATTAAAAAAATACGCATGGATCACCTAGCAAAAATAAACGTGGTCTTCGTCATCCCCCTCTGCCTCATTTCTACTGCTGCAGCTGGGATTTCCCTTAGGCTCTTGCATGTATGCAGGATTTGTATCAACAACTTCAATATTTCGTCTGGAACTTCGCATGAAAAATATGATGTATTGAGGTCACATTACTTTCTCTACTCTTGTACTAACCATTCTTACAAACTGTTATTCCTATATCTTCTTCGTGTTAGTTGAGATAAACATTTGTACAAATTATCTTATTGCTTATTTCTTTGTAGGTGGAAGGAGAATATTAGAATACAGTAGGCTTTGAGCGATTGTCAAATCTTTTAAAGCTTCTGTTCTCTTTGCAGGGTTAATATAACAAATTGAATAACGATGTTCCATTTGACAGAAATATAAATAACAAGGCATATCTCCGAAATGGTACACTATAAAAAATTATTCAGACATAAATTGTGTATTTTAGAAAGATCTACAGTTTTTCATAGTAAGATTTGGTCTATCTTTAACGGTTTACCAGTTATGCAAAAGTCCAGAGTAAATAGGAGTACAGAGGTTATAGCCAGAAAATTCAAAATATACATTTCATTTGTCATAAAGATATTTCAAACCTATGGGATCTTAATCAAAATCTTTTTTTTTTTTTTTTATTTTGGTGTTTAACGACGCTGTCAATTGCTAGGATCACATCAGCGTCGTCGGTGTGCCGGAATTTTTTCCCTCAGGAGTTCTTTTACATGCCAGTAAATCTACTGACATGGAGCTGTCGTTTTTAAGCACACTTAAAAACCATCGGTCTGGGCCGCATCTGAACCTACGACCTTGGGATCGGTAGGCCAGCGTCTAACCAACTGAGCCACCCAGACCGACGTCAAAATCGTTAGAGCCATTTTCAAGAAAATCGAAATTTTCCATGTAAAGTGTAGTTTAGGGTGGAACAATTTTCTTCAAAATCTTCGTGTCGCATCCTTGAAAGACATTAAACTTAAATACCAACTTTGGTTTCTAACCAACTTTTCGTTTTTGAGTTATGTTGTCCACAGGCTCGAAATACACATACAGACCTTTTTCTAAAACGTGCCAAAGAATCTAACAACTTGATGGAATCCACACTCCCAGATTCAAAAGATTCGGGAATTCACCAAAAGGATTGTTTCATTACGTGCAATAGCTGCAGTAGTGAGATTAAATTATGTATTATTTTAAAGATACCGGTAGATGAGTAAAAAATGAAAAAGGCTAGAAAAGGCTAATGAAGCTTAGAAAAAAGGCCAGGAAAGCTACTTGTAGCTTTTTGGAAAATTTATAGCTAGATAGGTTCTCAGAAAGGCCAGATCTAGCCATAAAAAGGCTAAGTTGGCAACAGCGTTACTCTGCGTCTCACTGCTTGGTAAGTTATTAAATTTCTATGTATGTAATTGGAATTCCAATCTGAATTTTTTTCTAGGATTATATAGTATCATCAAGCTAAATTTCAAAAATTTTCCGGAAATTTAAAGTAGACCGTTAATATTGTTAATGATGTTTGTAACATTAATGACTTTGTAAAAATAAGAAATATTAAACTAATTTAGTTTTTGTTTTATGTTTACCGAAATAATTAATTTACAGACAAACAAAAGAAAATGTGTATCATTTTTTCATTCGCTGAACACAAGTTTAATATTAATGGAATCGGGGACATGAAGGTGAACTTTTGTGCGATTTGACATGGCATGACTCATATATACCAATATTTTTAATTGATCTTCCCACTGGTTTGGCTTGTGCTCTATATCTGAAACAAAAATATTGCTTTATTCCCGAATGTATAATTCCTTTCATAAATTTCTTTCCAGAAAATATAGTGGCGTTATCTGCCAATATAGTTTTCATCTTTCCCTCTTTTGTAATGTACTGTGTTCTCAATTTATCTAAACCAGATCCCATTGGCCTTTTTAAGTGTGAAAATTTGCACTTACTTGCTGAGAACGTCAAAACATACTAAAATGCATCTATTACGAAATGTTGACTTTGGAAGCTCACCGTGTACATCCAGACAAACTCTTCCAACTGCTCTCCTATGAGTTGGTATAATACTGGTACATAAGATCCCTTTCTTTGCATTCCTCACATGTGTCACATCTAGCTATCATCCTTCTAACCTTTACTCTCAATTTAGGAGTGTACTATCTTTCACAAAAGTAAATACCCACCTTCAGCTAAACGTAGGCGAAGGGTCACTTAAACCTCAGGCGTGCTTGCAGAGGTGGTATGAGAATTAAATTAGTCATGTGCTTCTCTTGCTGTCCAAAGGACGTGGCAGCCATGTCTCCTCTTAGCTCACTCACCTCACAGTTTTAAAAAGCAATATTTCAGCAATCCTTCTACATTAACGGGCAAACATTGCAAATTTAACTTCCGTGCATCTGCAGAAAATGTTTTCTTATGGCGTTTTATTAAATTGTGGACTAGAACTAAGATGATTCCAGTATTGGGTGCTACACTTAGAGACGCGAGTTTAATCAGCGAGATACAGTTCCTGTGTTGCCTATAGCGCAACTGGCTAAGCCGTGTTCGCTCAAGTCTACAGTGATGGACTAACATTAGCTCGAATCTCACTCAACATCATTTTTTTTTATTTCCCTTTTCCTAGTTTCTTTCTTAATGGGAACATCATTACTTATATAACCCGTGTGAAATATAACATTATACAAGCAACTCGTAATAAAATCTATTTACATCTTTTTATTCTGCATAGCGTTGTAACTGTTCCGCCGTCCTATGAATGCTGCAGTACGATTGTAATTATTTTAAAACCGAATGCTTTATAAGATATTAATTGCAATTGCTGAAAATAAATCAGGGAACACGCCTACCTCACCTGTCAATCATGCCTCCCTGAATTAATATTTCCCTTTAAATATTCACATTCAAAGGCATCTATATATAAATTTCGTAGACTATCACCATATTAAAATATATAAGCGCGTAATTGTGTAAAATACGGTTTTAATGGTCATAAAATGCATTTTACAAGATCTGGATGCCAGGGAATAATGTAATTAGTGATACATTAAACAGAACAGAATGCAGTTGTAGATTACTTCAGCGGAAGTAACTTGCACCTAGCAAGGTTGCCATGTGGTATATTTCCAAGCACTACACAATGTTGCCATGTCCCCATCAACTAAACTGAATTTCTAGCAGTGTGCCTTCATCCGATTCTCCACTCCTGATAAAAAGCTGCAGAGAGTTAAGTACGTTTGTTAATTTTGTATTTCAGAAAATAAAGTTGTGAAAGGCGGGGATCAAACCCCCGGCAGCTAGAAGTTCTAAATGCACGGTCAGCGCCTAGACCTCTCGGCCATTCCTTACTTGGGCAATCTGGCTGTATCATATGTTATTAAGGCTAACCACTAACTTCGCAGCTAATTTCAGTGCAAGGTGGAAAGTTCGTTAGCACCTTTAGAAATGGTTTAAAATTTGTTGTTTTTTCCCCTAAGTATTCCCTTACATTTATTTAGAGGAATAAGAAAAGACGATATTTCTATAACAAGAACGAGTATCGGAGTGTTCAGTGCGGAGTTTAAGTCCGTTTGGTTTATTTTTATTAATGAAAGACAAAAGATAAGGGAATAGCTAATATCAATAATTAATTTATATTTATTACCTACACAGAATATACGCCTATCTTCAAGAACCGGAACGTCTTTAAGGCGTTACCTATCTTCAAGAAGGCTTTCAAAAAGGATCACTTATTAAACATTTATTTTATTGAATATTTTTAACAATAAAAGGTGCTTTTAATGTGAAGTCTCGTTTGGTTTTGGTCTTCTGTGCAAAGGAAGTGATTATCATTGCACAAAGTTTTGTTTTTGACGTCCTGTAAAATTGAGCACCAATAATCGCTTTGAAAACACAGAAAATGTTTACGTGCTCTAAATTTTCAGTTCAAGTTTTTAAATCATTATGCTCTGAGAGATTATTTTCATTAAATTTCCTAAAAATGTTAAAAGCCGCTGCCTTAACAGAGATGCTCTGTTATTTTTCACACGAGTGCTAAAGTTTGGGCCAGCCTAAATATTAACAGCTACAGAAATAACCTTCATTGTCTCATTGGTGTATAATGGTCACGATTCATCACTCCTATTCGAAACTAATACCTTTATACAATTAACTTTTTGCCTTAACTCTTCCATTATATATAATAACAGGAATGATTTTCGGTTTTAACAATTACTTATACCAAAAACAACTCATATTTAAAGACGAATGACTCACGTGTGTTAGAATTAAATGAATTCAGACATGATTGAAACCCTGGAAGGAGCATAAAGCTATCGATTCCTTGCAAACAGCATTTAATTTTAATCTCCAGTTTACAATACAGATATCTACTCCTACGCAACTTGGAGGGTTTGACTACTAAGTTAATTTTAGTGAACTATAATGCCTATCAGATAATATCACATCTTATGTTTAGATATCACTGCCCCTGTAAATCATCACAAGTGCTGTGAACTTTCCGCCTTGCACTGAAATTAGCTGCCAAGTTAGTGGTAACAACCTTAATATCATATGATAGACCACTAATACGCAAGGAAGGAATGGCCGAGAGGTCTAAAAATTCCTTAAATATTCCTATTTTTAGATCCATAGCAATACAGAAGGTACATGAATCAATATAATTATAGTAAACTTGAAATATATTTTATTGTTTAGTATAAAAAGGCACAAAATGTAGTGGTAGTTATAGCTACCACCATCTGTTCCTGCTGACTCAAAACCTTTAGTGGATGGTGGTCACCATTTCTACCACCTCGTGGCTTTCTATAATTGAGCTACATAAACACATTCACAGGTTTCATTATTCTTTCTTTGGTACATAATAGTGCTTAAACAAAGCTGGAACAATATCAGAGCTATCTGTTAACACATCAAATTGCTCTCCGTTATCAAACATTTTACGAGCCGTACGACGTCCCAACACAGCTTGGTGTAGTGATTGGTAATCCGTCATCTGCATCGGAATCGCCTTCAAAATCAGAATTCATAGCGTGATCGTCGCCAATTGGGTTCAAAAATGAAATTAACTCTTCTTCATTCATAGATTCAAGCTGTTTGTATGATATTCTTTCATCCATGCTGGAACAACAACAACAATAATAATAGTAATAATAAAAAATGATTGTCCGTTACCGCGCAAGATAACTAAAATAACTCGAAAGCCAGATCAAAACATTGCACTATGATTCATTGTCAGTATTGGCTAATATCTAAAATTAACTGAAAAATATCCGTGATGTTTCTAAATTATGTACTTTTTATACAACTTCACTAAAAGTGATGGGCATATCTTGTACGGAAAGATAAGCATGCACAATTTATTCAGTATTCTTTGGCTATTTTTGACTGCATTCAAATAAATTGTATTGCAAATTGCCCAAAAATACTTTATATATGACAATATATATGATACATACCTTCAGTGATACTAATTTTAACGTAAAACAGCGAAAACTGTGCTGCAAAACCATTCATTGTGAATAACGGCGAGAAAGATGGCTGTCCTGTGGATGGTGGTAGGAAGGAGTACCACCTTTAAGAATGTACAGGACTGCCAACAATGTCATAATGCAGGTGGTGTTGCAAGTGACCACTCCATTTAGCAACACTAAAGCTGTTGCTAAGGGTCAGATTCTTTATATTCCGGTGCTTATTTACCACCTTATGCTATGTGGTATGCATACTTACCACCCTACTAGAGTGTTCTGTGCTTACCACTATCCTATAAAGGGCTAGGCGCTGACCGTGGAATTCAGTACTTCCAGCTGCCGGGGGTTCGATCCAGCAGCATGTTTATTTTCTGAAATACAAAATTAACAAACATGCTTAATTCTCTACAGCTTTTTTATCAGCAGTGGAGAATCGGATGAAGGCACACTGCTAGAAATTAAGTTTAGTTGATGGGGACATGGCAACATTGTGTAGTGCTTGGAAATATACGACATGGCAACCTTGCTAGGTGCAAAGGTTGCTTCCACTGAAGTAATCTACAACTGCATTCTGTTAAATGTATCACTCATTACATTATTCCCTGGCATCCAGATCTTGTAAAATGCATTTTATGATCATTAAAACTGTATTTTACACTATTATGCGCTTATATATTTTAATATGGTGATAGTCTACGAAATTTATATATAGATGCCTTTGAATGTGAATATTTAAAGAGAAATATTAATTCAGGGAGGCATGATTGACAGTTGAGGTAGGCGTGTTCCCTGATTTATTTTCAGCAATTGCAATTAATATCTTATAAAGCATTCGGTTTTAAAATAATTACAATCGTACTGCAGCATTCATAGGACGGCGGAAAAGTTACAATGCTATGCGGAATAAAAATATGTAAATAGATTTTATTACGAGTTGCTTGTATAATGTTATATTTCACACGGGTTGTATAAGTAATGATGTTCCCGTTAAGAAAGAAACAAGGTAAAGGGAAATACAAAAATAATGTTGAGTGGGATTCGAACTAATGTTAGCCCACCACTGTCGATTTGAACGATCACGCCTTAGACAGTTGCGCTATAGGCAACACACCAACTGCGTCTCGCTGATTAAAATCACGTCTCTAAGTGTGGCACCCAATACTGGAATCATTCTAGTTCTAGTCCACAATTTAATAAAACGCCGTAAGAAAACATTTTCTGCAGGTACACTGCAGTTAAAGTTGCAATGTTTGCCCGTTAATGTCGAAGGATTGCTGAAATATTGCTTTTTCAAACTGTGAGGTGAGTGAGCTGAGGTGACATGACTGCCACATCCTTTGGACAGCAAGGGAAGCACACGACTAATTTAATTCTCATACCATCTATGCAAGCACGCCTGAGAATTAGGTGACCCTTCGCGCAGGTTTAGCTGAACATGGGTATTTACTTTTGTGAAAGATAGTACATGTTTTCTAAGACAACATTTGTGGTTTAGTCTGTTTCGGAGTACACGAGATTAATATGGAAATCCATAATCATAGATGCTTCCACACATTTTCGGAATACAACTTTTCCATTTCAGCATAATAGTTTGGGGTCTCTTATACAGCAATCCATCACTTATGGCAGTGCTGGAGCCACCTTGTTCACTTAACTTGTCTGATACTTCTAATAACTTGATCACTTTATCATCTATCTTCTGCAGCTTAACATGTTGCTTCATCTGATTTGCCATTTCTTTACTTAACCTAAATGTGTAATTGCAGCACTTTTATCTCACATTTCAGTTTTTCAGTACTCTCGGGGATTCCAGTGACAATATTCAGTTGGGAGAGAATATCACTGAATATGTTCAGTTTTCCTGAAATATGAACTACTACAATATCAAAGCTGGTATAAATGGAGATATCTTGTTAGAAGTTTACTTGCATTTATTAATGAAGTTTAAGCTAATGCTATCTTCTGACAAATGTAACTCTAAAAGCGAGTCAGAGCGAAATAAGGAGCATCTGGCTCCAGTTCAGTTTCTGAAGCATCCTTCTTGATAGAGTTCAGTCCTTATTCAGTCTAGTGGCATGAAAATCACCATTTGCTTCTTGTTGGGTTAACAAAGTACCATATCATCCAGAAAATACATTGACTAATACTTGATGTTTCCAGTGTTCATGTGATTGTTCCAACAATATACATAATGCAAAGAGTTCTGCACCTTCTGGAAGCATTCTTAGAGTTCTATGGCCCATTTCCCTTCCTGATCCTTCTGTAACAGCTGATGCATTGGTGCTATTTCCTGCGCGTATCATGGGATGAAACGAGTATTGAAATTGAAGGCACCAAAAATTATTCGTTGTTTTAAGTTTTTTGGCAGTGATATTTTCAAAATGTCTTGTATTCTTTTTGGATTTGTCTTTCATTCCTTTTTCGTTAATGACGTATGCCAGAAATTCCATTTCTTTAGCTTAAAGGTTTTACTTGTGAAGATTTGACTGTCATACTACATTTATGTAATCTTTGCAATCCACCATTCATTGATCGTGGATTGGAAAAGAAAAGACGACAAGGCATGTTGGTGGAAACATTAACAATGAAATGTGAACAAAGCAGAGTGCATTTGCAGGAAGATATTATTTCACATATTCGAGAAGCCCTAAAAATTGTATCGGCAGCAGTGAGAACAATATTCAAAGAAATCAGGAAACCCTGCAGTCATTGAATCCCCCACCACCTCACAAATGAGAAGAAAAACACTTCTGTACATTGGTTTCAGGATATGTTGAAATATTTAATGGAGGATTCCAAAAGCATATTTAACACATAAACAGCTGATGAAAGTTGGATGTACACACAAACTAAGCAATGGTCATTGGTCTGAGTCTGACCGAAAGAAGACGCCGCATCCAAAGTGAGGTAAGCAAGAAGTGTTGGCTAGAAGATGATCTGCTCCTTCCTAGCTAATGGTAATGTGACAATTTCACTTGAGGGACATAAGACTGTCACTGACAGATGTTGCTTAGAATGCAATACAGAATACGTCGAAAAGATGCAATGATAGATTTTAGATCTTAAATGTTGAAAATGTTACTGCAGTCATCTTCTGTACTTCCAGAGGGACCCTGGTATAACAACTACATTATTGCAGTAGTTTTGTGAAACAGACCCTTTGAAAAATGAAGCCATTGCAAAAAAGAAAAAAAAAAAAAACAAAAAAAAAAAAGAAAAAGAAAAAAAAAACATGTAATTGTGGTGCTGCTCTGCCAATGTGACCTCTATGATCTATTGTATGATTGCACCCTAAACATAGAACTGTAGCTGTGCTTTCAAAATAGTTGCCTGAAGGTATGTTGTTGCAGTTGAATTTGTTTCTGTTAGGTTTTAAATATCAGAAGTGGGGGGAGGAGGAAGGAAAAGAAATAAAATAAAAAAGGTAAATAAAATTTGATCATGTGTATTTTCTAGCAATGGGCACTTTATGCAATATGAAACATTTATGTTGATGACAGCAAATAGCTCTTGCACTTTCAAAATAAATTCCAATACTTGTAAGAAGAAGCGAAATTGTATTAATTATGTGAACTGTGCAGGATATAAGGATTCTAGGAAAGAAAAATAACACACAAGAATGTTAATTCTAATCTTTGCACATGAGAGCAAACTATCAGCTGCAAGTTTAGATGGTTAGGGGTATCAGCACCATGCATCCACCAGCTGGAATTTTGGTTTTTGTGGCCTATAGATTGCTGCCGATCGTAGCTCCTCATATTTCTCATACTGCAGACAGTAGTCTCCCCTTGGGTGGATTAAACCTCAGGGCACTATATGCCAAACTTTTGCACCATAACGGACGACATAAATAAATGTACTGTGCAATGAAAGAAGTGATACCTTGTAACTTTCTTCCCACTCGCACAGTAAGTTGTTTGTAGTTCTCTAGTTTGTAGCTTTTTCTTCAAGACAGTTTTTCAGTAGCTAGCTTGAAAGTACCCATTCTCTGCCATAATAAAAGCACAAATTCTGATACCTCAACTTTTGCAGTCCATTATGTAGTCATGTGAGTGCTAGAAGTCAGTGGCTCCTCGTAACTTGTCGCAGTGGGTGTGCAGTATATTCCATCCTATCTGCTTCTATTCTCTTACTCTTTCTGGCACACACCACAGTAGTTATCTATACACTATAAGCAATACGAGTTACGCCAATTTTTGACACCAGGGGGATAAGTGGCGCTAGTGTCGCAAGATGGCGGACGTGACTTCAAGATGGCGCAAGAGAATTCAAGATGGCGGCCGTTAATCGGGCTAAAGTAAGTCCTAATCCACCAAAAAAAGGCTGGAAAACATGGTGCAATGTTGGGGTTGAACTCAAAAAAGGGGTGGTAGAAATTTGCCACAACTTTTTAAGTTCAACCCCAACATTGCACTTTAAGTTTTCCCGCTTTTTTGGTGCGTTAGGACTTACTTTAGTCCAATTAACGGTCGCCATCTGAATTCACTTCCATCACCTTAAATTCACGTTTGACATCTTGTGGCACTAGCCCCACTGGTGGCAAAACCTGGTTGCACTCCAATCGCTTATAGCGTATATATTTCTTATATCTTTATTTTTAAATTTTATGTGCATAACTGACCTAAAGACCCCAGTGGAAGGATACCGCCCCACCCTGCTTATTGTTAACCACATAAATGACCCTACCACACCTTGCACCCCTCTTCATGACGCCTGGCCAAATGCACTACACCAATGCTGGATGGCGACTGGCAGAATTACGACGAGATACACCATGAATACCCACTAGGGCAAGGCGCTAGTGTCGCAATATGGTGTAAGGGAGCGTCGATGTGTTCTCGACGGGTGTTGGGAAGAAACGCAGGAGAATGATCTTGAAGCAAGTAGTTATCTATACACTATAAGCAATACGAGTTACGCCAATTTTTGACACCAGGGGGATAAGTGGTGCTAGTGTCGCAAGATGGCGGACGTGACTTCAAGATGGCGCAAGAGAATTCAAGATGGTGGCCGCTAATCGGGCTAAAGTAAGTCCTAATCCACCAAAAAAAGGCTGGAAAACATGGTGCAATGTTGGGGTTGAACTCAAAAAAGGGGTGGTAGAAATTTGCCACAACTTTTTAAGTTCAACCCCAACATTGCACTTTAAGTTTTCCCGCTTTTTTGGTGCGTTAGGACTTACTTTAGTCCAATTAACGGTCGCCATCTGAATTCACTTCCATCACCTTAAATTCACGTTTGACATCTTGTGGCACTAGCCCCACTGGTGGCAAAACCTGGTTGCACTCCAATCGCTTATAGCGTATATATTTCTTATATCTTTATTTTTAAATTTTATGTGCATAACTGACCTAAAGACCCCAGTGGAAGGATACCGCCCCACCCTGCTTATTGTTAACCACATAAATGACCCTACCACACCTTGCACCCCTCTTCATGACGCCTGGCCAAATGCACTACACCAATGCTGGATGGCGACTGGCAGAATTACGACGAGATACACCATGAATACCCACTAGGGCAAGGCGCTAGTGTCGCAATATGGTGTAAGGGAGCGTCGATGTGTTCTCGACGGGTGTTGGGAAGAAACGCAGGAGAATGATCTTGAAGCAAGTAGTTATCTATACACTATAAGCAATACGAGTTACGCCAATTTTTGACACCAGGGGGATAAGTGGCGCTAGTGTCGCAAGATGGCGGACGTGACTTCAAGATGGCGCAAGAGAATTCAAGATGGTGGCCGCTAATCGGGCTAAAGTAAGTCCTAATCCACCAAAAAAAGGCTGGAAAACATGGTGCAATGTTGGGGTTGAACTCAAAAAAGGGGTGGTAGAAATTTGCCACAACTTTTTAAGTTCAACCCCAACATTGCACTTTAAGTTTTCCCGCTTTTTTGGTGCGTTAGGACTTACTTTAGTCCAATTAACGGTCGCCATCTGAATTCACTTCCATCACCTTAAATTCACGTTTGACATCTTGTGGCACTAGCCCCACTGGTGGCAAAACCTGGTTGCACTCCAATCGCTTATAGCGTATATATTTCTTATATCTTTATTTTTAAATTTTATGTGCATAACTGACCTAAAGACCCCAGTGGAAGGATACCGCCCCACCCTGCTTATTGTTAACCACATAAATGACCCTACCACACCTTGCACCCCTCTTCATGACGCCTGGCCAAATGCACTACACCAATGCTGGATGGCGACTGGCAGAATTACGACGAGATACACCATGAATACCCACTAGGGCAAGGCGCTAGTGTCGCAATATGGTGTAAGGGAGCGTCGATGTGTTCTCGACGGGTGTTGGGAAGAAACGGAGGAGAATGATCTTGAAGCAAGTAGTTATCTATACACTATAAGCAATTCGAGTTACGCCAATTTGTGACACCAGGGGGATAAGTGGCGCTAGTGTCGCAAGATGGCGGACGTGACTTCAAGATGGCGCAAGAGAATTCAAGATGGCGGCCGTTAATCGGGCTAAAGTATGTCCTAATCCACCAAAAAAAGGCTGGAAAACATGGTGCAATGTTGGGGTTGAACTCAAAAAAGGGGTGGTAGAAATTTGCCCCAACTTTTTAAGTTCAACCCCAACATTGCACTTTAAGTTTTCCCGCTTTTTTTGGTGCGTTAGGACTTACTTTAGTCCAATTAACGGTCGCCATCTGAATTCACTTCCATCACCTTAAATTCACGTTTGACATCTTGTGGCACTAGCCCCACTGGTGGCAAAACCTGGTTGCACTCCAATCGCTTATAGCGTATATATTTCTTATATCTTTATTTTTAAATTTTATGTGCATAACTGACCTAAAGACCCCAGTGGAAGGATACCGCCCCACCCTGCTTATTGTTAACCACATAAATGACCCTACCACACCTTGCACCCCTCTTCATGACGCCTGGCCAAATGCACTACACCAATGCTGGATGGCGACTGGCAGAATTACGACGAGATACACCATGAATACCCACTAGGGCAAGGCGCTAGTGTCGCAATATGGTGTAAGGGAGCGTCGATGTGTTCTCGACGGGTGTTGGGAAGAAACGCAGGAGAATGATCTTGAAGCAAGTAGTTATCTATACACTATAAGCAATACGAGTTACGCCAATTTTTGACACCAGGGGGATAAGTGGCGCTAGTTTCGCAAGATGGCGGACGTGACTTCAAGATGGCGCAAGAGAATTCAAGATGGCGGCCGCTCATCGGGCTAAAGTAAGTCCTAATCCACCAAAAAAAGGCTGGAAAACATGGTGCAATGTTGGGGTTGAACTCAAAAAAGGGGTGGTAGAAATTTGCCCCAACTTTTTAAGTTCAACCCCAACATTGCACTTTAAGTTTTCCCGCTTTTTTGGTGCGTTAGGACTTACTTTAGTCCAATTAACGGTCGCCATCTGAATTCACTTCCATCACCTTAAATTCACGTTTGACATCTTGTGGCACTAGCCCCACTGGTGGCAAAACCTGGTTGCACTCCAATCGCTTATAGCGTATATATTTCTTATATCTTTATTTTTAAATTTTATGTGCATAACTGACCTAAAGACCCCAGTGGAAGGATACCGCCACACCCTGCTTATTGTTAACTACATAAATGACCCTACCACACCTTGCACCCCTCTTCATGACGCCTGGCCAAATGCACTACACCAATGCTGGATGGCGACTGGCAGAATTACGACGAGATACACCATGAATACCCACTAGGGCAAGGCGCTAGTGTCGCAATATGGTGTAAGGGAGCGTCGATGTGTTCTCGACGGGTGTTGGGAAGAAACGGAGGAGAATGATCTTGAAGCAAGTAGTTATCTATACACTATAAGCAATACGAGTTACGCCAATTTTTGACACCAGGGGGATAAGTGGCGCTAGTGTCGCAAGATGGCGGACGTGACTTCAAGATGGCGCAAGAGAATTCAAGATGGCGGCCGCTCATCGGGCTAAACTAAGTCCTAATCCACCAAAAAAAGGCTGGAAAACATGGTGCAATGTTGGGGTTGAACTCAAAAAAGGGGTGGTAGAAATTTGCCCCAACTTTTTAAGTTCAACCCCAACATTGCACTTTAAGTTTTCCCGCTTTTTTGGTGCGTTAGGACTTACTTTAGTCCAATTAACGGTCGCCATCTGAATTCACTTCCATCACCTTAAATTCACGTTTGACATCTTGTGGCACTAGCCCCACTGGTGGCAAAACCTGGTTGCACTCCAATCGCTTATAGCGTATATATTTCTTATATCTTTATTTTTAAATTTTATGTGCATAACTGACCTAAAGACCCCAGTGGAAGGATACCGCCCCACCCTGCTTATTGTTAACCACATAAATGACCCTACCACACCTTGCACCCCTCTTCATGACGCCTGGCCAAATGCACTACACCAATGCTGGATGGCGACTGGCAGAATTACGACGAGATACACCATGAATACCCACTAGGGCAAGGCGCTAGTGTCGCAATATGGTGTAAGGGAGCGTCGATGTGTTCTCGACGGGTGTTGGGAAGAAACGCAGGAGAATGATCTTGAAGCAAGTAGTTATCTATACACTATAAGCAATACGAGTTACGCCAATTTTTGACACCAGGGGGATAAGTGGCGCTAGTTTCGCAAGATGGCGGACGTGACTTCAAGATGGCGCAAGAGAATTCAAGATGGCGGCCGCTCATCGGGCTAAAGTAAGTCCTAATCCACCAAAAAAAAAGGCTGGAAAACATGGTGCAATGTTGGGGTTGAACTCAAAAAAGGGGTGGTAGAAATTTGCCCCAACTTTTTAAGTTCAACCCCAACATTGCACTTTAAGTTTTCCCGCTTTTTTGGTGCGTTAGGACTTACTTTAGTCCAATTAACGGTCGCCATCTGAATTCACTTCCATCACCTTAAATTCACGTTTGACATCTTGTGGCACTAGCCCCACTGGTGGCAAAACCTGGTTGCACTCCAATCGCTTATAGCGTATATATTTCTTATATCTTTATTTTTAAATTTTATGTGCATAACTGACCTAAAGACCCCAGTGGAAGGATACCGCCCCACCCTGCTTATTGTTAACTACATAAATGACCCTACCACACCTTGCACCCCTCTTCATGACGCCTGGCCAAATGCACTACACCAATGCTGGATGGCGACTGGCAGAATTACGACGAGATACACCATGAATACCCACTAGGGCAAGGCGCTAGTGTCGCAATATGGTGTAAGGGGGCGTCGATGTGTTCTCGACGGGTGTTGGGAAGAAACGGAGGAGAATGATCTTGAAGCAAGTAGTTATCTATACACTATAAGCAATACGAGTTACGCCAATTTTTGACACCAGGGGGATAAGTGGCGCTAGTTTCGCAAGATGGCGGACGTGACTTCAAGATGGCGCAAGAGAATTCAAGATGGCGGCCGCTCATCGGGCTAAACTAAGTCCTAATCCACCAAAAAAAGGCTGGAAAACATGGTGCAATGTTGGGGTTGAACTCAAAAAAGGGGTGGTAGAAATTTGCCACAACTTTTTAAGTTCAACCCCAACATTGCACTTTAAGTTTTCCCGCTTTTTTGGTGCGTTAGGACTTACTTTAGTCCAATTAACGGTCGCCATCTGAATTCACTTCCATCACCTTAAATTCACGTTTGACATCTTGTGGCACTAGCCCCACTGGTGGCAAAACCTGGTTGCACTCCAATCGCTTATAGCGTATATATTTCTTATATTTTTATTTTTAAATTTTATGTGCATAACTGACCTAAAGACCCCAGTGGAAGGATACCGCCCCACCCTGCTTATTGTTAACCACATAAATGACCCTACCACACCTTGCACCCCTCTTCATGACGCCTGGCCAAATGCACTACACCAATGCTGGATGGCGACTGGCAGAATTACGACGAGATACACCATGAATACCCACTAGGGCAAGGCGCTAGTGTCGCAATATGGTGTAAGGGAGCGTCGATGTGTTCTCGACGGGTGTTGGGAAGAAACGGAGGAGAATGATCTTGAAGCAAGTAGTTATCTATACACTATAAGCATTTCGAGTTACGCCAATTTTTGACACCAGGGGGATAAGTGGCGCTAGTGTCGCAAGATGGCGGACGTGACTTCAAGATGGCGCAAGAGAATTCAAGATGGCGGCCGTTAATCGGGCTAAAGTAAGTCCTAATCCACCAAAAAAAGGCTGGAAAACATGGTGCAATGTTGGGGTTGAACTCAAAAAAGGGGTGGTAGAAATTTGCCCCAACTTTTTAAGTTCAACCCCAACATTGCACTTTAAGTTTTCCCGCTTTTTTGGTGCGTTAGGACTTACTTTAGTCCAATTAACGGTCGCCATCTGAATTCACTTCCATCACCTTAAATTCACGTTTGACATCTTGTGGCACTAGCCCCACTGGTGGCAAAAACTGGTTGCACTGCAATCGCTTATAGCGTATATATTTCTTATATCTTTATTTTTAAATTTTATGTGCATAACTGACCTAAAGACCCCAGTGGAAGGATACCGCCCCACCCTGCTTATTGTTAACCACATAAATGACCCTACCACACCTTGCACCCCTCTTCATGACGCCTGGCCAAATGCACTACACCAATGCTGGATGGCGACTGGCAGAATTACGACGAGATACACCATGAATACCCACTAGGGCAAGGCGCTAGTGTCGCAATATGGTGTAAGGGAGCGTCGATGTGTTCTCGACGGGTGTTGGGAAGAAACGGAGGAGAATGATCTTGAAGCAATGGGTAAAACATGGTATGCGGAAGTGACGTGTCGGTATTTGATTGGACAAAATAAGATGGAATGGGATTGGTAGTTAGGATTTTAAAAAATGGCAGTGATTGGAAGAAATAAAGAACGTTGCGATTGGGTGAAAAATTAGGAATGAATGAAAGAGAAAGGTGAGGGAAAGGTATAAAAAAGGGGGAGAAATGAGGGTGGTAAATAAAAGGAATTGCAAGAATGTTTGCGATAACGGTAGCGTTGCTGACGGTGAAAAGTATATTTTAAACAAAACGAAAAGTCGGTTAGCAGACTTACATTTAAATTCACTATCTTTGAAGAATGATATATGAACCCATGGTATGCGGAGAATAAAAGGAATTGCAGGAATGTTTGCGATAACGATAGCGTTGCTGACGGTGAAAAGTATAGTTTAAACAAAACGAAAAGTCGGTTAGCAGACTTAGATTTAAATTCACTATCTTTGAAGAATGATATATGAAACCATAGCATCCAATCGCCGAGAATGTGATCTGTCACAATATATGTCGGTGAATGGTCCAAGTGCGCCGATAAGCATCTGCCGAGGTACATCCGCTCTAGGTTTCTTATGATTTGCTGCATTTTGACTGCCTAGATGCATTGTTGCTCGTAGAAAACGAAAAAAGGCACGTGATTTGCGGAAGGGAGAAGTGATGTGGTCTTGATGGGTGTTGGGAAGCAAAGAAGGGAAGGATTTTGGAGGAATGGGGAAACGTGATATGCGGAAGTGACGTGGCGTGATCTGATTGGATAAAATAAGACGAGTTGTGATTTGGTCGTTAGCATTCCAAAATGACGATGATTGGTGGAAATAAGGTGCGTTGCCATTGGATGAAAAATGAGGAAGCAACCTTTGCCTTATAAAAAAAGGGATAGAAAAAGGAATTGCAGGAATGACAGCGTTGCTGATGGTGAAAAAGTATAGTTTAAAAAAAAACGAAAAAATAAGTCGGTTAACGGACTTACATTTAAATCTTACAAATCTTTACAACCAGCACATCAAATTTGCTGCCCACGGTGCACAGCAGTGTTTGTTCCATAAATTTCCATGGTGTTAATATTTGTACATTTACATTTTTAAATTATTGCTATTGTGTGTGTGTTTTTTTTAATACAGTGCTCATGTTAAAACAAATTTTATGTGTCGTGTTCAACACAACTCACTTGTTCAAACTTTTTTTTTTGTATTTCCAAATGTTCTGTTTTTATTATTATTATTCTCTGTTTCTCTCTCTCTCTAATACACCGCACATGTTGTGCTTTTTGTGTTTAATGCGTGTTTTTTTTGTTTTTTTATTTACTTATTTGTACTTCGCCCAGTTAGGGTCCTTTCCATCTCCTCATATCTCCATAGCACTCCCTAGCCTAACGTTACATAACCTAAGCGAACATATTTGTTAAGGTACTTTAACATAACCCAACATATCTTCTCAGCGTTTCTATCTGTGGGCACTTACAAAGGTATGCTAAGCGCGACGGCTGAAATCCCAGCTCTTTTAACTCAGCATTCAGCGTTTCTGTTTTTGTCCTTGTGTTTATTCACATTCGTAGTGATTTGTTTTGTTCTTGTTGATATGTAGTTTAGTGTGTGATGTGCTGAACCACGGTCTGAGTATTATATCGGATTTTAACTGTTGGCTTAACATTAAAGCATGTCTGTTAAATGCGTTAGAAACCAAGCAAACAGGTACAACTTATGCGTATCATTGTAATTGATATTTTAAGGAAAATTTAGAAGCCTTTTTTTAGTAAATACAAAATTTCGAAACATTTTCCATGTTGGAACTGTCGGAATATATAACACCTTATCGTAACTGGATGCCCTGCACGCGCTCCCAAATGCTAACGTCAACAAGTTCCGACATGTATGCGGCGTGTGTCGGTTGGCCGCTTAAGCCGTGGGAGAAACACGGTCACATATCCCGTAGCCTTCTGTGTTAGACCGAAATGCAGATCGGTTTCAAAGCACGTAATTGCCACGGAACGCTTGTGTGAGTATGAAGACAAGTTGCATATTATCTGCCAGCATTTTCTATCTGTGTGAGAGACTCATATGAACGCCTTTTTTAAAAGGTATGCCAAACATTTTAAAAAAGCTTGCTAATCAGCTCTTGAATTATCTTGTTATCTTAATTTGATAGTGTGACGTGTTCAACCATAGTCTGCGCATTTTATCGGATTTTAACTGCTGGCTTAACATTAAAGCATGTCTGTTAAATACGCTTGAAATATGAACCTATGTTCAAAACAAAAAAGACGAAGAAAAACAAGCAAACGAGGAAAAAACAAGACTCAACTTATACGTATCAATATAATTGATATTTTGAGCAAAATTCTGAAGCCATTTTTTCAGAAAATAGAAAATTTGGAAACATATTCCATGTTGGTTTTTTTTCTCAACATTTTCATATCTCGTTCTTGAAAGATTTAAATGTAAGTCCGTTAACCGACTTCTTTTTTCGTTTTTTTTAAACTATACTTTTTCACCATCAGCAACGCTATCATTCCTGCAATTCCTTTTTCTATCCCTTTTTTATAAGGCAAAGGTTGCTTCCTCATTTTTCATCCAATGGCAACGCACCTTATTTCCACCAATCATCGTCATTTTGGAATGCTAACGACCAAATCACAACTCGTCTTATTTTATCCAATCAGATCACGCCACGTCACTTCCGCATATCACGTTTCCCCATTCCTCCAAGATCCTTCCCTTCTTTGCTTCCCAATTCCCATCAAGACCACATCACTTCTCCCTTCCGCAAATCACGTGCCTTTTTTCGTTTTCTACGAGCAACAATGCATCTAGGCAGTCAAAATGCAGCAAATCATAAGAAACCTAGAGCAGATGTACCTCGGCAGATGCTTATCGGCGCACTTGGACCATTCACCGACATATATTATGACAGATCACATTCTCGGCGATTGGATGCTATGGTTTCATATATCATTCTTCAAAGATAGTGAATTTAAATCTAAGTCTGCTAACCGACTTTTCGTTTTATTTAAACTATACTTTTCACCGTCAGCAACGCTATCGTTATCGCAAACATTCCTGCAATTCCTTTTATTCTCCGCATAGCATGGTTTCATATATCATTCTTCAAAGATAGTGAATTTAAATGTAAGTCTGCTAACCGACTTTTCGTTTTGTTTAAAATATACTTTTCACCGTCAGCAACGCTACCGTTATCGCAAACATTCTTGCAATTCCTTTTATTTACCACCCTCATTTCTCCCCCTTTTTTATACCTTTCCCTCACCTTTCTCTTTCATTCATTCCTAATTTTTCACCCAATCGCAACGTTCTTTATTTCTTCCAATCACTGCCATTTTTTAAAATCCTAACTACCAATCCCATTCCATCTTATTTTGTCCAATCAAATACCGACACGTCACTTCCGCATACCATGTTTTACCCATTGCTTCAAGATCATTCTCCTCCGTTTCTTCCCAACACCCGTCGAGAACACATCGACGCTCCCTTACACCATATTGCGACACTAGCGCCTTGCCCTAGTGGGTATTCATGGTGTATCTCGTCGTAATTCTGCCAGTCGCCATCCAGCATTGGTGTAGTGCATTTGGCCAGGCGTCATGAAGAGGGGTGCAAGGTGTGGTAGGGTCATTTATGTGGTTAACAATAAGCAGGGTGGGGCGGTATCCTTCCACTGGGGTCTTTAGGTCAGTTATGCACATAAAATTTAAAAATAAAGATATAAGAAATATATACGCTATAAGCGATTGGAGTGCAACCAGTTTTTGCCACCAGTGGGGCTAGTGCCACAAGATGTCAAACGTGAATTTAAGGTGATGGAAGTGAATTCAGATGGCGACCGTTAATTGGACTAAAGTAAGTCCTAACGCACCAAAAAAGCGGGAAAACTTAAAGTGCAATGTTGGGGTTGAACTTAAAAAGTTGGGGCAAATTTCTACCACCCCTTTTTTGAGTTCAACCCCAACATTGCACCATGTTTTCCAGCCTTTTTTGGTGGATTAGGACTTACTTTAGCCCGATTAACGGCCGCCATCTTGAATTCTCTTGCGCCATCTTGAAGTCACGTCCGCCATCTGGCGACACTAGCGCCACTTATCCCCCTGGTGGCAAAAATTGGCGTAACTCGAATTGCTTATAGTGTATAGATAACTCACCACACAATTCTAATTCACAATTCATATGGGCAATTGGGTTCTCATGTTTTGCTATTTATGTTTTACTTTAAACGGCCAATATCATAACAACCATTATTTGTCCAGATGTAGTTTCTCTCACTCGCAAGCATTAAGCATGGAAGACAGCTTCTCTTCTAAGAATAAACCTGAAAGATTTATCTCCTTCAGTTTTGCCATGTTATTCATTCCCACACTTTCATACATTCAAAGTTCCTGCTATGAGCAGACACAACTGCATGCAATTTGCTGCCAGAAACACAAACATAATAAAGTACTCCAAACTGAAGTATTGACCTTAGTAAATTATGACATGAAGAGTAATTATATGCATTTATAATAGTTTAATAAAAATAGATGTAATTGTGTTTACAACATTAACATAACTGTCATTGTAATATAGAAAATGGCTACATTATTTTTAGAAGTGTCAAGTTGGCTAACTGCCTAGCTGGTTAATTGCAATTTCTGCTAAACAAGAGGCAGGAAAATACTCGTACCAAGGAAAAGGGGAAGATTTGTACGAGAACGTAGTGCGCTTGCAGGGTAACTATCACATCTGTTGGCCTTCTCGGTCATGCTGCTTTGACTTGCCATAATCCTAAATGCAAGTTTTTCCCTGCTCCCCACAGCCCCTAACCTAAAAGCTTCCTTTGTCAGTCGCAAATCTAGTTTATGTGTCTCTACAGCTTGTTCACCGTATGCGCTGGCATTTTCTAAACAGGGTGTGTGAAAATTAAACGAGCAAGTTCATATAGAAGAAAGTTCGACATTCAACTTTCTCATATGCACGTCTGTAGAGGTAAACACACATTCACATACAGGATAGTGGGTGTGCAGTTGCGAGTGTGCCCTCACCCAGGAACTGCCACCGCTAGAAGTTCTACACTTTAAGAATTAGTACAATCTTTATGCATTGCAAGCCAGAATTATTCAGCACGGTTGCATATGAGCTATAAAAGAGCCAGTAAATTTAAAAGTTTCTCAGTTGGCTGTACCATTCGTTTCTCTTGTGCCGCTTTAAGGATCACCTAAGAGCTTTCTATTGCTACCAACAATCCATGTAAGTCCATGACAAAAGATCATGTACCTCTGTGCAAAACACAAAAAGTACTAAAATGTAGTTACTAACATGAGCGTCGGCATGTTGGAAGTTTGCAATTAATTCGTTATTCTGTTGCCAAAAACTGTAAAAATTGAGTTATTGTATTTGTTACGGATAAGCATGTTAATTTATGCTAAATAAAAAGTGTACTTTACCTCAAAATTAAAGCAATAGTCTAACAGTAATTGATTGCACATTGCGTTTATTCTTTTCCAGGGGGGGGGGGGCCGCGCCCCCCCTTTGCGACGCCCATGGTTACTAAGCTTATTGTACTTTCAAAATGTGATATTATTGCAAATGTTTTTATCAATACGAATACCATAATAGCTGAGATCCCCAAACATGTTTGCTTTGTGTTCCATGTCACATACATCTTTTGTAGGATTTAGAAGTAGAGGCCAGACATTGCGTTATTTACACATAAATCACCAGTTTCCATATTTAGAAATAGGTATATTTATGCAATGATTTCTTTTGTTGTTAGGGAAGTCAGCTTTCAAGACATGCTTGTATTGGCCTTGTGGTAGTGAATTTTGGTGTATTTTTTTACTCCTGGCCTATTTTATACCGTAGGTACTAAAGCAAATGCCCTGCCTAACTCTAGGTGATATATTGCTTATTTACTAAAAACGTGCCGAACTCAAAACAGACATGGTACCTCCATCAAAATAAGTCTCCTGAAATAAAACACTGAAACTTTTAGAAACTTGAACATAAACAGGTCATTTCAAGTAACTGCATTATTAAATGAAGCTTTCTTAACACCTATTAATGTGCTGAAAGCTGGCTCTGCTGTGTAAAATTGTGGACATAGTAGACTTTGGGATTCATGTTCTAACTTATTGATACAATTTTCTACTTTATGGGGGTAGTTTCAGAAGTACTCAGCCTAACAGAAAACACAAAAATGTATGCAGAAGAGTTGATATGCAGAAACCTTATCATATTTACATTGGTATCATTTAGATAGAGCAGTTGGAATAATTATATCAATGCTCCATAAGCAACCCCAGCTTAGATTAATTACATTTTATTAGGGCCTTTCCCGATGCTTTAAAAGCTGGTAGACACCATTTGGAAACTATGAGTGTGATTGACAAAAAGCGTTGACAATACAGACACACATGCACACAGACGCACTTTTCCTAAAAGTAGGCTTGATTTTTGTTTTCTTTTTTAAATTCAGGGAGCTTCAAGGCACGTATTTCTGGTGAAATCTCAACATAGAACTTTTGGGTGCAGCACGGTACTTCCTTCTACCTACTGTAGGTAAGTGTCAGAGAAAGTAAGGAGAAATGTGCACTGTTACTCATAATACACTCCCATCTATATTGTGGAGCAGGGATACAATATCATTATATTATAGATGACTTACAACATATACAACATTCAGAACTTCATTTGCCCATTACAAATTATGTATATCTCTGATTTTATATTATAACCCTGCAGCTAAACAGCCCTTTCAGGGCCAAGGCCTACTGCCTGGCTGCTCCATCCCTCACCTCTGCCCACTACAGGGTCCATGAGTGGGGTGGAATACTGGAAGGAGGGACATGGTCAGGTCTTCCTCACGTTTAAGGGTACCCAGTTGCCAGAGCACATCTACTGCGGCTACGAGCGTGCCGTCTTACGTCAGTATGTGCCGAATCCTATGCCGTGCCTCCAGTGCCAGAAGTTCGAATACAAAGACGTCGTGCACCCATCCTGCTGTCTGTGGGCATTGTGGCTCTTCAACACATGAGGGCGCGTCAGTGTGCAAAGTTTCTGGAAGATAAATGTATACAGGGGCTAGGAGTGAAAAACATCTTACATTTCCAGAAGCGCGTCTTCTCTTTGAGCAGCTCAAACCTGCAACCACCCCGGTTATGCCTTAGCTGCCCGACACGCTCCAGTCAACACTGTAGCCATTCAGCACATTCCTGTCTCAGATGCTTTCACACAGACAGACCTTCTATTGAGTATCTCCTCACTGTCTCGTGCCACAATTGCACCGGCTACTACATTTTCAGCCGTACAGCTCACAAGACATCCACAAGCCGTAGCCAGCCTGTCGACAACATTGTTCCAGACCCACTGTTCGTGCCAGCAGCCGCTCCTCGATGAAGTCCCGCTCCCGCTCCGCAAGCCACAGGGCAACTTCAGACTCCCGCACGTCAGGGGAGTCACCTGGGGAGAGGGAATTCCACATGTACGGTCCGAAGTCAGCTAAGGTAAAGAAGCAAAAGATGAAGACCAAACACTAATCTCTTTGTTACCATGGAAATAATGCAGTAAAATGTTAATGGATTCCGGGCACGTGCTCCGGACATACAACACTTAGTCTTTCAACGTTCTCCATCAATCATCTGTCTATAGGAAACCCACTTGCAGCCTAATCACTCTTTCCATCTTAGTGACTTTTCAGCATTCCGGCACGACTCCGCAGGTGATAGGCGAGCATTCGGTGGTGTAACTACTCTGGTGGCGCATAACATCTGCCCTTAACACGCCGCTGCAAGCTGTAGCGGTACGTGTCCTGTTGCAGGGTCTGTGCTTGTCTGTTTGCAATGTATATCTGCCACCGGTCAGTGTCGTACACGGGAACCATCTTCGGTCTCTCTTGGCACAGATTCCGCCACCGCTCATCTTTCTCGGCGATCTGAATGCCAAGCACCCTCACTGGGGCTCCGACACTGACGATGCTCGTGGGTGCCTTGCAACAGACATTTGCGATATGTCCGGCTTAGTCCTATTAAACATTGGTGTGCATATCTTATCATCTGCCTACGGTACACACTCAGCGCTAGACGTTTCCTTTTGTAGCCCGTCATTGGTACCACTTCATGATTGGTCAGTTCTTTCCGGCTTATATGGCAGTGATCATTATACCATTAACATTCACCTATCCGACCCTTCAACACAACGTCCTCACTGGATTATTTTCAAGGCTGACTGTGGGAAATTTCTTTCGCTCATTCACCTCACCGACGTTTTTCCCACCATAGACGAAGTGGTAGAATATTTTACTTGCTCTGTCCTCGCAGCGGTATCCAGTGTCCCTCGAGGTTAATTTACACCACGTCACGCCCCTGTGCCTTGGTGGTTCAAAGAATGTCGTTTGGCTGTTGAAGCACGCAAGTGTGCTCTGTGTGTTTTTACTCTGCATCCTACGTAGGCGAACTTTGCAGCTTTTAAACATGCTCGTGCTAAGGCACGCTTTATACTTCGTGGTGCCAAACGCAAGTCCTGGGAAAACTATATCTCTTCCTTTTCCCGCCGAAGTTCGGCACAAAAGGTGTGGATTGTTGTTCGGCGTATGTGTGGCAATTGTCGCCGGACAATAATTCCCGGCCTTGCCGTCAACGGCTTACATTACACCAGGGAGCAGGATACAGCCGACACCTTTGCTACTTCTTTCGCTGCTACTAGCCAAACTGATAGCTACGATTGGGCCTTTATTACTGTCAAGGAATCTGCAGAGAGGATAGTTCTCGATTTTAACAGTGACTCTAGTGAACCGTACAACACACCCTTTACAGAAGCGGGGCTGGCGCATTCTTTGTCTCTTGCAAAGGACTCTTCTCCTGGTCTTGATGACATCCAACGACAAATGCTGCTTCATCTTCCACCTGTGTCTCTCTCCTTCCTGCTGAGCATGTATAAGCGCATCTGGCTTCAGCAGGCTTTCCCGTCTTCCTGGCCAGAGGGTATTGTTATCCTCGACCTGGAAAAGACCGGACACTTCCTTCTAGCTACCGCCCTATTTGCCTGACGAGTATCGTTTGCAAGACCTTCGAACGCATGATTATCACTCGCTTAGTGTGGTGGGTAGACGAATAACCTGCCGAGCAATATTCAGTGAGGTTTTAATCGCAATTGCTCCAGTGTCGACAACTTGACACGCATGGAAGCTTACGTTCAAAATGCCTTTCTCCTGAAGCAGCATATCGTGGGTGTCTTATTTGATCTGCAGAAGGCCTATGACACCACCTGCCACTATGGGATTCTCCGTACTCTGCACGGCTACGGTTTCCGTGGACATTTAGCGATCTTTCTTTTTAACTTTTTAAAATTACGCCGCTTTCGTGTCCGCATTGGGACCACGCTCTCACACGAGAGAATCCAGGGGAATGGTATGCGCCAGGGATCGATTCTCAGTGTCATGCTTTTCGCCATTGCCACGTCACTGTATGTTGACGGCATTGTTATATACTGCAGATCCTATAATCTTGAGCACACTGGACGTCAACTGCAGCTAACCATAACATCCATTGCTCCGTTATACACATGCTAGCTTCCACTTTGCTCAATGACCGAAATGCCGTAGCAATTACGTGACTTTTCCCCTGTGCGTCTATTTGTGTAACTACTGAGCCAATCGCAGAATATTTGAGTTGACTCGAGTAGTCTTGTTTGGTTTGATGCCCGCTAGGAGCGTGACTGTCGATGGCAGGCTGGTGCCAGAAAGCTGGCGCCAGTCAGTCTCGGCGTGGATTTTCAGGAGAGAGGTCTTGGCATAACTGGTAAGTGGGGACTATCGAGTCCGCCGTTAATATTGCGTGTTTAAGTTAAAGGGGGAGGGCCTTCCTGATACTCTGCGAGCTTCTTGATGCTCTGCGAATGTGCTCAATGGTACCTGAATACGGAAATTCACATTGTGTGTAATCTAGAGCAAAAGGTTAAAAGTACATGTATTGTAGTTGTCATAAATGACTTTCAGGCCGCAATTATTCTGTTTAATTTATGAATAAAAAATTGAAGACTGCCCACTACTTTTATTAAAAAGAAAAAAGGGGGGGGGCATTCCACTCTCTTGTATAGGTTTGCCGTTAACCAACCCTACCCGGTCCGTATTAGTTATAGAGAGGCATTTGGAGGGCAAGCCACATAATGAAAATGGTGCAATTTTGGTAGCATAGCGTGGTTAAAATTGCCGGTAGTGAAGGTAGTTGAGTTTTTAGGAGGCCGAGTATTTGATTTTAGTTATGGCCGTATCGCCAGATTTTCACCTTTTGCGAAAGCATGAATTGCTTTTTGAAGTGGGAATTCGTGGGGGAGATTATTTAATTACGGCAGGTGTACCTGCCCTATTAGACGTTTTCCGTCAGGTCAAGGAGAAGGATTATGTTAAATTGGCCGAAACACATCCTTTAGTTGTAGAGTCGCCTTCATTATGCGAGGCAGCGAACTTAGAGTTTGCTGAATTGTTTGCTGATCCCAATGCCAGTTCTGGTTTTTCAAAACACCAGATTAGGCGTTTAACTGCTAGAATTTTTTATTATGTGCAAAGAGTGGATTATTTTTTACGATTTCCACAGGGCATAAAATTTACGACACCATTAGCTGATTTACGAACCCAGTTTAAGAAATATCTAGATCAACTTTCGCAACAGCAGGGGGAAACCTCTTTACTGTCTAATATGCCGTCTAATGCAGGTCCAACTGTGTCAGCTTTCAAACCCTTAAAACTATTACATCCGCTTCAACAGCTGGCGGAATCATTTCAACCTTTTGAGTTAGTAGATGTTTCAACTGCGGTTGAGTTCCTAAAATTTCTGGTTCGGGCTAAAGAGTGTGCAAGGTTGTGTGAAGTTTCTGACTTACAATTGTTAGAAGTGATTATGTCCAGATCGGGCGATATGGTGCGCGATATCATTGGAAATGTTAAAGGGAACGCTGACCCGATAACTGACTTACACGAGAGGGTTTTGAGATGTTTTATTCCTAGTCGCGTTTCGCATAAGTTAGTCCAGGATTATTATTTGAAACCCCAGGGGTTGGGAGAATCTTTTGCGGATTATGTGGCAAGAGTGAAATTGTTTGCACGTGTTTTGAGATTGCCAGACGCAGAGAGCAAGATTTGTGATTTAATTCTTACTGGCCTGGCTCCTGACACACGTTCAGCCTTGGTATTTATGTCACGACCAACAAGCTTTAAAGATTTAGAAGCTCTTTTTCCTCATTTAGCGGAATATCACGCTTCAAATTCGGCACGTGGTGTTGATGTGTCTCGACCTCCACCATTCGGTGTGGAAGACCACTCACAGCATTATGGTAGTGCAGTTCCCGGGCGAGGGAATATTCGGTCAAATAGGCCTTGTTTTCGGTGTGGATCTACTAGTCATCTGGTAAACCAATGTCCTGTTCCTCGTGGTCGGGGGAGGTATTTTCGAGTACCAGAAGAAAGGGGAGTTCCAACACGTCCCAGTTGGCGCCAGGCGTCGGGGGTGCTTTCGGCTAGTATGACATTTCGTCGTCTTGTAGGCAAGCCAAAATATTTGAAGCCAACAGTGCAGTTGTTGGTTGGTAAACACCCACTGCTTGCCCTTTTAGACTCGGGAAGTTCATGTTCATTAGTTCACGAAGCTTACTATTATCAATGCCTTGTTAAAGGCTCGAGTAAGCCCCAGAAATGTAATATACAGTGTATTTCTGTTAACGGTCATAGCTTCCAGGTAAATACGAAAGTTCAATTAACGATTCGCCTGTCGCGATTCACCTGGAAACATATTTTTTATCTGTTGCCAGATTTGCCTTTTAAAATAATCTTGGGATCGTACTTTATGGCTCGAGTCGGGCTAAGGCTTGATTTTCGTGCAAAGGAAGTTTCGTTTGATTTTGCGCCAGATGAGCGCGTTCGATATCAGGACGGGCAGTTCTCCAAACAGGTCCCTGTTGCGCCAAGTGACCTGGTAGAGCAGGTTAACACCGAGAGTGTTTTCTCCCATTTGGCCGCAGATCAGGTTCATTCATTGGAACAGTTGTGCGCTAAACACGCAGCGTTGTTTACAAATCGATTGGGGGTCACGGATTTAGTTGAATATGACATCCAGTTAACAGACACCACTCCTGTGAAGTTAGCTCCATATAGGCTGACTCCGCCCAAAATGGCTCTACTTAGGAGCAAAATTGAGGACATGTTGGAGAAAGGGGTGATTCGTCCGTCCGTATCTAATTATAGTAGTCCTGTTCCGAAGGGCAATAACGATTTTAGGGTAGTGGTGGACTATCGACACCTAAATAAGAGGATCAAAATTGAGGCCCAACCCATGCCGCATTTAATACTCTATGTTCCTCCAAACTTACCAGACAACTTTCACTACACTGCTCATAAGAATTGTTTACATGCGTAAACGTTAGAGGTAACGGTAGATATCATGGAGGGAGCCCCGAAAACAGGGCAGGGTAATTCATATAGTACTATGTGTAGTTTTACGCACTTCGAACGCGAACCATGAGAGGGAGGGCTAGGGAGACACTCGAAAGAGTACCAGATCCTGGAGAAGACGTGCGCCAGCGTGGACGGGGTCCCTAAAGTTAACAGATTGAACGCGTCCAACGCGCCAGGCGAATAATTGAAATTTTAAAAAAAAAATTGTAATCACAATTATTGAAGATCTCTCTAATATTTCCATTAAACTCAAGTGCGTATCTGCAAATTATAAATTATTATAAGTGAATTCTTTGAGTCGTGTTGTCTATCTCCACATATCGTGATAATTTAAGAACATAGAATTGTGAATGTTCAGTGCTAGTATTTTTTGAAATTATATCAATTACCCTGCCTTCCAAAAACGGCCGCACCGTAGCCAAGTGGTTAGACCATTTGCTTCTCACCAAAGCGGCCCGGGTTCGAACCCAGGCAACCGCATGTGAGATTCGTGGTGGAAAAAGAGGCACTGGGGCGGGTTTCCTGTCCATTCCATGTATCATCAGTGTCAACGCCTGCGATGCAGTATGTAGTAAAAGTGGGCGTTAAACACTACAAAATATTCTGATGTGTTGCACTCACATGACTTTCTCTACTCTCATACTAACCGTTCTTACAATATCGTATTCCTCTATCTTCTTCATGTTAGATGAGATAAACAGAAACTATCTTATTGTTTATTTCCTTGTAAGTGAAAGGGGAATATGGGAATACAGAAGGCTTTGAGCGATGGTCAAGTCTTCTAAAGCTTTGAGATTCCGTTTTCATTGCTAAACATATAAAAAACTGAATAACGATGTTCCAGTTGACAGAATTATAAGTTCTCCAAAACTCACACAAATAAGAAGGAATATCGCCGAAAAGGTTCACTCTGCAAAAAAAATTATTCAGACAGAAATTGTGAGTTTTAGCAAGATATACATTTTTGTGCAGTACAATTTTGTCTATCTCTTACGGTTTACCAGTTATGCAAAAGTCATTCAGAGTTTATAGGACTTCATGGGATATAGCCACAAAATTCAAGATATACATTTCATTTGTCACAAAATACCTCAAACTTATGGCATTTTAAACATTCGTTAGAGCCATTTTCAATAAAATCAAAATTTTCGAGGTAAAGGGTAGTTTAGGGTGGAGGAATATTCCTCAAAATCTTCGTGTCGCATCCTTGAGAGACATTAACCTTAAATATCAACTTTTGTTTTCAACCGACACTTCGCTTTTGAGTTATGCTGTCTACAGGCTCACAGACACACACATACACGCGCGCCCGCGCGCGCGCGCGCGCGGAGCTTCCCCCAGGGGCCTACTACGGTAGGTACGGGTTTGGCGCACCCGGGGTCCCGAGCCAACTGACTCCCTTGATATGCGCTCCTCTTCGTGGTGAGGGAGTCAGTCAAAACGCCCACCCACATGTAGGCCGTGCGTGGAGACCCGTGTCGGTGGAAAGGATTATCCTGGTAGTTTAAGGGATGCGTATCTGAGCCCAGTCCAGTTCCCTTCTGAATTCGGGGAGGGTGCGCATTTCCAATGCACTGCTTTGGTTTCTGCTTCACCTAAACGGGAGGCTAGGGGCTAACCCACCCTTAGTCAATCGGCCAGGACTAGGTATTGCACCGAACTCCAGGGTGAGTGGGACGGCGGGCCCACTATATCTCCTGTGTAGCGATGTCATCCCACTGGGATGACTCCTTGTTGGGCTCCGTAGTGGATGGGCAGCACGGGGGGATGAAATTTAATCAATTCCACTTTTTATGGCAACAAGCACTCCCAAAAGACGAAAACAAGTCAAGTTGAGAAGAAGGTACACGCGTCATAGGCACGTTACCTAGTGATCCACCAAATGGAAGAGGGTCAGTCGTTTTTGAAGGTCAACCCGTTCATTATACAGTCAGGTCTGGATAAAATTGCCGGCCCTGTAAACCCTTGCACCCGTCTGCGATCCGGTTCACTACTTGTTGAGAGCTACACTGCCCAACAGTTTATAAGATAGTGAAGGCCAAACTCCTTCACGGATATCCTATCCATGTTGAAAAGCACCTAAGCCTATACTCCTCTAAGGACGTCATTACCACCCAACTTTTGAATGGAATGCCGGGGGAGGAGATCCGGGGTTATCTGTCGGACCAGGGAGTAACTGAAGTCTACCGTGTACGAGCTAAGCGTGATGGCGTGTGTGTACCTACGCACACCCTGTTTCTCGCGTTTGATCGGTTCGACTTGCCTCAGAAGATTAAAGCTGGTTACGAGGTTATCCCGGTCCGACCTTATATTCCACGTCCTATGCGTTGCTTCCACTGCCAACTCTATGGCCATACTAAGACCTCCTGTAGGGCTTCGGTTGCGGTTTGTGCCAACTGTTGTAGGGATGCTCATGACGGAGCTTGTCCATCTGCTCCTAGTTGTGTGAACTGTCGAGCTGCCTATCTAGCGACTTCTCGTGACTGTCCGCCATACCGAGTTGAGAAGGCCATTCAGGAGCTGCGGGTGAAAGAGCGTCTCTCTTTTTCTGAAGCCCCAAACGCCATCTAGCTCACCAGCCTTCCCTCCTGATGTTTGGTACTTTAAGTTCAGTTTTTTCGACACCAGTGCCAAAGCGGGAAATGGGCACTCAAATTTGCCCTATAGTCTACAGAACCATCGCTCCTCGCATTGTAGTACCAGCTTCCACTTCCACCAGCTCCACGATCCTTCCCATAAGTACTGAAACCCGGAAATTTAAAGTCATTCCGAAACGTTCCGAATTTCTCAAAGAGCCTTCTGACTCTGACAGTGGAAAGTGTGTCTTTACGGCCACTTCTCCTTCAGCTCCTCGGCGATGTCGTTCCCAGTAAAACTAGGGGGCGCAGTCGCGTGAAGCGAGATTCTCCACCACCCGTAACTACTGGAAATCGCTTTGTACTTCTGCCTCTGGTATCTGGTGACACTGACCCTCTTCCATCTGAGGAGCCTATGGAACACGAACCTACTGCTTCAAAAAGCCCGAGTCCCACTTGGAATCAAAAGGGCAAATTGAAGCGATATCCACCGGCTAAATAACCTCAGTGACCAGCTTTTTATGCTATGCTATGCCATGCCATATTATACTATACCATACTATACTATACTATACATAGTAGAGAATGTAAAAACAAAAACACGCCGAGCCTGAAAAAAGAATCATCATCGCTACAACTTTGAACTAGATTCAGTTATATAAATCTTTAATTGGGCGGATAAAATATTTTCAAAGTTAGGCATACATACAATCGCATGCTACTAAGTCAGCAATAATAATCTGAGTAAAGAAGTCCGCCTAAAATCAAATGTTCAGTACTGCCACTTCATTTCAAAATCAGTGATATCTGACACGAAGCAGATTCATACACCGAACACACAATTAATTGTGTATTGCATCAGAGACTCCGAAAATATCAAGGGTTTTAATCGACACCAGCAGCACCTCATCTCCAACGCCCAGCAAAATTCTTCTTCACTTGTTACACAGTGGCGGCCGGCACATTAGGGCACAAGGCGCGTGCTGTTCTTCTTACTCTGTGTCTTGTATAATTTAAAATCTACTTTCCAATCTTTGCGTTTATAACGTTTTCAAATAAAGCGATTTAATTTCCCCTTTAAAGAAGAAACGTCGGTGGAGAAAAATGAAATCCGCCACCTTCTGGAGCATTTAAATTTGCAAAGAAAAGTGAAATTCGCCACTGAAAGAAGAACTGCATTTTACCACCGAGCTAATAATGTTATGAAATAGGGTTTCTGCTGTTTGACCACAGGAACAGATGAAATTGTTAAGGCCTAGTCAGGTTAGACAGATAAGTGCTCATCAGTAAAGGCATGGACAAAAGAGACAGAAAAAAAACTAGCGTAAATGTGCACGCGTACACACACACACACACACACACACACACACACACACACACACACACACACACACACACACACACAAAAAAAAAACGCGCATGCGCACCTTCTGGTTGGGGTTTTAAGTCCTTTTCTTTCCTCGCTTTCTGTTTGTCCTACACGAAAAAGCCAACTGATCAGTTCTTGAATAACATTCCAGAATAGTAATGAACATTGAGTTAGTTTTATTCGATTTTTCGAGTAAAAGTAACAGTATATAATGTACTTTATAAGATTCTGTGTTCATTATGAATGAAAATCAGTATTTGCACAGGAAACATTTGACTGACGTGGACAACATCTCAGCCAAATAGTTAGGACACCCTAACGCTGACCACGTCCCACCTCCAGTACTGCACCCCACTCATTATGCCTGTGTTGGACGTAGCGGTTGGGCAGCAGGCCTTGGCCCGGATGGACTGTTATGCCGTGGGGTTTATTTAAGACGGTCAAGAGCAGATCTGTGCATTTGACGCGAATGTAGTGATAAGAATAGATCCCACATTAGAACGTTCAACGAATCGCTATACGAGAAGTGTGACTGGTTTTACGGCTGTGTAGTGAATAACGCATTTTATTGTTTCCCGTGTGTTCTCTTTGCTAGCGATGACACGCGGTGGACAAAAACAGATGTTAAAGATTTGAAACGTTTAAAGGAGAAAATAAGGATGCATGCGCAACCTAAAATGCATTTAAGCCATGAAATGAACTTGGCTTTGTCAGTATTAGGTCAGAACTTAGCGAGAACTATACACTGGTTCTTCGTCAGGAAAATGAGCTGTTGGACAAGGGTAGGTAGGTACTTATAATCTGTTCTGCATTATTAAGCAATTGAATTCTGTGGAGTATTTGCACTTTCTTTGCGAGCTTATGACGAATCAGAAGACTCCAGCAACCCGGATGTATGTAAAGTCTGATAAATTACACTGCTGTAGTTGATAGCGTGTTGAAAGATCACTTGGCAAGCGCGACCGCATTTAAAGGGACGTTCAAAACCGTTCAAAATTATTTGTTAGATGCGATATGATCTGTCTGTCAAGAGTACTATATTTCGCAAGAGTAAATACCCAATTTCAGTGAGACCTACGCGAAGGATCACCTAATTCTCTGGCGTTCTTCCATACATGATAATGAGAATTAAATTGCATATGCTTCACTTGCTATTCACAGTGCAGCTGTGGGCTCACTTCGCAGACCTGAAAAGCAATATTTTAGTAGTCCTTCCACATTAACGGGCAAATATTGCAAATTCAAATTCAGTTCCCTGTAGAAGATGAAGTCTTGGACTAGATGTAAGAAAGCATTACAATGTTGGGCATTAGACTTACAGACGTACGCTTGCAGCAGTGCCTAGTTTCCTTGCGCGTAATAGCTGAACTTGCTAAAGCGTGTTACTGCAAATCTCAGCAGTGATAGTCCAAACCTAGATCGAATCCAATTTAAGACTTTGTTTTGTTATTATTTTTTTCCTTTGCTTTCTTTACGGAAGCACCATTATTTATAATCACCTGAAAAAAATATAGTTATCTAAGTCAACAGAACTCGTCTGATAAAGCTCTTCTTTTGGAGCAGTAAATTACATGAATTTTTATTTAGCAAATGGTCATAATTTCTCCCTCCCTTTTACTAACGTTGCAATTGAGACGGGAACTTCTATATATATATTTGTAATTTTAGATTATGAACGTACATATGTATAAGACTTTTAGAT
The DNA here is from genome assembly GCA_030765045.1 of Tenodera sinensis. Lineage (NCBI taxonomy): Eukaryota > Metazoa > Arthropoda > Insecta > Mantodea > Mantidae > Tenodera > Tenodera sinensis. Next base: position 158,922,243 of record CM060964.1, on the reverse strand, counting down.
ATAAGTATAACTTTGTATTGTGCAAAGAAGCTGCCTCTTGGAAGTAGGTTGACCTGAGCGCATTTCTGAAGGCCAGGGGACAAACAATCTTTTGTCATCCCAAGCCGAGGGACATTTGCCAGAAGTCCAAGGACACAGCTGGGGAAAATACACCCCTCCTCCATAACGGGACCAGAGAGAAAGTGCGGGGGTGAAATATAAAGAGAAAACTTGGAAGCTTACAGTGGGGTCTGTGTTGCGATGTTCCTAGGAGGGTGAACCTCGTATCGCGGAATAAGTATAGCTTCGCGCCAAAAGAAACGTCGAGGTGTGAAAGGCGACAGTGATTAGCGTAAAGTAAAGCAATAGCAATATTAGAACGAAACACCAGAAACTTGCTCAGGTCGGCACTTCGAGGCAGTGAAGTGGTGAAGAATAAACTTAGTAAACGTCTGTGTTGTGTTGTCATCTAACCTCGCGCCTGAGAAACATCCTCTCATGCCTACCTAAATCCAACGTCCCAAACCCGTTACAAATGGCGCCCAACGTCACGAACTCGTTACACAATATGATTGAAATTTTACAACTAAATGCTTTGTAAGATAATTACAAATTCCTGAAAACAAAACAGAGAAATCGTCTACTTTGACTGTCAGTCAGTCCTAAAATTAAGGATACCCATCTGTGAAAAAAAGGCTAAAAATTTCCAAAATTGCCAAAAAAGGATTTTTGTTTTATCAAATAGTATAAATCGTCTGCTTTATTTTGATATGCTTTTTACAGCCTTACGGCCTTTTTATCTATGTCATATGGCCGTCTAACTGATTGCCTGTAAGCGTTCGTGTCCATTTAAATCCATACAGTCCATTATTCTTGCTCTGACTTCAAACTTAGTTTTTCCATGTTTTTATTTTTAGCACTGTTTGCTCTTTAAAATGCTCCACACGATGCAATTTTCAGTACTTATACATGAAATTTGGTGTTCCTGCTTAGAAATAACATTAAAAAGAAATGATGAGATAATTTTCTCATAAAGCGAATAACTGCTGAGTAATGAAATATTAAAGTTTACATTTCAAAATTTAAATGAAAAAATAATGAATTTCAACTCTACAATTTATTTTTATCCAAACTAATAACAAGATTAAGAAATTATCTCATCAATTTGCTAACATTCTATTACAGGACATAACTGAAAATTATCAAGTTTTTCAAATCAAAATTGCATCATGGGGAACCATTTATACAAATATTAAAAAAATATAATAAAATATTAATATGTTTACAACTAATCTGCCTAAATGCATGAAATTTAGGGCAGTTACTCCTCCCTATACAGTGATTGTCAAAATTTCAAATCAATCGAATGAAAACTGTAGATTTTCAAAATTTCACAGATGTGTAATTTTTTTTTTTTTTTTTTTAATTAACGTCCTCCAACATTGTGTCATATCGGACGAATGAATGAAATGAAATGGGTGAAATGATGCTCAAATGAGCCCGAGGTCCATGGGGCTTTAAGTTACCCGACATTCGTCTTCTCAGGGTAGGGAAAACCTCGGAAACAAACCTTACCCGGATAACTTACCCTAAGCGAGATTCGAACTCGCGACCTCTTGAATGTGAGGCAGACACGCTAACCATCACGCTACCGAGGCGGGCAGATGTGTATCCTTAATAACATTATGCCTTTAAATATCCACATTCAAAGGTATCAAAGGAGATTAGAAACAGCTGAGATGCAATTCCTCAGACCAATATCAGGTTACATATTTAAAGATCATACGCCTAATATTCAAATGTGAGAACAGTTTATACAGAGTGGAAGGAACTACTTCGGCCAGAATAATGTGGCTAATAGATGCAAGCGTAAGAAACATAAAATGCTAAGTTTCATTTCGGTAGGTTTCATAGTTTTGTAAAAAATTTAAGTTTTTCGGTAGCATAAATGGCAACGCTGTGCTGTATTCGTACACGCCAGCGACCTGCGTTGAATCCGAACGGCGCGTGTTTCCAGGGCAGTAGTGCCTGAGATGTAAACAAAACACCTGCGTGTGCCTCGCGGTCAACAGTTGAAAACAAAACACGACCGGTGTGTGTCAGCACTGCACTAAGACACACAAAACACTAGCCCAGTGCACACCCCAGTTACTTGTGCTGAACCCGACCTGCGTGTGCCGTAGGATTTTTTTTTTCAAGTGGAGGAAAAATCCATTTACGGAGCCCCATGCGCTGGGAGGCACAGAGGGGGACTATAAATAAATAAATAAATAAAAACCTGCAATAATAAACCCTGGCACCTAATTACTTAAACCAGGGCTTACATTCCAGATCCCTATTCGTTTATTTAACTTTCAAAAATATTTACAACATCAATATTCTACAAGTTATAAAAATCTAAATACTACAAAACATAAATATAAAATACAATAAAGTTAAAAAAAAAATTTCAACATACACAAAATAAACATACTCAAAATTATAATTCATCACATCTAATATCTATACCAACATTTCCTCTAATACCTAAAACAATCACAATACTCCTAATTAATTTAATATATATATTTTTTTTAATTTAATAAAATATTCATAATTCAACAATCAAAATAAAAAGCTCAAATTAAAATTCCAAAATCATATAATTAAATTTCTTAACCTATTTACATAAACAATTATTTCAATTACTAATAATAATCAATTCATTAGCTTTATTTCGAAATCATCAAACCAAAACAACCAACAAAACTTCTAATTCATATAACAAAAATCAATCAATATACTAAAATAAATCAAATAAATATATAATTAAACATTAAATCAACTACATTTACACATATTATTTTAAAATTCCAAAATCATATAATTAATTTCTTAACCTATTTACATAAACAATTATTTCAATTACTAATAATAATTAATTCATTAACTTTATTTCTAAATCATCAAACCAAAACAACCAACAAAACTTCTAATTCATATAACAAAAATCAATCAATATACTAAAATAAATCAAATAAATATATAATTAAACATTAAATCAACTACATTTACACATATTATTTTAATTAAAAATTTCCTAAAATCAATAAAACAACAAATCTTCAATTCAACTTACCAAAATAATTCCCATTTAAAAATATGTCACATTCTTCTAATAATATAATTTAATATTTAACAATTTTTTATTCAAATTTAAAAATATATATATACAAAATATTTCCCATTTTATCCCCCCTTTTATAATATACTTACATAACTACATCAAATAAATTTCTACAAATCACTATTTAAACAAATTTACTGGTATCCAGTAAATAACCGGTATCCGGTTAAAAATAATAAATACTACATCTAACTTAACACTAAAGGCCGCCGGTGCCCGGCGGCCAACTGTACTGGTATCCAGCACAAAATACATCACTTGATATATTTCTAATATCACCTTTATATCCTTAACTCAAATTCATATTCCTTCACTTTCCCATTCGAACTCACAACATGCCACTTTTCTTACCTCCTTAAATCACTGATAACATTAAAACAAATGATTCCCAAATTATTATTACCATTAGGGATTTTAAAACTCTCACTCAATCACTTCCCAAATTCACTTCACCTTCACCGCCACATAAATTATCACTTAATACTTCCTCCTCCTGCTAATCTCTCCTCCTCAACCCATCTGCTATCCTCTCCCTGCTGGTTTCTCCTCCATCTCAATCGATCTCCTTTCCTCTTCCTGCTGATTACTTCTCCATCTCGATCCATCTACTCTCCATGCTGATTTCTCCTCCATCTTGGTCGATCTCCTCTCTTCTCCCTGCTGATTACTCCTCCATCTCGGTCAATCTCCTTTCCTCTCTCTGCTAATTACTCCTCCATCTCGATCGATCTCCTTTCTTCTCTCTGCTAATTACTCCTCCATCGCGGTCAATCTCCTCTCCTCTCCCTACTGATTACTCCTCCATCTCAATCCATCTCCTCGGCTCTCCCTGTGGGTTTCTCCTCCATCTCGATGCATCACCTCTCCCTGCTGATCTCTCCTCCATCTCGATCCATCTCCTCTCCTCTCCCTGCTGAATTCTCCTGCACCTCGATCCATCTCCTCTCCCTACTGATCTCTCCTCCATCTCGATCCATCTCCTCTCCCTGCTGGTCTCTCCTCTATCTCGATCCATCTCCTCTCCTCTCCCTGCTAAATTCTCCTGCACCTCGATCCATCTCCTCTCCATACTAATCTCTCCTGCATCTCGATGCATCACCTCTCCCTGCTGATCTCTCCTCTATCTCGATCCATCTCCTCTCCTCTCCCTGCTGAATTCTCCTGCACCTCGATCCATCTCCTCTCCCTACTGACCTCTCCTCCATCTCGATCCATCTCCTCACCTCTCCCTGCTGATTTATCCTCCATCTCTACTCATCTCCCCTTCTATCCCTGCTGATCTCTCCTCTATCTCGATCCGTCTCCTCTCTCTCTCCCTACGATCTCTCCTCCATTTCTATTATCATTAACCTCATCTTATGCTACTACTCTTTCCTCTTGTATCTGATGAGATCTCAATCTCCTTGGTTCTATAACTACATTAACATTATGTGGTTGTCGCCTAGCTGGTAATCGCTCCTCCTCCCACGCAATCTTACTTATTTTGTCCGCCAGCTTGTGAAGATGCTCGTATAAATCCTTATTCCTAATGATATTATAAATATAATTGCCGCTCAGTGCCTGTCTCTCTTCTCTTGTTTGCTCCCTGTACTTAACACATTCAAATAGAGCATGCTCAGGTGTGTACTGTACATTGCACCTGTCACATATATCGTTATCAGTCCTCTGTATTTTTAGCCAGTATGTCTTATATGGTCCATGCCCAGTTAAATAATGTAATAAACCTCTAGTGGGCTGCACATGCTTCAATTTTAATCTTGCTTTAATATTATTAAAAAGATGATAAGTTCTCCTTCCGGCGATCGTACTATCCCATTCCTCTTGAAAACTTAGAAGTAAATTACATTTTATTTCTCTTATATTTGCACAATTTCTTCCCACTATGTCTTGAACCTTCCTTAAATCTCCTTTATTATGCCAGAAAATTGCCCCTCTTAACTTGATGGTGTAATCGATCGGCCAAACGCCAATGGAGACTAATAGTGCTAGTGTCGGTGTAGTGTTGACAGCTCCGGTATACCTTAGTAACATTTTACGTTGAGTTCTTCTTAGCAAGGTTTTAATTTGGACATTCCACATCCTAAACGCCCATACACTTGCGCCATACGTTATTATGGATGCAAAAATGCTGGTATGATACGAGGTTATTGCATTAAACGGTATCCTATATTCAAACTGCACTATTATGGCTAATTTCATCATAACTTTCTCTGCCTTTGTCCTAACATACTCAGTATGCTTTCTAAAAAGTAATTTATCATCTAAAAGTATGCCTAAATATTTTGCTTCGTTTTGTCTTCTAATATTTTGATTATTATATTTAATTGTAGGATTCCTTTTAAAGTTTCCTTTTAAAACCATATAAGCTGACTTGGCTGGGGCCACTTGTAGTTTGGTTGCACTGCACCAACCGCTTAATGTTGTGGTTAAATTCCTGGCCCTTTCCTCAATTTCATTTCTATTGTTGCCTTCGATTAAAAATAATATATCATCGGCATATGCAATAATCTCCATTACATTATTATTATCTGTCAATTCATCTAATAAGGTCTCCAATAAGATGTCCCAAAAGGTTGGTCCGAGGATCGAACCCTGGGGGCATCCCTTGGTGATGTGTCGAATTACATTGCTACTGGCACCTTTAATGATCACTCTCCGGTCTTTACAATAATCCAATAAAATCAAATACAAAGATTTGGGAATTCCTTTAAGTCGCAATCTTTCAAAGAGTGCCGGCCACCAAAGGTTATCGAACGCCCCAGAAATATCAACTAGGACTCCAATGACATACTTAGAGGTTGAAGCTTTAGTCGATATTATTAATTTATTGATAGCATCTTCAGTAGAGCAACCTTTCCTAAAGCCATATTGCTTATTACTAAGTCCAATCATTAAGCGGAATTCTTTTAATCTTTTACATATTAATTCTTCCAAAACCTTCCCAAGAGTATTCAGTAGACAGATCGGCCTATATGACTTTGGATCCTTGGGGTCCTTATCTGCACCTTTTTTTAAGTATAATTAATCTTGCTTCTTTCCAACAGTAAGGATAGCGTCCTTGCCAGAGACAGTCATTAAATAATTTATGTAATATTGGTGTAAGATCACGTTCTATACAGGTCAATACTTCATTAATTATTCCATCTGATCCGGCAGCTTTTTTCTTTTTAAGGTTTCTAAGTATTAAACTGATTTCGGTGGTATCGAACGGATAAACTACTCCTAAATTTTGATATGGCTGTATCATTTCTAATCTTTTGTTTATGTTAGTATCGTTGTCATCATTTCTGTTATCCTGCGGTAGTAATTTGCCTAAAAGTACGTTTACTGAACTTAGCCAATCTTTGGTCATTTCTCCGTTATCCTTTTTAAGTGTTGTTAACATGTCCGGTTTCTTAATTTTATCCATTATTATTTTATAAGGTGTTCCCCATATATTTAATTCTAGCTCTGTTTCCACAAATTTTTGCCAAGAATTCCGCCTAGTTTTATTCAAAAGTTCTTTATACTTGGTCCTTGCTTCCCTGTAGATAGCCAAGTTACGTTCCCTGTAGAGTGCTATGTTTGTCTTCTGATAAATCCGTCGCGTCCTCCTCATCTTCTGTCTAGCTTTCTGTAATGCTTCTGTCCACACTCTGTCATAGAATGTTTTTGCCCTAACTGTTGGTATAACGTTCTTGATTGCTAATTGGATTGCTTTGGTCAGTTTCAATGCATCTTTATCCACCGATTTGCCGTCGTAATTAAAGTTAATTTTACTAAATTCACAGAGGGGGACTGTGGGCTTCACCCGAAGGAACTACTCCACTAAAAAACCTCCACCGGTGAATTCAGGAGTGGAAATCCGACAGTACCGCTAATGCACCTGTGGATTGAGGGTGTGGGTTTGTTGGCCGGCCACAACGGCCTAAGCCAGGAGAGAGATCGCCAGGACGTGAACATTGCCGAGGCCCTGGACACGCCCTTGGGAATTAAGTGAGGGAGTACTAGGTTAGAGATGTCTCCGGACGGAGACGTCTTGCAGTGGTTCTGAAATAAAGAGAATTTAGGGTGAGAATTCTGATTTAATCAGGCCCCGTGAGGTCTGACGTCAGTCTATGTAGTAGTTGTGTTGTACATTCCTGCAGTAGGAACAAAGTCAATGGTTATTAACATATCCTGGTAATGAGCTGTCTTCGTGGATTTTTATGCTAAATCTTGCGCAAATCTAGAGTATTTTATAAGATTATCAACTAAAATAGGTGTTGTATATAAATTTAATTTTATTATGAGCACAAAACTTATTTGTCTTATTTCAACACAAATTTTCGTGGTCAACGAAAATGGCTTTCGCGGTCACTTTTTTAGGGACTTAGCAGGTTCCTATTCTAGCACCCAGGTCTTATAAATACCGTTTTGAGTTTTAGTCCTATAAGAATTTAAATTAGGTCACTTGTGGCATTTGTCCGTCAAAGAAATAATGCATTTCTCAGTGAAGAGGTTACTAATCGTTGAATGGCTATCAAGATTGTCCTACCCCAACACACACGCACGCACGCTCGTTCGCACACACACGCACGCACGCACACACACACACACACACACACACTTTTTTCTGTTTATAGTATAAATGTAGCTTCAAGGCCACCGCTTTTGAATTAAATGATAGTATACCCCATACAGACCTGTATAATAGGACCAAAAACATTTTTACTTCAATGTAGCTCACTATACCAGGTGAGTCAGCTGTCCCTTATTCAATTCGCATTTTATTATCTAACATTAAAACATCGGCCCCTATGCTAGGTTCCACCCACAGGTTCCACCCACAGGTTTCACCCAAGTATCCAATGTGGATATACGAGGTGTATCCAGAAAGTAAGTCCCGATGACCGATAAAGAGAACAAAAACATCACTAAGTAAGAAATATTTATTGGAATAATTACATAGACTCACTGGCTACTTTTCAACATAGTCACCACCATTGTTGAGGCATTTATCGCAACGGTGCACCATTCATTGTATGCCAAGTCATAGGATTTTGCCGCCAATGTCCGCAGCCACGAAGTCACTTCATTCTGCACTCATGTCTATCCCAAAAGACAATGCACACGATTTTTTGACAGAGATGTCTGCTTGAATTTGGTCTTCACGGGTGAACCACTATGCCGCCAATGCATTGATTGTTGTTTTGCCTCTGGTGTGGCATTTGCCACCAACGTTTCATCTCCAGTGACAATATTGCCGAGAAACTGGTCACCTTCCGCTACGTATCGCTGTAGGAATGTCAATGCTGCAGCCAGACGTTTGGTTTTGTGTTCATCTGTCAGTTGTCTAGGCACTCATTTTGCACACACTTTGTGAAAACCAAGCCACCGGGAGACAATTTCGTGCAAAAGCGAGCGAGACATCTGGGGAAACTGACAGACTTCTGAAATTGTGAATCGCCGGTTCTGCACAATTGCTTGCCGCACACTTTCCAACACTTCTGGCGTCATCAGTGACGGTCGGCCATTACGGTCTTCGTCGTGAATATTGGTTCTTCCGTGAATTGCCTGCACTATCGTCTTACCTTACTGTCACCGATGTCTTGTCCATACACGTGACACAATTGGCGATGGTTCTCTGCTGGAGATTGCTTTTGAGCTTGCAAAAATCGGATGGCTGCACGAACCTCGCATTTGGCGGGAGACAATATCGTAGCAGCCATTTTCTCCTAGTACGGAGCAGTAACTACTGCCGTCAAAAAACTGAGACTTTAGTGCAATGTTACCATATACTTCCTCTCTTCTCCTGTGCACGCGCATCCGATTGGTGGTGCCATCTCTGGAAGCCATCGGGACTTACTTTCTGGATGCATCTCGTATTTGTCTTCGGTTATCTCTGGGGTTACTAGCTCACTCAGTTGGAACAGGCGCACGATTCTTAAGTAATCCACCTGCTGTAAAGGTGGTTCGAATCCTCTGCATGTACATACTTTTTTACTGCGTAACATTTACGAATAACGTTGGATGAACAATTATTATGTGTAAAGTTATTTGAATTCGTAATTGTTTTATTTCTACTTTATGGTATTGTTGCATATGACGATATCCTTCCCGGTATAGATTTTGAGTTACTTGCACTTTGGCTGTTACTTCTCCGTAGATCAAAGGCATATCAACTTACTTGTCTGTGGAATACATCGTGAAGGAATGACACAAAATATCGTGCGACAACATACACGTGGAGAATGAAGGGAGTCATGCCAGTCCAATGGGACAAAAGTCATTATACCTATTCTATTACAAAATACAAACAACCAAAAATGTTTTAAATTATATCCTAAACCCTCAGAGATTTTAAAATTAGATTATTGTGAATTCGTTTTCTAAGTTTTGATGAATAGAAGAAAAGTTTTACAATGTCTAGACGCGAACCCGTGCACCGTGGTTTAACGCACAGAATAGGGTCATAATTGTAGTGAGCTATTTGGAGGCTTAGCTGAGAGTAACTTCCGAGTTCAAACCCTAGAGCCAGTACGCCAGGTGCTATGCCATTGCCACCTCGCGACTTTTCGAGCGTAATTTAGCCCTTTAAGACGGCTTTAAGTCTTTGCTGGGCGTATTAATGTATCAGTTAAATGGAAAAAGCTCTTATGCATGTTATTGAGTTGTACGACACGCAGTATACGCCAAAATTTAAATAAGCCGTTATTTAATAATTTGTGCGTTTTGACTGTACGGGTCCATGGTGGATAAGGCGTGTGTGTCATGTTTTTTGCAGCCAGCCCCTAAGTACAGGAATTCGCCACTTCCTTTTACGTGATGTTGTTAATGTACGCATACGATAGGTCTGTTTTCTTCAAAGGCGTTTACTGAATTGCGTTGCTATGCATACTCCAATAAAGAGTTTGTAAAATGGGTTGGAAACCCGGAAATCGCTCTCAGTAAACGAGTCGTATGTTTTTGATGTCTACTTTAGTTAGGAGTACATTCTGTCCCTTAAACCGCTGTTCTTCTAAATTTTGCGCGTTTGTCTGTCTAAGAACGTGAAGTCATATATTTTAGTAAGCTCAAAGCTGGACTAAAGCGCACATGGCGTTTGATGGGTGGCCTACCTTCCAAAAAATAAGGGGCGGCTGACTCACCTGGTATATGCTAATGTTCGGTACTCTGTTCTATATAAAAACTGTTATGGCAATGAAAGAGTTTTACTTTGTTAATTCGGTCCCAAGAAATTGAGCGTTTTTTTAAAACTCGATAGATACACAAAGTGTGTTTCTGAGAAAAAGGGTTTTTTATATTTAGTGGCAATACTAATTGGTTAGCACAGTAACTATATTAATCATTCGATTCTCCTTCCTGATACTGTCTCGTTGAATGTGAAAAGAAACAAATAGCATAGTTTAACTAGTGCAAATTTGGGGTTTGAAAATGCAGAGTTTTTTTTCAAAAACCGATAGATACTGATACACTTTTCTTCGTGAGCGAGAAATTAACACATGAAGCTTTATTTTTGTGATTTACTTTTTTTGTTGCTTTTTATTTACATATTTATTATCTTTTGTATTTATTTTCACCCTTTTATAATACATAATGTACTATACAACCAACATTAATGCTTATAAGGATTATTTTATTAGGTGTAAACTTAGAAAATAAGTATTGCTACATTCTCGATAACAATATATTTTGTTTAATTTATATAACAAACATATTGAATACACACAAAGAAATTTCAAACAATATGAATAAGTAAGCTTTTAACCTTTATTAGTGCTTGTGCAGTCTGTACATGGTTCTCGGTTCGTTTCTCTTTTCCACATCTGCCTCTGTCTTAATGTTCATCAGTCCCATTAAGCATGCGTCAGTGTGTGGTGTACGGAATGAAAGATTGAAGAAGTTGTAAAATACGTTTTTATATTGTGACAATGAGCAGACTGGTAGATTTCTTAATCTTCTTTCGTTGCAAATGTTGGTCCACATTTTTCTGATAGTAAGTTCTGGAGGTAAATATCATCTCCGTGATTTTGCTCCTCCATAATGGCTTTCTCTACATCTGCACTTCTTAATGTCTTGCTTTATAGCAGCAGTAATGCCCTTCTGTAATATTCCTGTTCTATCACCTCCTCTGGTTTCCTTTGGCGCATTCCCAGATAAGCGAAATTTTCAAGCCAGGAGAGATAATCTACCTTTTGATATCCCTGTGATTCCTTGGAAGCTTGCAGCGCATACTGACAATACTCGGCCAACATAACTTCTCACACTATATTTAATGTTAACAGTCTGTTTTCTATTTGCAGTCTCTTTATTCACCACTCTGCGATTATGAGATGTAATACTTGTATATTTCATAAGGAATTTATCTTTATTTTGTTGAGCATGGAAAGGTGTTGGTGAAATTCACTCTCTCAACTGAGAATAAAAATGCCATGTAAGCATAAAAAAGATTGCAGAAGCACCTGCCTGCTGTGTAAGGGGTCCCGGGTTCGATTCCCGGCAGGGGGGTAGGAATTTTTCTCCAGCCAGGACTTCCTCATCCTTCCCTGAGTCTGGAAGTACGAATGAAAGTGTGGATGTGTGTGTGAATTCAACTTATAAAAGCCCCCAAGGACCGAAAAACCCACTGATAAACGCCGCCGATATGACCTCGTGAGTTAAAGACGGGATATATATGGAACGAAAAAAAAAGCACAACCTGAGTTCTCAGTTATTTTCAACGAAGCAACAGTGTACAAAGCTTGCAGAAATTATTGAGAATTCCAAGAATCGCAACAGTGAGATGGCAGTCAATGCCAACATGCGTTTCATAGAACTGAGGTTGCTACACTCTGGATAATAAAATCATAAAATTGTATCTATCGACCTTTGCTTTAACTGAGGAAGTCCATCTATCGAGTTCTGAAAAAACTGCTAATGTTCCCTACCTTCTACAAGGACAAGAATCGAATTTTGCAAAATATGATTTCACAGAACGATGCAGAAGTTGAAAATTATGCTGACACTATATATATAACTCAATTTCGTAAAATTTTGCGTCTATCGAGTTTTGAAAAAACACTCCTCAATTCGAAATCGGCGTTAAAAGTTGCACGTTAGCTCTAGTTTTCGAATTGCTGCCATTACCTGTAATTACGCTTTCTTTCGCAAAATATCGTCTCCCATATAGAAGCAACTGGTTACACTGCCTGAGCAATTCATCATTGTTACAGGACCGTATCATTGGGCACATCCCCGCACATGTTCATCACGTGTTCAGTAGCTTTGTGATCAGAATAACGGCATGGTGGCGGGTATTAAGAAAGCAGTCGTATTTCAACGCTTGCCGAAAGTACTTTCGTAATAATTTTGTTGGCAATCTTCTATTTACTGAAAATTTCTCGCACATGCATAAATAAAGCAGATAACCTCTGCTATATTTGTGGCGAAGCGACATTTATTTCTAGAGAGTGTTCATTTACGCCTTCTATAAAAAAGGCACATTTCCTGTATTTTGACTGTTAGATAGGGATCATGATAAGAAAAGAACACTGCATGTATGCTACGCTATGTGTTTGCCAATCTTAAGGCATGGACGAATAGGAAAGGTCGCCTACCACCCGATTGCACGCATCCAGTCCAGGAGGGGCCCTGCTCCACTAGTGCGCCTCTTCTTTAAGGAGAAGGCTCTCTTCGATGCAGCTCTCGACAACGGCCTTGAACTATTCGGGGAATCTCTGAGGATTGAGCCGAGCCGGGCCGAGTTTACTCCACCCTCCCGACGCTGCTGCATCTGCGGGCACGGTGAAGATGGATGTGCTGCAGTTCTACGGTGCCACTACTGCGGGGCACCAAACGCAACAGCATGTGGACGTCGCCGCTTCAGCGCTTCGTGCTGGGGGCAGGATCACTACACCGGGCAAGTTTGCTGCCCGATGAGAAAGCAGCCAGCACCGGCTCTGCTGAGGGCCATGGTTGAAGCCAGCCAGCGTCAGGTTCGCCTGCCGCAGGGCAGTGAATATCAGAGCCCGCCTGCTACCCAACCACCTGCCGCCGGACCAGACTACACCTCCCCCATCCTCCAGAAGCTCCAGGATGTCCAAGCGGAGATGGTACACTACTACTGGAATCCCCGCTCTGGAGGAGGAGCTGTCCCAATCCAGGCGCGAACAAGCCGGCCTCTCCGAGAGGATCCAGATAGCCAACCCATCCAAGTTCGACCTCTACCGAACAGAGAAGACTGGAGCGAAAAATGGAAGAGCACCACCTGTCGCTCCCAAGGCTAGTCAAGGAAGAAGTGACAGCTCTCTTGACTATGCTGGAGGCGTGACCTCTGTCAGAAGAAATGCTCACATACCATGGGCAGACTGCAACATTTCCACCGCCGCAGATCGTGGACGACGGAGGTGATAACAATACCAAGGGATCTTTCAATACCTAACTTCGTACTTCCTTCACTACCACCATGAGTTCCCAAGAGCGTAATCAGGGCTTCGGTCATGGTTGCATTCTGGCACCCACTCTCTCCTGGCTTAGGCCCAAGCGGCCGGACAATACACCATCACCCTGAATCCGCTGGCGCTTTGCGTGGTACTGCCGGATATACTACCTTGAATTCTCTTCCGGTGGAGAGGTTTCTTTAGTGGGTAGTACCTTCGGGTTACGCCCACAGTCCCCTTCTGTGCCATCCCAGCGCATGGGGATCCGTAAATGGATTTTTCCTCCACTTGAAAATAAAAAAAATAATAAAAAAAAGTGGGACACTATTGATCTAAACAGCCAACGATGATCAACCCTAAAGCTAATGTGTAAGGCTCGCAAGTTGAGGAATAATAATTTACTTTTCAAGTGCTCGAATACGAGGCCAACTTGTACGTTCATTCTGGTTAATTTTAGGTTAGAAAATTGTGAGTTTTATTTGTTCCTACTTATTGATAATCTTTTAGCCGTTATTAGGTCTTAAGGTTTCTTTTCTTTCCTTCCCTTCTCCCTTTTTCTTGACAACTTCGCCTTCTTTCTACTATATCTTTACTCCTCTTTCTCAATTCGAACACATAACAATGATTTATATAGATTGACATAGCAATTAAAAACAATTTTACCGAAAGAGAAACATTTTGTTCATAAAGATTTTTGCACTGTATGTTTCATACCACCAACATTTTGTATTTATAAACCCTATATTGTATTTAACTGTGTTTTGAACAATAGGATTTGGACGCTACATGATAGATTAAGCCCATAAATAGTTTACTGCTATGTGTATGTACTGATGTAAATCTTGAGTCTATAAAGGACACAATTTTGGGGAAGATGACACATTCTCTTTTAAAAGTGGGCAATGTATTAGTATTGATGCCTAATATCAAGTATTATATTGATTATTTAAATATGCAATTAAAAATAGAGTGATTATAAACAAGAAATAGTTTGTATCAAATCTTTAACTTATTTTTCCATTTATTAGGATTTATTTCAAAACAAATATAAACAACAGTTTCTGGTTTGGAGCTCAGAGGAAAATATTTTCAAATATTTCTTCTTTCTTCTAAGAAAACTGATATTACACTCCAAGCTAATTACCAAAGGCTCAATACACTCGTTGACAGACCTGTTACTGCTGTGTTACTATTTTGAAAGTATAAGCTGTTGCATCTGCGAGATTTAACTACTCAGTGCAATGGCTACAGGATAACAGCATTTTATAACTGTGTGCTGCATAACTAGCTACATATAAAAATACTGGAGCATCCATCATCAAGGTCTTAATGTCAGTACTATGAAGAGAGAATTCTTCAAAGTCATTGTTTCCAAGAAATTCATTAATGTCTTGGCAATTAATTGTTCTCTCACACCAGCTGTATCTAGGACAAAGATTGAAAAGGTAGGATCAGACTGAAAAATTCAGTGCTACAGCCAGGATTTGAACCGTCAATCTTAGAATCTCCGCCAGGCTGCTCCAGTGTTCTGGAGAATTGGTATCATGCCGGTATTTTGCCATGGTGGCTTGGCAGTTGGAGCAGCTGGGCGGGGACCGGAAGATCTGTGGTTCAAATCCCGGCTATGACATTGAGTTTTTCAGTCTTAGTCTACGTCTCCAATGACAATGCCTCCTTTATTATTAATAACTGTATTTTGAAATTTTGAAACAGTTCATTCATAATTTCAGGCAAAACTGTGAATTACCAAAGAAGATGGTAATCCTAGCAAACTCTGTTTTCCCGTTATTTTTTTTTCAGATGCAGTTAATTGTGCTAATAATTAGAACCCGGCAGATACCTATATATAACAAATTCCCCTTCACGGTCACATATTAACTTTGCGGTTAATATGTATTGAATTTCAAAATGTGTATGACAGAAGCTTATTAATCCGATGAGTGTCTCGGTACTATGACAAGAGCGCAGTGTGTGTTTATTTTGAGGGTGATCTCTTATTTAGCAGCTCCCATTTTATAAGTCACTGTAAAAATATATTTAGATACTGCACCCCTGACTCATCGTTTACAATTGCATCAACTGAATGCCTGACTTTCACAATTGACCACCAAGCACTATTGATGTTCAAAAATTCTATAGTTGTCTCTCAGTGTCGAAGCATGTCAAAGGAGTCATCGTGGGTTCATTAAATTCAATTCAATTATTTGGGCATGCTTACAGCATGCCCGGGCTGTTTAGGGAAACCCCTCTTCAGCCCAGTGTGGTATTTGTTTCGTCTACGTGTTGGGATTTCCCTCGGCTTAGGTGCGTATTTCTGTTATTTGTGTTTTTGTTGACATTGTGTAGTGTAGTGTGTTGTGATTTGTGTATCTGTGTGTCTGTTCCCGTGTTCCACATCCAAAGAAGATCTTAGGTTTTGTTGCTCGTTTTTTGTTTTTTATTTTAATGTTGCTGCTTGGCTCATAGGTATTTTTTGTATGTTTAGTGTGTTTTTGTATGTTAGAGGTTTTAGTGTGTGTTTGTGTTTTTTTTTGTGTTTGTGTCTATTGTGTGTCTAAATGTTTTGGAAGTGTTGTAGATGGTCTCGTATTTTCTGTTCTTGTTCTTGATATTTATCGTATACATGTATGAGTGTGATAAGGGGAGGGTTTTTGTCTTTTTCTGTTTCTTGTATAGTCTTCATCTTTTGTGCCGTGTTTATGAGTGTTCTTCTGTAGCTTCTTGTGTGTGCGTTGTGTATGTATTTTATGAATTGTTTTGCTATGTGTATATCAATGGGTATTGTGTTTGTGTATTGATGTACAGTGTTGGATTTGAATGATGGTGAAAGTTTGTGAGCATTCCGTAGGCACTTCCTTTCGTATGCTTTTATTTTGTTCTTCATAGTTGTTGTTATTGTGACTACGGCTGCGTATGTGAGTTGTGGCCGGACTAATGTGATGTAGAGTTTGTGTAATATTTGTGGTGTGAGTCCTCTTTTGTTGAGTTTGGCCAGATCTTCAACTTACTAATACCGTACACATGAACGCAGGAACACCACAAGGGAGTGCTATCTCGGACCTCCTTTACATATTATACACAGCCGACACACCACAACCCATACACAAAAACATACACCCAGCCCAATATGCAGATGACACTGCATATTGGAGCACACACGCCAGACTACTAGGAGCCAGAGGCAGACTAGAAAAACAGTTAAACACATTTCTACAATGGACATGCAAATGGAGAATAACCATAAACATACAAAAAACACAAGCCATTGTAATAAGGAAAATAAGAAAACACACATACAGAACAGCCACACTTACATTCAACAAACAAACAATCACATGCAAAAAACAGCAAAATACTTAGGAGTACACATACACAACAAACTCAGAATTAAACCACACTATACACAACTACTCAATAAAGCACGTCCCATACACGCAGCACTAAACTATCTGGCTTCATTAAAAAATTTTTGTCATCCCATACTATTTGGGTAGACTGTTTCGTAGTTCAATTCAGAGCTGGTTTAACCAACGATGAAGAGCTGCTATCCAACGTATACAAATATCTCAAATAAACAAATTTAGCCTCAAATATTTCTGTAGATTCAAGATCAAGTGAGGGAGACAAACACTTTGTCACCGTCACGCAAATTTAGTCAGTTTGTTTCTCACACTCCCAAGTAAGTTAACATGTCAAAAAGATACAAACTTTATGTTAACACCACTAGTTCTATGGAAATCAGAGTATAGGTTGCTGTTTGATTCTGCAGTGAGCTTAAGATATAAATGTCTATTTACAGAATTGTTATCACACAGATTGTTATAATTGTTATGTTTCAAGGAAATATCAAATCTGGCTTGAGTTCTTTCACAGAGTTTCTAACCAGAAATATTCTTCAGCGGAAAAAGAGTGACAATTTCTTTCATACTGTGTTGCCAACACAAGGATAGATTGTACTGTCTCCACGGCATCGTGACATAACGATGCATACTGCAATACCAGCAGTAACCACTCCACAATTGTACTGAAAATTTGGATTTATATAAATCTCACCCAACTGAAGATGTACTGCAGTTTCTGTGTCACATAATCTGGTAGTCACAGTTTTTAGAAAATCCTGATTATTTGAATCACTATTTGGAGTTTTTATTAGGATGCTAAAAACATTACATTCATACTAGAACTAAGCACAATACTTATCTAGCAGCCTCACTATCATAATGAGTTACTGTTTGGCAGTAATATATTCCAATGAACAGGGGCAGCTATTGAAGGGGGACTCAAGGGCGGCGACCCCACCCCCCAATTGAAAACTGAAAATTATATTTTTGGTCTTAATATGTCCGTTATATTGGTATACTTGTACACAAAATACGTTTAAAATTGTTCCATTTTTCTCCTGAGACGAGCTATTGGCAGGCTAAGGTTCTGCCCGACGAATTTTGCTGCGCACCTACCCCTGTTAGGTTTTAACCGCAGATAGGAATATTTAGTTCGCTAATTTTTAAGATGGCGGCCTGCCGGGCTCGGGTTGTGACAGCCGGGGCGCTTTCTGGTCTGTTTTCATCAGTAACCATAACAGCGGCATAGCTGTAAGGTTATCCCACTCTCTTAGTTAAGACCAGCATAGGGCTGAGAAAAATGAGCCCGGGTGTCATGGAATGTGTAGAGCGGAAAGTCTTCTTGTTATTCTTTCTGTAGCGTTGTTAAGGTTGGTGTGAATTACTATAAATTACTTGCTTGCACGATTTTTCCCATAATTGTTAGATTATTATGAGCAAATTTGTACAACCAAATGTTAATTTTAAGTACACAGAAGTGATCCGCAGTTGAGATTGTCTGGGTTCAAATTGGAGATACGAACGATGGAAGTGACCACTGCCATTTCAACTCCCGAGGACACGCGTATACCAGAAGTACAAAGGGGATTGCATTTTTCCTTGTATGGCTATTTCGGGGCTTACAGTACTGTGACCTGTTGATTTCCAATCAGTAACTAGTTGGCTTGGATGTCAGTGGCTGTGCAATACAGCTAGGAGAAAATGAAAGTTTGTGAATTAAAAGTGGTTGTGTTTAGTTCGCTAAGAATATCAGAAAACTTAGAGATTAAAAACAGCGGCCGACCAAAGCCGGAGCTTAATACTGTGCAAATACAACCCCAGTGTAAGAGCAGAGATTCATTTACTCGAAAATTTGACATTTCGTTATGCGAAAAAGCTTAGTAGGGTATATAAGGGCAAGCTGGCACACTTTTTTATGGGCAAGATGGCCGCCATGCGTAATCTAAGGATTACTAGGTAAGGTGGTAGGGGAAGCAGGACGTTGTAGGTGTTTGAAGGAATCTCTAGGGATGACTCTTAAGGCCTATAGCAGTGTATGTATGCTTATGAGCGTTCATAGTGCCTGAGTATGTCGTTCACTATATCGGTGTATGCCGCCTAACACAAGAGCTTTCTAATTTGATTAAATATATTACCCCAACATGATA
The DNA here is from genome assembly GCA_030765045.1 of Tenodera sinensis. NCBI lineage: Eukaryota > Metazoa > Arthropoda > Insecta > Mantodea > Mantidae > Tenodera > Tenodera sinensis. Next base: position 158,903,231 of record CM060964.1, on the reverse strand, counting down.
CCTCACCCCACATCGCCTCACTAGCCAAGCCTAACCTAACCTAACCTAAGCCCCATACTTCTACTCGTCTGACCTATCCTAACCTAAGCTAGCTCCCACTCCTTTTACTCTAGTCCTTCATAATTTAACATAACCTAAGCCCCATACTTCTACTCGTCTAACCTAACCTAACCTAGCTCCCACTCTATTTACTCCGGCATTTTATAATTTAACCTAAGTCCATACTTCTACTCGTTTAGCCTAACATTACTTAACCTAACTAACCTAAGTCATTACTTCTACATGGCTATCCTAACCTAGCTCCCACTATTTACTCTGGTCTTTGATAATTTAACCTAAGTCCATACTTCTACTCGTTTAACCTAACATTACTTAACCTAAACTAACCTAAGTCATTACTTCTACATGGCTAACCTAACCTAGCTCCCACTATTTACTCTGGTCTTTGATAATTTAACCTAAGCCCATACTTCTACATGTCTAGCCTAACCTAGCTTAGCCTAACCTAAGCCAACCTATCCTAACCTATCTGATTCCCATTTTCCTCAAGCATTCTATTCTTCTATAACCTTTTCTAACCTTTGCACCATACCGTTTCAGGCTTAGACATCCCGCTTTCTTTTGCAGATGTTTTTTTTTTTTCAGTAACTTTAGATAGGTACTCCGAAGGTATTAGACCCTCGGACATGCGAACCCTAAGTATTTTCCATACTTTTTACGAAACGCTAATGCTCTTTCGGAGTTTAGTAGCTATTTTAGCCGTTTTTGCGGTATTCTGAAGGTCTTTTTGCGAATTTTATAAGGTTTGTCATGGATTTTCTATGTTTTCACGTCGTTAGTATGTTTTAATGTTTTAAGGGGCATATGGAGCCTTTTTAGCGATTTGTTATGCTTTCATGATCAAATCCCATCCTTTTGTAAATGTATGATGTTCTCGTCTAGAGAATTGCATAGTGTTCCTAAGACTAACCTAACTTAACCACAAACCTCTTTAGAGACATTTCTTCAACGTCATTTAACATTATACATGCTTCTTTTTCTCCTCCCTCCAACTCTTTTTGTAAACTAACATTAGAAAACGTTGTAACCTTGTTATTCAAATAGCTATTGTATCCGTCTTTGTACACTGCTCCAGTATGCTATACATGTCAACCTCATTTAACGGTTCTCTTAATTAGTTCTGTATCTTCTAACTGTAACACGCGAAACGCTGCTTACATTCCTTCTAAGACTATCCTAACCTAACCTAACCCAACCAACATCGTCACCAAAACCACCTATCCTGCACGACCACAACCATCGCAGCACCCCACACCTCGGTCATCACCACCGCCGCCATAAACTATACGAACACCACCATCCTCACCATCACCACCATTCTCACCGTCCTCACCATCACCACCTCCGTCATCACCATCGTTACCATCTCTACCATAACCATCACCATTACCACCATCCTCACCATCGTTACCATCACACTCGTTACCATCATCACCATCACAGTCATAATCATCACCAACACAACCATCACCAACCCCACCTATTATAATCTAAACTGTTTCTTTTGAAGTATTCTTTTACAGCTTTATTCATCATTATTGTTTTTCTAACCCTTTATAGAGCCTTAAACTGGCACTAAAATATGTTCTAACCAATGATGTTAAAGTATTTATAGTTCAGTATTTCTAAGACATGTACAATATCTTTAATAGTATTTTAACACAATCTTCTGATTATATACAGTTAATCAGGGTATACGTACTTTAAGGTAGTAGGGTAGACGCCTCTCCTCTTTTATCTGGGCTGGAGACCAGCACTAGAGTTAAAGTCTAGTGGCAGAGTTAACGCCTCCCTTTATAATTTCTATTTTTATTCTTTCTTCGACAAGCATCATGGGGGTGTGGAGAGACCAGATGAGTAAGCTGTTTTATTTTTCTTCTTTCTTCGTGAAGGCGTGGAGGAGTCAGTTGAGCAAATTTTCATTTTCTACAGGAGACGTAACGGAGAAAATAATTATCTTACGATCTAAGCTGCATTCTCTTATGCATGGGCCGCAACGCTGTAATGCCCGTACGCATACGTTGATATTCCATCCTCTGCAATTACTCTCTTGTCATCATTAGGCGACAGAGCTATTTTATTAGATTCAACTGTAAAAACATTATGATGCTGGGATAGGATTAAGTTCATAGGGGTTCTTACGATTTTCAAAGTTTTAAGGCACTCCATATAGCTATTAAAGCTGATGTATTGCTTAATGGCGCTATGTTTTATACCTTTGATCTTTTTTATCACAGAGCCATCAATATCGAGAGCATACATTTTAGGTCTAAGACCAACGAAGCGACGAATGATTTTACCACTCGCTTCATCTTTAAACTTTCCCAACACTTTCTTGTTTTGTGTAGAATAGCATTTATGGTTAACAGGGTAATCAGCTGTGTCCAGATGTTCAAGCATGTGTAATTTATCCTGGTATATATCAGCTGTAGTCACTCGATGGATGAAGGAATCTGTATCTGTATACAACAGTTTAAGGTTTTCAGCTCCATAATATGGAAGTAACACATCGTATTGATACGAATACATTAGCGTCTTGGAAATGTCTAGTACACTCATACCAATGTATATAGGCTTGTTGAACACTATTTTATGAGAAGCCATATGGACAGATGCAAGATCAGGCCCGTATATTGTTCGATCGATAAATGTAGGCTTGGCTATAAGTTTTTCCAGAGTCTTCTCGTTGGTAACAAGGCGTATATCCATTCGATTCCGTATATTCTCCATTGTTTTGCCAAACATAGCGTTGTTGAAAATTTTGTACAAATCCTTTTCAAAATCGTTTCTTGCTTGCTGCCGTAGACGGTTATTAAATTCGACGTAAGGCTTTAACCAACCAGATTGACGGAATTTTAGTGCTCGATGAATCTTTACTAGTCGTAGACCATGACTAAGAGCCTGTTTCAAGGCCATGTAATGTACCACATACTTCTTACGGGATCCAAGATGGGCAATTAGTTTCTTTGAAGACGATTCCCCAGGTTTCATACTCTTAGGCAGAAAGGGTAAATCATTATGAAGTTCATGTAGCTCTGTAGGGTATTCCACGTCAACCTCCAAGATATATCCAAAGCAATCATTCCCCTTCAACGAGCCGAGATGTATATCTTCAGGAGAAACCCACGTAAATCCACCATAAGGAAGGGCGTGACACATAGCCCAGCCGTATTGGTTATTGGCGTCTTCGTATGCAATAAAATGAGAGGGTTTACGAGGATTATACTACTCCATATAGATGTTGTTAGCCTCCGCATGCCGGTGAGAAACCTGGCATAACCCTCCTCTTATACCAGATTCAACCATGAGTAGCTGATCGTAATCAAGAAGCAATTCTAACTCGATTCCAGTATACAGCAGCATAGCATCCCATGTAAGTCCTGGAGAAGTAAAATAATGTGCAGGATCCACTTTATGAGTTTTAAGAGTTTGATCTCTGAATGTTTCAAAGACATCCGTAAGGAGAAGAACATCAGAGGTTAAGTAAATATCACTGTATTCACCTAAGTTTCTCACATTAAACTGACTCCATACATTTCTAGCATGCTCATAGTCATCGGCGGTAATTTCTTCTTTATTTAATTTATTGTAGAAAGCTTCCCTTGGAGGCAGATGAGTGTCGTTCAAAACATCCCATGATGTGAGGTAATCATAGGGAAACACTCCCTTACGAGTCATCAAGCCAATCTTCTCTTCTCTGAAGTACTTCTCTGTTTCGGGATACGTAGTTAGGTTTTTCACTAACTTATCCAAGCTTGTACTCAGGAAACGGTAGGTATCCACAAACCTGAGTTTAATATCCCCAACATACTTGGAGAATGATATATAACTTTCCTCTGAATTTGGTATAACCTCTACTCTTTCGCTTGTGCAACCTAACTCCTTAATAATGAAATGGGAGTCATACCCGCTCAAGTTATGCATAAACACAGGTATATAATTAGGTGTTTTACAAGCTAGGTTACATTTATTGTGTAAAGATCCTCTGTACACCCCTGTCACGTGATCGTGATCGCGAACCTTCCAATTATCTTCTGTAAATTCATTCCCGCACAGGTAGCATATTGTAGAAGCATCGAATGATTCTTGTTCTTCAGTTGTAAGATTAAGAGGTTTAGCAGATTTGTATAACACACTAATTTTATTTGCCAGATCCATCAGGCATCCCATAAACTTCTGTGCAGCGTCAGGTCCTCGGTAAACATACGGTTCAGCAGCAAGAGTTGTTTCTAGTTGTTCAACACTAGACGACGGTTTCACATAAACACAAAAGCTCATGGGAGAATGACTTTGATAGGGTGTTGTGTAGGAGGTTTCAGGATTAGAGGCGCAGGTATAGTAAGGAGCGAGAATGCTCTCAAAATCGGCGTAGATAACATATGGCAGTTTCAACATTCGTTCTACGTTTTTGAATCTGACAATAGAGTTTTCCTTTGTAGGCATAACGCATCTAGCAATGCCATGTTCTCTACATATTTCTCTGTGCTCTTCTAAATTTTTAATTCCTCTTCGTCCATATTGGTCATCAAAATGGCTGAAACATCTTTTACATGTATATATTTTTCCATGATGTTTAGTTTTCTGACGACGAATAAGCTTCTCAAAATCCTTTATATACACATAGTGATGTCTGTCAGTAGCATCACTCAACAGAAGAAGGTCGCGGTGATCATTTAATTCTTCATCAACAACCTTTATGGGAAACACTTCATGTTTATCATCCACTCCAAACACATTTATGGATATATTATTGGGTTTTTCAAATTTAGCGATTTCGCCCAAGCTCGTAGGAAATGATACGCATGAGAAATCGTATTTTTCTTGGAGATCCTTGTACCTGCTAACACGCTGAGGATTCTTTTGAATGAACTTAGCAAGCACAGCATACATAAATCATTTCTCGTCGCTATAGTTCTGAGGGTTTATACAGGCTATTATCACATCCAAAGATGACGGTAGAGTAATATAGCTGCTCCCTCGAAGAAGATTATACTTGTTAATACGCAGTCGAACGCCATCAACACTCAGAAGAGCCCAATTACTACCTTTCAGCTTACTTTCTTCCATTTCAGCACGAAGTTTCCCAAATTTCTTTTCTAAAATGGCATCCAAGTCGCTATCTAAAAACACAGCCTGATTACGCGTTTTAAAGGCTTTGTTAGTAGTGTCTCCAACGGCATTCACAAACTTACATTCAGCCATAATGTTAATTTTCAAACTTTTATGAGCCCGCAGTTCCTTCTAAACAGCATGAATTATACGCTGCTTAGCCTGCTGCAGGTATGCATTTAAATCCTGACTTGCTGGGCATTGGATGAAATATGATTTCAGCCGATCCTGAAAAGCCGTTTCATATTCTACAACATCATCTTCATCAGGAGACATTAACAATAATTTATGCTTAGTAGGTTAAAATTTGATTTTCTTAGCATCTATAGCCCTGTCGCAGCGTCCTTCATGTGCATCCCTTCGATTTTCAGTACCGTAAACATCACCACAATGTCTACACTCGAAAAACTCACCACATATCAGCTCATGCCTCTTCTTATGATAGTCGCGTAGAAAACTCTTTTCACATTTGCTGCACCTATAATCTGGTATAGCATTCAAAACCGATTCCATCACTCCACCACTCCACATCTTTGTAATATGCAGTGCAACACTTGTAAATTATACAAATCAATAAATGCTTATAGCACTTTTCACTGCCTCGCCTCGATAACATATCAAAGCTATTGAACGGTAATCTTGCTAAGAGAAGCTGATGTGCTCGACTCCAAGGATAATTACTGAATAACTATGTAAGCTAAAGCAAACCCTACTTATTCTGAAAGCACGCATCTCTCAGGAAACTACATAATTCAAGATCACGCTTGCAGCGCCTTACAGCGGCTTCAATCATTACTAAAACGCACATTCTACAGATTTTATACTTTTATAACGGTAAATTATATATTAGTCATCAACTCTTCGTATTTTTTAGATTGTTTCCCGTGTTTTACGTACTTAGAGACGAATTCAGCATCAAATTAAGACGCGAAACGCCGGTTATGTATCAAGTAACAAACACACTACTTTTAACAACATCAAATGACAGCGATAGAAGCACTTGAACATTATTTAAACGCTTAAAAAACCAATTTTTCGCCATATTTCATCAATTTCAGCATTAAGCGTTAATTCAGTCCTATGACGTCACACTCATGCATCGACGTAACGTCTGCTCCCTCCAAACATGTTCCTACAAGTCTAATGACGTCACGCAAGCACCATACAGAAGACATAATACAATGACAAAGACATTAACTTTAACTATATATTCCCGCAACAAAATAAACGTATTTGAAAGCGTCTTAACATGTTAACTTCAATGCATGTATAAATAAAACCTCTAATATAACAATAAAAAGAAAGAAAAAAGGAATAAATAAGGAATAAAATAACGCAAAAGAAAACTATCAGCAGAATACACCCTTACAAACGGGGTTATTCCTTATCTTTCATCATTCAGTCAACTAAAATAGGTAAATGACGTCACACAGTAGTAGCGACATTGTGTCTACACTCCTTCAAAACAAGTTTAGACAGGAAAGTCTCCCCACCCTTGGATCCACGTAGCAACATTATGAGAAGGCCAGCAGTAACCGCCAAGCCATCACAACGAGTATATGGGACGTAAACATCCGACAGCGCTTTTCACCGTTTAAGCTTATTTGCATCATATTTTTCCAGGTACTCATCAATCATTGTACTACACACATCATATAGATCACAATATTTAGCGTTGTATGCTATAATTTGTAATGTTCGCGATTTTATACTCCTTTAATGATTTAAATTCAATATTTCTAGCATTCATCCTCTTCTTCTTCTTGTTCTTCGCCCATATTTCCACCTTAGTTCTTCTGTTCTTGTTCACCCTCGTGATAGCAGGGAATATATACGTAAATGAACGTTATTAGCTTAAATATTAAAGAAAATAACAGCATTCTCCATCAATTATATGTAAACAGCTTTTTCCGAGTTGTCCGTGATTAAGGGTTCTAGAATCAAGGTAGGCAATGTTTCCCTCAATAAGAGCATTCAGTTTTGATTTTGTAAATATCACTAATTTAAGGTTTATTTCGAGGCTGAAAGACACCTAGTTTGCAAGCTATTTAAATGAACCCTTAGAGATTCGAGCTAGACCCGCAGCATAAAAATTACCATTTTATCCATAAATCAGGACCAGAGCATTTAACTGAAGCGTTTAAGTTTTTATTTCATAGCGCTATCTTTATTGATTCGCGAATAAATCAACTTTGAAGTAATAAGTTTATTTCAGTCTTTCAGTGCAAGCGATTCTCGAGATAATTAAATTTACCAAATCAGGATTGGAACCCTAGACTCCAGGATCTCTAGCATACCACAGGTTAAAGCCCATTACAATACCAATTTAATAAAATTCATTCGAATATTTTATCACTAATGGTTTAGGAATTATTCCAATAATAAGAGTATTGATTGCACCGGAATCGATCCCTAGACCTCCGGCGCTATGTTTGGCAAAACAATGGAGAATATACGGAATCGAATGGATATACGCCTTGTTACCAACGAGAAGACTCTGGAAAAACTTATAGCCAAGCCTACATTTATCGATCGAACAATATACGGGCCTGATCTTGCATCTGTCCATATGGCTTCTCGTAAAATAGTGTTCAACAAGCCTATATACATTGGTATGAGTGTACTAGACATTTCCAAGACGCTAATGTATTCGTATCAATACGATGTGTTACTTCCATATTATGGAGCTGAAAACCTTAAACTGTTGTATACAGATACAGATTCCTTCATCCATCGAGTGACTACAGCTGATATATACCAGGATAAATTACACATGCTTGAACATCTGGACACAGCTGATTACCCTGTTAACCATAAATGCTATTCTACACAAAACAAGAAAGTGTTGGGAAAGTTTAAAGATGAAGCGAGTGGTAAAATCATTCGTCGCTTCGTTGGTCTTAGACCTAAAATGTATGCTCTCGATATTGATGGCTCTGTGATAAAAAAGATCAAAGGTATAAAACATAGCGCCATTAAGCAATACATCAGCTTTAATAGCTATATGGAGTGCCTTAAAACTTTGAAAATCGTAAGAACCCCTATGAACTTAATCCTATCCCAGCATCATAATGTTTTTACAGTTGAATCTAATAAAATAGCTCTGTCGCCTAATGATGACAAGAGAGTAATTGCAGAGGATGGAATATCAACGTATGCGTACGGGCATTACAGCGTTGCGGCCCATGCATAAGAGAATGCAGCTTAGATCGTAAGATAATTATTTTCTCCGTTACGTCTCCTGTAGAAAATGAAAATTTGCTCAACTGACTCCTCCACGCCTTCACGAAGAAAGAAGAAAAATAAAACAGCTTACTCATCTGGTCTCTCCACACCCCCATGATGCTTGTCGAAGAAAGAATAAAAATAGAAATTATAAAGGGAGGCGTTAACTCTGCCACTAGACTTTAACTCTAGTGCTGGTCTCCAGCCCAGATAAAAGAGGAGAGGCGTCTACCCTACTACCTTAAAGTACGTATACCCTGATTAACTGTATATAATCAGAAGATTGTGTTAAAATACTATTAAAGATATTGTACATGTCTTAGAAATACTGAACTATAAATACTTTAACATCATTGGTTAGAACATATTTTAGTGCCAGTTTAAGGCTCTATAAAGGGTTAGAAAAACAATAATGATGAATAAAGCTGTAAAAGAATACTTCAAAAGAAACAGTTTAGATTATAATAGGTGGGGTTGGTGATGGTTGTGTTGGTGATGATTATGACTGTGATGGTGATGATGGTAACGAGTGTGATGGTAACGATGGTGAGGATGGTGGTAATGGTGATGGTTATGGTAGAGATGGTAACGATGGTGATGACGGAGGTGGTGATGGTGAGCATGGTGAGAATGGTGGTGATGGTGAGGATGGTGGTGTTCGTATAGTTTATGGCGGCGGTGGTGATGACCGAGGTGTGGGGTGCTGCGATGGTTGTGGTCGTGCAGGATAGGTGGTTTTGGTGACGATGTTGGTTGGGTTAGGTTAGGTTAGGATAGTCTTAGAAGGAATGTAAGCAGCGTTTCGCGTGTTACAGTTAGAAGATACAGAACTAATTAAGAGAACCGTTAAATGAGGTTGACATGTATAGCATACTGGAGCAGTGTACAAAGACGGATACAATAGCTATTTGAATAACAAGGTTACAACGTTTTCTAATGTTAGTTTACAAAAAGAGTTGGAGGGAGGAGAAAAAGAAGCATGTATAATGTTAAATGACGTTGAAGAAATGTCTCTAAAGAGGTTTGTGGTTAAGTTAGGTTAGTCTTAGGAACACTAAGCAATTCTCTAGACGAGAACATCATACATTTACAAAAGGATGGGATTTGATCATGAAAGCATAACAAATCGCTAAAAAGGCTCCATATGCCCCTTAAAACATTAAAACATACTAACGACGTGAAAACATAGAAAATCCATGACAAACCTTTAAAAATTCGCAAAAAGACCTTCAGAATACCGCAAAAACGGCTAAAATAGCTACTAAACTCTGAAAGAGCATTAGCGTTTCGTAAAAAGTATGGAAAATACTTAGGGTTCGCATGTCCGAGGGTCTAATACCTTCGGAGTACCTATCTAAAGTTACTGAAAAAAAAAAACATCTGCAAAAGAAAGCGGGATGTCTAAGCCTGAAACGGTATGGTGCAAAGGTTAGAAAAGGTTATAGAATAATAGAATGCTTGAGGAAAATGGGAATCAGATAGGTTAGGATAGGTTGGCTTAGGTTAGGCTAAGCTAGGTTAGGCTAGACATGTAGAAGTATGGGCTTAGGTTAAATTATCAAAGACCAGAGTAAATAGTGGGAGCTAGGTTAGGTTAGCCATGTAGAAGTAATGACTTAGGTTAGTTTAGGTTAAGTAATGTTAGGTTAAACGAGTAGAAGTATGGACTTAGGTTAAATTATAAAATACCGGAGTAAATAGAGTGGGAGCTAGGTTAGGTTAGGTTAGACGAGTAGAAGTATGGGGCTTAGGTTATGTTAAATTATGAAGGACTAGAGTAAAAGGAGTGGGAGCTAGCTTAGGTTAGGATAGGTCAGACGAGTAGAAGTATGGGGCTTAGGTTAGGTTAGGTTAGGCTAGGCTAGTGAGGCGATGTGGGGTGAGGTATCATGTTGGGGTAATATATTTAATCAAATTAGAAAGCTCTTGTGTTAGGCGGCATACACCGATATAGTGAACGACATACTCAGGCACTATGAGCGCTCATAAGCATACATACACTGCTATAGGCCTTAAGAGTCATCCCTAGAGATTCCTTCAAACACCTACAACGTGCTGCTTCCCCTACCACCTTACCTAGTAATCCTTAGATTACGCATGGCGGCCATCTTACCCATAAAAAAGTGTGCCAGCTTGCCCTTATATACCCTACTAAGCTTCCTGGCTGTGTGGATGTAAAGTAAAAAACACGCTCTTCTGTTTCGTGTGTTTGTTGTTTGGCAGTGGTGGTTGTCATGATGCGTGGACCAAAGACGGAACATGTGCAGGAAAAAATAAAAAAGCATGATGGTCCTTCTAGTCTGTTTTCAACTTCTAGGAGCGCACAATATTAGGTCATTTTTAAGTAGTGCTGATGGGGAATCCATAAAAAACCACAACGAAACAGTGGAGAAAAATAGCGAGGTTCTGTCAACGATAATAGAGTCATAAAATTATGTGGTGCATGTAATCTTTCTCTTCGCGGTCATGACGAAACCGTCACATCCAGCAATTAGGATGTGTTCTTAGAAATACTAAGTCATTGTAAGAAACTCAGTCCTGCTCGTAACAGCCATTTCGAAACAGTGGTGGCTCGTGCCTTACAAAATAGGTGAAGAAGTTCACTTAAGCATGCTGAAAATACAATGCAAAACCGGTGTACCACGGTCCAACATTTTTTACCAAACCTTGTATCCTACGGAGCTGTACACAAAAGAAACAGTGTCTATCACACTATGATTCATTTTGGTCCAATACAAATGACAGTTCGCGTAGTAAGTGAGAGAAATAAACATGGCGTATGCAAGTATATACAGCTTTGTTTTAAAATCAAATTTAAATGGTGAGCCAAACAATGTACAAAAACAGCCTGAGGAGCATTGTTCTTGATCCTTTTTTGAAGTCTATTCAAATGTCCACTCGCCCCATCGTAACATTGTGCAACTAATTTACGTTCATAATTAAATTCTTTAAGAACACCATGCAGCAAAAGGAACAATGTTTCTGCGAACCTGTCAGCACTCACATTATGAAAAGCCGAAAAATCGTTCAACCAATGTGCTTTCTGTATTCACGTATCTTACAATGATAGAGCACTGAGACTGTTGACAAATATCTGTAGTGTCGTCAACTTCAACAGAAAAAAATCTGAGACATTAATTTCAGGTCTGTAACTATTTGGAAATACATCCAATGACCTCATTTTGTATAGATTTAGAATCACCGCTGAATAAACTTTTAATTTTATTATAGTGGTTTTGGATTTCTAATGGACTTTCAGCACACAAGCTCTTTGAAATTTTCCCGACTTAGCGAAAGGGCACTCTCATCATGACCTCTGAATGCAAGCTCTTGTTTACCTAAATACAATGTTGCTTTAATGATCAACTGCAGGAAAAGCCTATTTAAAGTCACGTTTTCATTGAAACGCATATGAAAAAGTCTGCTGTTTTCTTGAAGAGCGTCAGCTATAGTGTTTCTGTGATTTTTTTTCCCAAAAGGATTTAGTTGTAATTTACATTTTAAATTTTCCGCCGAATCATTGTGCTTATGAAGGGAACGGGTTATATTAATGAAATCTGTGAATCTCTCTTTATCCCACACGTTACTTTTGTTTCCGTCCGATATGACATTACGTTGGAGGACGTTAATTTAAAAAAAAAACAAAAAACAAAAAACTATTTGCTAAAAAGTAAACAAGGCCAACAGAATAGTGATTGCAAACTACGGCTACTGTATAACCAAAAATAGTAATCGAGCCAAGAGCTTTTGAATTTAATGTTATCAATCTTCCCTATTTTCTTGTCCTCTCTTTTAAGCGCTATATCAATGATATCAGTGGGCCTCCCAAAGTTTAAAACATCCTTCTTATCTTCATCTTTCCACCTGGAAAATGGGGTTTCTAACAAATTGCAAACTATATTGTTCACTGGATTCATAACAAAACACTTATATTCCGTAATTTAAATATTAAAAGCACTGGAGTCTAGCAAACTCGTAAATTATACCTACCGTTCACAGTCATCTAAAACACCACGTTTTAAGTTTACCACCAGCTCTTCAGCTCTTCCTCGAGGTAGACGACTACTATCTTCCAAGCGCGTTCTGTGCCTCTACCCAAGTGAAAATATTTCTTGTTTGCCTGAAACATGTGCATGCACATGTTATTTCCCCGTATTATAATCGTTTAGTGACGTCATGTTGCCATGGCAATCAAGCTATTTGGTGCAGCAGTTTCTTCCGTAATTCTAACTGCTGCACTTGTCCTTTCAATCGACCTGAGGGCGCGCTCCCACCAATTTTCCCTGCCGGCTGCCTGGTTGTAAGTTCCAAACACAGGTTCCAAACAAAAGAAGGGTTGGTCACTGACCCTGCTATGACTGCTAGCAGTTGAAATTTGTGACTAAACTGTTAGAATGGCAGTAATAATGCCAACATTAACAAAAATAGAATACTGCTATATTCAGGTGAAAACCTCTTCACCTGCTTCACTTGAATAGCCGCCACTGTTTCGAAAACGCTACCGTTTTTAGTGGTACTTCTAAAACCATCCAAAGTGAGTTGTCAGATTGTATGCTACATGTTTGCAGGCATTTTATTTCTGATCAAATTAAGCAGTCCTCGTTCCTCGTTGATGATACGACGGATATATCGAACACTGCAGACAGTGCTAGTGTTTCGATATGAAATTCAAGGCAAAATTTCGAGCGCTTTTGGACATTTGCAAATGAAGAATCGCATAATGCAGAAGGTTTATCAAAGTGCATTTTGGAATAAATGCTTCCATTGATTGGAAACTGTCCCCAAAAATTAATCGCTCAGACTTAGGATTGAGCTACTGTATTTAGAGGTCATTTAGGTGGTGTTAATGTGAGAGTTAAAGAGGTTAGAGTTATATTTATTGTTATGCACACCAACTGAACAGCCCGCCTCTGTAGCGTGATGGTTAGCGTGTCTGCCTCACGTTCAAGAGGTCGTGAGTTCGAATCTTGCTTAGGGTAAGTTATCCGGATAAGGTTTTTTTTCCGAGGTTTTCCCTTATCCTGAGAAGACGAATGCCGGGTAACTTAAAGCTTTATGGACCTCGGGCTCATTTGAGCATCATTTCACCCATTTTATTCATTCAACGTCCGATATGACATTACATTGGGGGACGTCCAAAAAAGAAAAAAAAAAAAAAAAAAAAAAACTGAACAAATTAACACATGTCAGGTGTTAAAATATTCTTCAACATTAGGAGTATCTGTACATTTTTTTTCTAACTCTCCTGAAAGGTATTTGTGAGGAACGAATACAAGACCTTCAGAAACTAGGTGGAATTTTCGCCCTATAAGTCGCTCCACTCTAAGATCCGCCCTTGGTGTAAACACAAGCTGTCAACAACTAACCCGCGATTCGCGCGAAACCGAAGCACGCCACAAAATATAGTACCTTAAATATTGGCGATTATATGTGACTTTTCATGATGTATGACACTCAAATATAATTTGAAACTTTTGATTAATATAAAATAATAAATAATATTAATAAGAGTAAAGGAGATTATAGCTTCCGTTTAATTGTGTCCAGTTAATCCCCTCTCACGCATCCACATGACAATGGTGAGTAATCAGTAAGGCGATAAACATGGATGGTTCTACAAGTTCTGCTAGCCTGGTTAGTGAAAATAAAGGTGAAATAGTGAAGCACTCTAAAGATAAGCCCTTAAAAAGTGGTGAGAAACAAATAGTCTTGAATGTTTTAACAAATTAATGCAAGAGTACCCTTCTGTCACTGTGAATAACGTTGTGAAGTTAACTGCAGATTACACCGGTATTTCCGAGTGGTGTGTTAAATGTGCCCGTAAGGAACTTAAGCAAACAAGAACATTGCGAACACCAAGGAAGAACAGAAAAAAACCGAAGCCAGAATTAGAAAAAGCAGATGACTTTACTAAATGTGCTGTTCGTAGAAAAGTGCACCACTTTTTCTTCAAGAATGAACCGCCAACATTAGAAAAAGTCTTAAGTAGTGTTAACAATGATCCAGCATTACCTTCATTTAAGCGATCCACGTTTCATAAATTATTACTAGAAATTGTATTTAGTTTTATGAAGAGAAATAAAGTGAATGTCATAATCGGCAGAGAAGATATCGTGTTATGGAGGCAGCGTTACTTGCGGAATATGCGCCGATACAGAGCAGAAGGTAAGAAAATATATTACCTTGATGAAACGTGGGTTAGTGAAGGGCATACTACATCCCGTCCATGGACTGACATTATGACGAGCTCAAAAAAGGATGCATTTCTTTGTGGAACGTCAACAGGGCTCAAAAATCCTACAGGGAAAGGAAAACGCCTTATTATTGCGCACATCGGCAGTGATTCCGGTTTTGTGGAAGACGGTGTTGTAATCTTCGGTGATTACCACAAGGATATGAATGGCGATGTTTTTAAGGAGTGGTTTGAAAGTGTACTTCCGAAACTTGAACCCGGTTGTGTTATCGTAATGGATAATGCACTTTATCACAGTGTCAGACTGGAACGTCGTCCCAACTGTTCGTGACGAAAACAAGGAATTGCCGATTGGTTGACGTCACATAATTTGCCCTTTTGTGAATCAGATGTGAAAGCAGAGCTTCTAAATCAAGCACAAAAGGTTGCCGATAACAGTGAAAACAAATATGTTATCGATGACCTTGCTAGAAAATCTGGTCGACACATAGAGAGGTTGCCCCCTTATCACAGCAACCTGAACCCAATAGAAACAATATGGGCCTTCCTCAAGGGATTCGTATTGTTGTTGTTGTAGTGTTTAACGCCCGCTTTTACTACTACGGCACCACAGGCGGTGACACTGATGATACATGAAGATGGAGCACCGGTGGAATGAGATGGCGGGGGAAACCGGAGTACCCGGAGAAAACCCGCCCTGACGCCGCTTCGTCCACCACGAATACCACATGCGGGTCCCTGGGATCGAACCCGGGCCGTCTAGGTGGTAGGCGAGCGCGCTAACCGTTCGGCCACGGCGCCGCCCAAGGGATTCGTAGCCAGAAACAACGTAACCTTCAAATTACGGGATGTTCGCAAATTGTTTGCTGCAATATCTCAGGCGACACCTAATATGTGGCAAAATAATATACGTCATGCAATTGAGCAAGAAAATGAGATGTGGGTGATGGACGGGCTATCAGATGCTATTGTAGATCGTCTTGTGATTAGTGTGGGTGTTGATTCTTCTTTTTCCCCTTCTTCTGATGACGATGACACCACTAATGATGGAGATGCAGATATTACACCTCTTCCCGACAGTGATGCAGATTAATGTGAGTTTTATTTTAATTATGTTACATTTAATTTCAGCTCAGCTTTTACTTACGAATGTTGGTTAATAATAATAATAATAATAATAATAATAATAATAATAATAATAATAATAATAATAATAATAATAATAATAATAATAATAATAATAATAATAATAATAATAATAATAATAATAATAATAATAATAATAATAATAATAATAATAATAATAATAATAATAATAATAATAATAATAATAATAATAATAATAATAATAATAATAATAATAATAATAATAATAATAATAATAATAATAATAATAATAATAATAATAATAATAATAATAATAATAATAATAATAATAATAATAATAATAATAATAATAATAATAATAATAATAATAATAATAATAATAATAATAATAATAATAATAATAATAATAATAATAATAATAATAATAATAATAATAATAATAATAATAATAATAATAATAATAATAATAATAATAATAATAATAATAATAATAATAATAATAATAATAATAATAATAATAATAATAATAATAATAATAATAATAATAATAATAATAATAATAATAATAATAATAATAATAATAATAATAATAATAATAATAATAATAATAATAATAATAATAATAATAATAATAATAATAATAATAATAATAATAATAATAATAATAATAATAATAATAATAATAATAATAATAATAATAATAATAATAATAATAATAATAATAATAATAATAATAATAATAATAATAATAATAATAATAATAATAATAATAATAATAATAATAATAATAATAATAATAATAATAATAATAATAATAATAATAATAATAATAATAATAATAATAATAATAATAATAATAATAATAATAATAATAATAATAATAATAATAATAATAATAATAATAATAATAATAATAATAATAATAATAATAATAATAATAATAATAATAATAATAATAATAATAATAATAATAATAATAATAATAATAATAATAATAATAATAATAATAATAATAATAATAATAATAATAATTTGACATCCTTAGTATAACAAGTTTTCAGTTTAACGTAGACTCCCTGAGCCCCTCCAAGTTAAAAATTCATGACCCACTACCAATTAATATATTCTGCTATGTGCCCTTTTTAGGCAAAAATACACATCACTGCACTTAGTCTTCAGGCTTTGTCCTGTTTAATCTTCTTGATAGAACACTGGCATGCAATCGTTGAAGCACAACAGGGTTTGAATGGCTACATAAAAGAAGTTTATTATGTGTAGTGAGTTGAGAATGTCTTCCTAGAAACCAATACATTTTTCTATACCTTATATTAAGTTCTTTTTTCTTTTTAACATGAGCCTTCTGTGTTAGCTTAGCATCAAGACTCATGCCCAAGTACTTGGCTTCGTTTGCATATGGAATTATTTGTTTATTTATAAATACAGTTAACTTTTTACTTTTCTATTTGTGAAATTTACACGACCGGATTCTGTCTCATTAAGTTTCATACGCCACCTTTTATTCCACACATTAACCTCATTTACTGGAGTTTGAGATTTACTGGTTGCTACTTCTTCAATTTCCCCAACAGCCATAATAGCAGTATCATCAGCAAAAGTGGCTGTTGTTGCTTCCTGATTTTGTGGTACATGATTTGTGTACAACATATACAATATTGATCCTAGGACACTAGCGGAGCGTTTCTTTCAAAACTCGATAGATGCAAAATTTTACGAAATTGAGTTATATATAGTATTGACGTAATTTTTACCTTCTGCATCGTTCTGTGAAATCAGATTTTGCAAAACTCGATTCGTGTCCTGTGTAGAAGCTAGGGAATATTAGCAGTTTTTTCAAAGTTCGATAGATGCACTTGCTCAGTTAAAGCAAAGGTCGATAGATGCCACTTTATGATTTTATTACCCAGAGTGTACCAACCTCAGTTCTACGAAACGCATGTTGGCATTGACTGCCAGCTCACTGTTGCGATTCTTGGAATTCTCAATCATTTCTGCAAGCTTTGTACAGTGCTGCATCGTTGGCAATAACTGCGAACTCTGGTTGTACGCTTGGATTTCACATTCATTTCTGCAAGATTTTTCTTTCTTTTTTCCCCCATATATATCCCGCCTTTAACTGCAGAGTCATATCGGTGACCTTGCCTATTGGCAATGGGGTTACTTGTTCAACAGTGGGTTTTTCGGTCTTTGGGGGCTTTTATACGTTGAATTCACACATACACACACATACACACACATTCACACTTTCATTCATATTTCCAGACTCAAGGAAGGATGAGGAATAATCTTGGCTGGAGAAAAATTCCCACCCCCCTGCCGGGAATAGAACCCGGCACGTGTTCTGCAAGTTTTGTTATACTTACATGGTATTTTCATTCTTAGTTGAGACACTGCACTGTACTATGCACAATGGACAGGAGCTCAGGTTGTGAAACTGTACCAGTCGTAGAATGCGCTGGAGGTAGGAATTGCAAAAACAAGGAAAGGAAATCAAAACGCAAGTCAAGGAAAGCTCAGACTCTAGCAATTACATGTTCACATGGTCTCGAGTGCACTCCATGAAATCCTAAAAGTAAAGCACTGTGATGCAGCTAATAACGACTTATAATGATATAAGTGGATTTCATCAACACCTTTCCATGCTCAACAAAATAGATCAAGATAAATTCCTTATGAAATATACAAGTATTACATCTCATAATCGCAGAGTGGTGAATAAAGAGACTGCAAATAGAAAACAGACTGTTAACATTAAATATAGTGTGAGAAGTAATGTTGGCCGAGTATTGTCAGTATGCGCTGCAAGCTTCCAAGGAATCACAGGGATATCAAAAGGTAGATTATCTCTCCTGGCTTGAAAATTTCGCTTATCTGGGAATGCGCCAAAGGAAACCAGAGGAGGTGACAGAACAGGAATATTACAGAAGGGCATTACTGCTGCTATAAAGCAAGACATTAAGAAGTGCAGAAGTAGAGAAAGCCATTATGGAGGAGCAAAATCACGGAGATGATATTTACCTCCAGAACTTACTATCAGAAAAATGTGGACCAACATTTGCAACGAAAGAAGATTAAGAAATCTACCAGTCTGCTCATTGTCAAAATATAAAAGCGTATTTTACAACTTCTTGAATCTTTCATTCCATACACCACACACTGACACACGCTCAACCTGCAAAATGGGACTGATGAAGATTAAGACAGAACCAGATGTGGAAAAGAGAAACGAACCAAGAACCATGTACAGACTGCACAAGCACTAATAAAGGTTAAAAGCTTACTTATTCATATTGTTTGAAATTTCTTTGTGTGTATTCAATATGTGTGTTATACAAATAAAACAAAATATATTGTTATCGAGAATGTAGCAGTACTTAGTTTCTAAGTTTACACCTAATAAAATAATCCTTATAAACATTAATGTTGGTTGTATAGTACATTGTGTATTATAAAAAGGTGAAAATAAAAAAAAAATACATAAACAAAAAGCAACAAAAACAATAAATGACAAAAATAACAAAACTCCATATGTTAATTTCTCGCTCACGCAGAAAAGTGTATCAGTATCTATCGGTTTTTGAAAAAACTCTGCATTTTCAAACCCCAAATTTGCACTAGTTGAACTATCCCATTTGTTTCTTTTCACATTCAGTGAGACAGTATCACGAAGGAGAATTGAATGATAGTTGCTGTGCTAATCAATTAGTATTCCCAATAAATAGAAGAAACCGTTTTTCTCAGAAACGCATTTTGTGCATCTATCGAGTTTTGAAAAAACGCTTCTCTCTTTGTGGTACTCCTGTACATATTTCCTTGAAGTCCGATACTCACTTCATGTTTAACCCATACCATACCTTATCAAAGGCCTGGGTCACATCAAGAAAGATACTGTAACATATTGTGACATTGGTCGTACAACAATATACGGACGAGATGGGAAAGTGTGACCACGGATACGGGGAGCGGTTGTGTGTGTACGTGACCGTGATAATGGTGGTAAAACATAAAAGAAAGATCCGAGTCTACAGGGCAAATGGTGTCTGTGTGCATGTGATCGAACAACGCGATAACACCAATAGTGTCCAGAAGCTCCCCGGAAGTTCCGCTGAGTCATCATTGCACGTGTGTATGAAGGGTTCTGGAAGGTCACGTGACATCGGCTCCAGTATAAATAGGACAGATAGTCAGTAGTTCAACATGGCGAATCAAAGTAAACACAGGGAAAACGCAGGCAGTACTTTTTTCCAAAAGACCTAAACACGCAAATCGCAACGCACCACTAAAGCTATACGGAGAAACAATAAACTGGAGTAATGAGGCCAAATATCTGGGAGTCACTCTAGACTCAAAGTTAACATTTGCTGAACATGTGAAATTAATACGCCAGAAGGCCAACGCCCAACTGGGCAGGCTCTTCCCTCTCCTCGATAGGAACTCCAAGCTCAGCAAACAACAAGGTCTCACCCTGTACAAAACACTTATCCGCCCAGTGTTTACGTATGCAGCACCAGCGTGGGGACACTGTGCCAAGTCCCACATACAACAACTGCAAACACTGCAAAACAAAGTCCTGCGAATCATAACTAAGGTCCCACGAACGGCACCACTGGATGTGATACATAGAGAATTAAAAATGCACACAGTGGAGGAATTTATTAAGCAGCTAGCCTGCAATATGTACGAAGCCGCCAAAACCAGCCATAATCCACACTAATTCGGCTACTGGGACAGTACACCACAGATGCTAATAAGCATAAGAGGCCTTTATCGCTCTTCGACAGAACCATGCCAGTAGGTAGATTAGGACAGAGCTGGGCCACTTTTTTATGGGCAAGATGGCCGCCATGCGTAATCTAAGCATTACTAGGTAAGGTGGTAGGGGAAGCAGGACGTTGTAGGGGTTTGAGGCTGACTCTAGGGATAATGTTTAAGGCCTATAGCAGTGCATGTATGAGTAGGTAGATTAGGACAGAGCTGGGCCACTTTTTTATGGGCAAGATGGCCGCCATGCGTAATCTAAGCATTACTAGGTAAGGTGGTAGGGGAAGCAGGACGTTGTAGGGGTTTGAGGCTGACTCTAGGGATAATGTTTAAGGCCTATAGCAGTGCATGTATGTTTATGAGCGTCACTGGCAGTTGAGTATGTCGTTCACTGTATCGATGCAAACCTCCTAACGCAAGAGATTTCTATCTTGATTGAATATGTTACCCCAACATGACACCTCGCCCCACATAGTGACCCTAACCTAGCCTAAGCCCCATACTTCTACTCGTCTAACCTATCCTAACCTAACCTAGCTCCCACTCTTTTTTACTTTGAACTTTCATAATTTAACATAACCTAAGCCCCATACTTCTACTCGTCTAACCTAACCTAACCTAACCTAACCTAACCTAACCTAACCTAACCTAACCTAACCTAGCCTAACCTAACCTAACCTAATCTATCCTAACCTAAGCCCCATACTTCTACTCGTCTAACCTATCTTAACCTAACCTAAGCTCCATACTTCTACATGGCTAACCTAACCTAACCCAGCTCCCACTATTTACTCCGGTCTTTGATAATTTAACCTAAGCCTCATACTTCTACTCATCTAACCTATCCTAATCTAACCTGGCCTAGCCTAACCTAAGGTAGATCCTCTTATTATTATTTATTCTATTCTACTAACATGATACGTTTCTAGACATTCATTCTATCCTCTTATCATCTATCCTATTCCCTCCTCTGCTTATCTATTCTATCCTGTCATACGCTACCCTGATCTCCATCTAGGAATTTCATAAACATTTTGATACTATTTTGAGTCCTCTGATAGATCTTTTTAAACACTTTTAGCATATTCTTGATGCTTTTACAACATATTTAACAACTTTTCAGACAATTTTCAGAGTTATTCAGTAATTTTCATACATTTTTAAGACGTTCCACCCCATTTTGCTACAATTTTGCACCCTCTGTTAGATCTTTTAGACGCTTTTAGTATATTCATGCTGCTTTTACAACATATTTAACAACTTTTCAGACAATTTTCAGAGTTATTCAGTCATTTTCATACATTTTTAAGACGTTTCAACTCATTTTAATACTATTTTGAGTCCTCTGTTAGATCTTTTAGACGCTTTTAGTATATTCATGCTGCTTTTACAACATATTTAACAACTTTTCAGACAATTTTCAGAGTTATTCAGTAATTTTCATACATTTTTAAGACGTTTCACCCCATTTTACTGCTATTTGCACCCTCTGTTAGATCTTTTAGACGCTTTTAGTATATTCAGAACGCTTTTAACAACATATTTAACAACTTTTCAGACAATTTTCAGAGCTATTCAATCATTTTCATACATTTTTAGGACATTTCACCCCATTTTACTGTTATTTGCACCCTCCTTTATAGAACTTTTAAACTTCCAGTAGAAGATGTCCTAACCATTGATGTTGAAGTTCTTATTACTACTATTTTTGCCCTCTGTCACAGAATTTTATACAACTGTATGACTCTTTTGCTTGGTTCTGTATGTTCTGGGGGTAACATCTCCAACACGACATGCAGTTTTCTAAGTGTAACCCCACCTATTATGATCTAACCTGCTTATTAAGTGTTCTTTACAGCTTTATTCAACTTTGTTTTCCTAACCCTTTATAGATTTTTAAACTTATCACTAAAAGATGATCTATCCGCAGATGTTGAGGTACTTATAGCTCAATATTTTTAAGAGATATTCAACAATACCTTTGATAGTATTTTAACACAATCTTCTGTTTATATAAAGTTAATGAGGGTATACTTACTTTAAGGTAGTAGGGTATACGCCTCTCCTCTTTTATCTGGGCTGGAGACCAGCACTAGAGTTAAAGTCTAGTGGCAGAGTTAACGCCTCCCTTTATAATTTCTATTTTTCTTCTTTCTTCGACAAGTTTCATGAGAAGCACGGAGAAGCCAGGTGAGTAATTTTTTTATTTTTTCTTCTTTCTTCGTCAGACTTCATTTGAGGCGTGGAGGAGTCAGTTGATTAAACTTTCATTTTCTACAGGAGACGTAACGGAGAAAATAATCATCTTGAGATCTAAGTTGCATTCTCTTATGCATGGTTTGCAACGTTGTAATGCCCGTACGCATACGTTGATATTCCATCCTCTGCAATTACTCTCTTGTCATCATGAGGCGACAGAGCTATTTTATTAGATTCAACTGTAGAAACATTATGACGTTGGGATAGGATTAAATTCATCGGAGTTCTAACAATTTTCAAAGTTTTAAGGCACTCCATCTAGCTATTGAAGCTGATGTATTGCTTAATGGCGCTATGTTTTATGCCTTTGATCTTTTTTATCACAGAGCCATCAATATCGAGAGCATACATTTTAGGTCTGAGACCGACGAAACGGCGAATGATTTTACCACTTGCTTCATCTTTAAACTTTCCCAAAACTTTCTTGTTTTGTGTAGAATAGCATATATGGTTAGCAGGGTAATCCGCTGTATCCAGATGTTCAAGCATGTGTAATTTATCCTGGTATATATCAGCTGTAGTCACTAGATGGATGAAGGAATCTGTATCCGTATACAACAGTTTAAGATTCTCAGCTCCATAATATGGAAGTAACACATCGTATTGATACGAATACATTAGCGTCTTGGAGATGTCTAGTACGCTCATACCAATGTATATAGGCTTGTTGAACACTATTTTACGAGAAGCCATATGAACAGCTGCAAGATTAGGACCGTATATAGTTCGATCGATAAATGTAGGCTTGGCTATCAGTTTTTCTAATGTTTTGCTGTTTGCCACAAGACGTATATCCATACGATTACGAATATTTTCCATAGTTTTTCCAAACATCGCATTATTGAAAAGTTTGTACAAATCCTTCTCGAAATCATTTCTAGCTTGTTGTCGCAGGCGATTATTAAATTCGACGTAAGGCTTTAACCAACAAGACTGACGGAATTTTAGTGCTCGATGAATCTTTATAGTCGTAGACCATGACTAAGAGCCTGTTTCAAGGACATGTAATGAACCACATACTTCTTTCGGGATCCAAGATGGGCAATTAGTTTCTTTGAAGAGGATTCCCCCGGTTTCATACTCTCAGGCAGGAAGGGCAAATCATTATGAAGATCGTGGAGCTCGACAGGATATTCGACATCGACTTCTAAGATGTATCCAAGGGGGTCATCTTCCTTCAATAATTCCAGGTCTATGTCTTCAGGAGAAACCCATTTAAACCCTCCATAAGGAAGGGCCTTACACATTCCCCATCCATATTGGTTGTTTGCATCTTCGTATGTAATAAACTGGGAAGGTTTACGAGAGTCATACTGTTCCATATATATGTTGTTAGCCTCCGCATACCGGTGAGAAACCTGACATAACCCTCCTCTTATGCCAGATTCAACCATGAGTAGCTGATCGTAATCAAGAAGCAATTCCAACTCGATTCCAGTATACAGCAGCATAGCATCCCATGTAAGTCCTGGAGAGGTAAAATAATGGGCTGGATCGACTTTATGAGTTTTCAGAGTTTGGTCTCTAAATGTTTCAAAGACATCCGTAAGGAGAAGAACATCAGAAGTTAAGTAAATATCACTGTATTCACCTAAGTTTTCCACATTAAACTGCTTCCATACATTTCTAGCATGCTCATAGTCATCGTCGGTAATTTCTTCTTCATTTAATTTATTGTAGAATGCTTCTCTTGGAGGCAGCTGAGTCTCGTTCAAAACATCCCATGAAGTAAGGTAATCGTAGGGGAACACTCCCTTACGAGTCATCAAGCCAATCTTCTCTTCTCCGAAGTACTTCGTTGTTTCAGGATGCGTTTCAAGGTTCTTTGCAAGCTTCTCCAAACTCGTACTGAGGAAGCGGAAAGTATCCACAAATCTGAGTTTAATATCCCCAACATACTTGGAGAATGATATATAACTTTCCTCTGAATTTGGTATAACCTCTATTCTTTCGCTAGTACACCCTAGCTGCTTAACAATGAAATGAGAGTCATACCCACTCAGGTTATGCATGAAGACAGGTATATAATTAGGTGTTTTACAAGCCAGGTTACATTTATTGTGTAAAGATCCTCTGTACGCCCCGGACACATGATCGTGATCGCGAACCTTCCAATTATCTTCTGTAAATTCATGTTCACACAGGTAACATATTGTAGAAGCATCGAATGATTCTTGTTCTTCAGCTGTAAGATTAAGAGGTTTAGCAGATTTGTATAAGTCGCTTATTTTATTTGCCAGATCCATCAGGCATCCCATAAACCTCTGTGCAGCGTCAGGCCCTCGGTAAACATATGGTTCAGTAGGAAGAGTTGTTTCTAGTTGTTCAACACTGGACGAAGGCTTCACATAAACACAAAAGCTCATGGGAGAATGACTTTGATAGGGAGTTGTGTAGGAGGTTTCAGGGTTAGAGGAGCAGGTATGGAGAGGGGTAAGAATGCATTCAAAATCGGCGTAGATAACATAAGGAAGTTTCAACATCCTCTCAACATTCTTGAATTTAACGATAGAGTTATCCTTTGTAGGCATAACGCATCTAGCAATACCATGTTGTCTACATATTTCTCGGTGCTCTTCTAATTTTTTCATTCCACTTTGTCCGTATCGGTCATCAAAATGGCTGAAACATCTTTTACATACATAAATTCGACCATCATGTTTGGTTTTCTGCTGACGAATAAGTCTTTCAAAATCCTTTATATAAGCATAGTGATATCTGTCAGTAGCATTACTCAACAGAAGGAGATCGCGATGATCATCTAATTCTTCATCAATCACCTTTATTGGAAACACTTCATGTTTATCATCCACTCCAAACACATTTATGGATATATTATTGAGTTTTTCAAATTTAGCGATCTCACCCAAGCTCGTAGGAAATGAGACGCACGAGAAATCGTATTTTTCTTGGAGATCCTTATACTTGCTAACACGCTGAGGTTTATTTCGAATGAACTTAGCCAGAACAGCGTACATAAAGCATTTCTCATCGTTGTAGTTCTGAGGGTTTATACAGGCTTTCTTCGCATCCAAAGATGTCGGTAGAGGAATATAGCTGCTCCCTCGAAGAAGATTATACTTGTTAATACGTAGTCGAACGCCATCAACACTCAGAAGAGCCCAATTACTGCCTTTCAACTTACTTTCCTCCATTTCAACACGAAGTTTCTCGAATTTTTTTTCCAAGATGGCATCCAAATCACTGTCTAAAAACACGGCATTATTACGCGTTTTGAAGGCTTTGTTAGTGATGTCCCCAACAGCATTCACAAACTTACATTCAGCCATAATGTTAATTTTCAAACTTTTATGAGCCCGCAGCTCCTTCTGAACAGCATTTATTATGCGCTGCTTAGCCTGCTGCAGGTATGAATTTAGATCCTGACTTGCAGGGCATTGGATGAAAAACGATTTCAGCCGATCCTGAAAAGCCGTTTCATATTCTACAACATCATCTTCATCAGGAGACATTAACAATAATTTATGCTTAGGAGGTTCGAATTTGACTTTCTTAGCATATAGAGCCCTATCACAGCGCCCTTCATGCACATCCCTTCGATTTTCAGTACCGTAAACATCACCACAATGTCTACACTCGAAAAACTCACCACATATCAGCTCATGCCTCTTCTTATGGTAGTCGCGTAGAAAACTCTTTTCACATTTGCTGCACCTATAATCTGGTATAGCATTCAGAACCGATTCCATCATTTCACCGCTCCGGACTTTTATAATATGTAGTGGAACACTTGTAAATTATATAAATGAATAAATGCTTATAGCACTTTCCACTGACTCGCCTCGATAACTTATAAAAGCTATTGAACGGTAATCTCGCTAAGAGAAGCTGATGTGCTCGACTCGAAGGTTAATTACTGAATAACTATGTAAGCTCAAGCAAACCCTACTTATTCCACTAGCACGTACCTTATAAATTACTACGCGATTCAAGATTAAGTTTGTATTTTTAAAATATATATCATTAACCCTTTGCTGCGCATACAGTATTAACTAGTTGTTCTCCCAGCAGACTTGTGTCCCTTTAAATTCTGAACTGCTACTACAGATATTATACTAAAAGTGACCTATGTACTTGCATAATTATAGTATCTTTTACTGTCTGAAATAATGTGTTTAATTAATAACTTATTTGATATTGGTTGGCAGTAAATACGATATAAGTTTTATTTCAACTGTTTATAACGGAAAAAATCAACCCCGTTGAAGGGAAAGATATGCACCCCTTTGTAACACATTTTTAATATTCCACAATATTAAAGAAATTAAATTTTGCTACTTTAGAATATTAACACCACATAAAAATATCCTAAAGTTAGCTAAGATAAATTAAAATAATTTCTGCGAAATTTTATGGTACTCACCCTTAAAAAGTTTACATCCCTGCCATTATTATATTGAAGATATTGAAGCTGGTCCATAAAATGTTATTCACACTATTCTGTTGCACAATAAAAATATTCTATATACACTTATGCTTATTAATGTTTTGGTATGTGCACCCCATGTTAGTTTTGAATTTCCACCCCTCTCGCTTGATGATAACTGAGGAAACACCCAGTTCTACACAAGGCAATGTCACACTGTTTGCACTTGTACTGTGACTGTATGCCACGACCTGATTGTGTTTTTCTTTTCTTTATGATACACTGTACACACGATTTCACCCGGCCTAGAATTTTTACAAGGGTGTGAAGAGAACTGGGCACAGGGGTAGCAGAAGGTAGGCTACGCTGAAATCCCACTCGCTTGCGGGACGTGAAGTTTCCGATTAGCTGTCGCACCAAATTCTGCCTGTAGTGAAGAAGCCTGTTGCCATGAGCTGTAGAAGCAGGTCTGTTTGAAATGTCGTATATTATAAAACTATTAACAATGGCAACATTCACTACGAAATGGAACAAGTATTTCCACCATTTTTTTGAAGGCCGGCCGACACCGTAACACTCCCTCCTTTGGTCCGCGAGATCAATCCCTGCCATATTACGTGTGTAATTTATCACTGCATTAGGACAAGGTATTTTTATTTGTTCTCTCCCCCTGCCACTCTTCCTGTGTACCTCTCCATCTGTTCTAGGATCGGAATTGGTGGATAATAAAAGAACGTCCCTGTTATCATGCCAAACTACTGCAGTTACACCTTCATGTTGCAGTTTGCAAGATTCACCCCTTTTCAGTTTTAATTGTTTTGGCTTAGAAAACTGTTTTGGCCAGTCTTTCCTTCCGGCACGCGTTGTACCACACGCATATGTCTTATTCTCTAAAAGTAATTTCATTAACCGCGTGGAAGTAAAAAAATTATCAAAGTAGACGTGGTGCCACAATCCCATGTATTTCTCACACATGTCTAACACCACCTGTTCTCCAAGCAGAAGATCGCTGTTTCTCGCCTCTTTTTTCCCCAGATAGATTTTACAGGTCAGTAAATATCCACTTTTACTGTCTGCAATACCCCATGCCTTTATCCCCCACTTTGTAGGTTTAGCAGGCATGTATTGTTTCAAAAAGAAGCGCCCTTTGAAACCGATCATTGCTTCATCAACAGAGAGATCACGATTTGGTTTGTAGACATTTGAAAACTTTTTAATTATATCTAACGCAGGTCGTGCCCTATAAAGGTAATCATAAGGATCTACCCCAAATTGTGGTTTTGCAGATTCGTCATTCAGGTGAAGATATTGTGATATCTTTTTAAAGCGGAGCAAGGTCATTGCTTGTCTTACAATTGGACAAACGCAAAAATCCCCCAAAAAGTAATCCCTAATTTCAGGTAAATCCACCATCCCCATATATATCAAAATACCTAAATAGGCCTGTATCTCCCTTGAATTTGTTTCTTCCCATTTTGGATCTGCATTTTTAGCTTGAATCTGAGTTGCATACGTATTGGTTTCCTCCGCAATTTTGCCGCAAAAGCTGGAATCTATAAAAAGTTCAAAATAATCTATTTCTGGACTTCCTGGAGGAATAGAATGATTTACACCTACAGGGGAAGAGAATACTTCTAACTCATTGAAAGACAAATTGGAGGTCCACTGTGCAGGTAGTAATTTAGTTTTAGTTTGCTTTGCATTAGTTTTAGTCACCTGTTCTGCTACCTGTTCCTCAGCACCTTCACTGTCACTTTGTTCCTTATCACTGTCTTCCTCTAACTCGCCAAACCAAGATTCGTCGGAGCTACTTTCGCGATCTAATTCCTCATAAACTGCTGCAAGTATTTCCTCATCTGTTACCAAAATCTTATCACTACCGCACTTACTAGCCCGTGATGTACTTGGAACGGCCTCCATGGTACTGAATTAGCTGTAAATGCGTCAGGAAACTGCTTACTTACACGACTGCACTCAGCTCTAAGAAGTATTATTTATAGCTTGGTATTAGTTTCTTTCACGTTGCTATTGCTGTAACAGTGTAATACGAGAACGTCTACATTGACACAGCTCCTAAAAGCTGGGATCAGCATAAGCAGAACCCATATGAAACGATGAACAAGCTTTACTACGTTCTGCTACGCTATGCGCGGCAGGCCATTTTTCATTTCACTACGCTTTAGTACGCTATGCGCCGCAAAGGGACTACGTGAGTCAAGGATCAACTTGTTTCATTTTTATTTGCCAGTTCAACGTTAACATGCATTTCCCCTCATTTTTAAAGTTTAAACAAGGTAAATTATATTTCAACCACTGTATTTATAGAAATAAATGTTTATAATTTTAATACTTTCATGCCGAACACACACACACACACACACACACACACACACACACACACACACACGCGCGCGCGCAAAATTAAGACGTGAAACGGCGGTTATGTATCTTTAACTAACATTTCTTTAATCGATATCGGATGACAGTAATGGAACCATCTAAACAATATTTAAACGCTTAAAAAAACCAAATTTCTGCTATATTTCATCAAACCTTCCTATTTTTATGACTTTTTCTCGTCTTTTACGCACTTTGAAACGAATCCAACAGAAAAATTAAGACGCGAAACGGCGGTTATGTATCTTTAAGTAACATTACTTTTATCAATATCAGATGACTCACGATAATTCAGGATCACGATTGCAGCGCCTCATAGCGGCTTTAATCAGTACTAAAACGCACATTCGACAGATTTTATACTCTTTATGGCGGTAAATTATATATTAGCCCTCAAATTATCATTATTTTTATGGTTTTCCACCGTTTTTACGTACTTTGCAACGAATCCGACAGAAACATTAAGACGCGAAACGGTTGTTATGTATCGTTTAAGTAACAAACACATTCCTCTCAACTGAACCCACCTTATAAACGACTACGCATTCAAGATTAAGTTTTGTATTTAAATGTATATAATCAGGAAACTACGTGAGTCAAGATTAACTTGCTTCGTTTTTATTTGATAGTTCAACGTTAACATGCATTTCCCCCACATTTTTTAAAGTTTAAACAAGGTAAATGTTTATAATTTTAATACTTTCACGCAGACACTCACATACGCAGACACACACAGACACACACACATACACACGCATGCACACACATACACACATACACACACATACGCAAAATTAAGAAGTGAAACGGATGTATAATATCTTTTAAGTAACAAACACATTCCTCTCAACTGAACCCCCCCCCCCCATCAATTGAAGACATAGCAGGTAAAGATTTGTCCTATAATTAACGGAAAAACCCTAGCCTCACGCAAAGGCGTCGATTTATAACATTAGTGGAGAAATTGTAGCCTCGAAGAGTGCTGGCGACGTGCTGTCTACAAAAAACAAGTTCAGACAGGAAAAATTACAAATACTCATTCTTTCGTGTTTCGGAAAGACCCTAAAGATGTTATCGGATTGTACCATTAGTAAGATGCTTTTAGCTGAAATATAAAATAAAATCTGTTCTTCTTGTTCTGGTTGTTCTTCTTCTTCTTCTCCTTCTTCTTCTTCTTCTTCTTCTTCTTCTTCTTCTTCTTCTAGTCTCATTCTCCTTCATGCTAACAGGGAATATACGCGAACTGAAGGTTATTAGCTGAAATATAAAATAAAATCTCTTCTTCTTGTTCTGATTGTTCTTCTTCTTCTTCTTCTCCTTCTTCTTCTTCTTGTTCTTGTTCTTCATATATTCTCATTCTCCTTCATGCTAACAGGGAATATACGCGTAATTTTGACGTTATTACCTTAAATATTAAAATAAAATAACAGCATTCTCCGTCAATTATATCTAAACCGACTTTTTCCCTGTTATGCAAGATTTAAGCTTCTAGAGTCAACACGAGGCAATGTTTCTCTCAATAACAGTATTTTATAATTGATTTTGTAAGTAATAACACCAATTTAAACTTTATTACAGATCTCTAAGACCCTTGTTTGCAAACTATTTAAATGGACACTTAGAGATTCGAACTAGACCCCACAGTACAAAAGCTACCATTTTTATCAATAATTCAAGAGCAGATATTTAGCTGAAGTGTTTAACTTTTTATTTCATCACGCTAACTTTATTGATTCGCGAATAAATCGACTTTGAAGTAATTGCCCCGTTCCGGTAATCGAACTATGAGTCGTAGGGATAAAATTGTCTAGTATATCATTTTATATGCCAAGTTACCCTAATTTGTCTTTGCATTACTATTCCAAGTGTAAAAATAGCGATATAGAGCAAATTTCAATAATTCTCCACAAGATAGGGATCGAACCTACGATACGTTAACTCTAGCATGTTATAAAATAATCGTCCTTAACAAGTATTATCATATAAAGTTTATTTCAGTCTTCCAACACAAGCGGTTCTCGAAATAATTAAATTTACCAAATCAGGATTGGAACCCAAGACTCCAGGATACCAAGCATACCACAGAGGAAAGCCCATAACAATACCGATTTAATAAAATTTATTCGAAGATTTTATCACTAATAGTTTAGGAGTTATTCCAATAATAATTCATAATTTGCACGGGGATCGAACGTTAGGCCACCGACAATCTTCAAAATTAGACCAAGGATGCGTCGTTTTATTATAAGATAATTACCGTTTACCACATTTCGATATCTCATTTAGTTTAGGAGAAATCAGGCATCAATGAGTAGTCTAATAATGGCGTTTTAAAAACAATTAGC
The DNA here is from genome assembly GCA_030765045.1 of Tenodera sinensis. Classification (NCBI taxonomy): domain Eukaryota; kingdom Metazoa; phylum Arthropoda; class Insecta; order Mantodea; family Mantidae; genus Tenodera; species Tenodera sinensis. Next base: position 158,871,370 of record CM060964.1, on the reverse strand, counting down.
GGCATCCCTTTGAGTGATTTGAAAATATTGTGCAGGGTGTGACGTCACAGCAACACAACATTTTAAAACCACTCAAAGGAGCCGTCACTAATTGGATGACAATGACGGTAATTGGTAATTAACCTGTCAACCCTTGTCAACCCTTATCGATGGTAATCTGACAGATGATGAGGGTCGACCCATTGTCGGCTTTTCACCGACAAAGACAATGGAGTGTGAAAACACGTGTAATCCAATTAGCGCCCATTGTTAACCAATTAACCAATTAGCGGCATCCCTTTGAGTGGTTTTAAAACGCCATTATTAGACTACTCATTGATGCCTGATTTCTCCTAAACTAAATGAGATATCGAAATGTGGTAAACGGTAATTATCTTATAATAAAACGACGCATCCTTGGTCTAATTTTGAAGATTGTCGGTGGCCTAGCGTTCGATCCCCGTGCAAATTATGAATTATTATTGGAATAACTCCTAAACTATTAGTGATAAAATCTTCGAATAAATTTTATTAAATCGGTATTGTTATGGGCTTTCCTCTGTGGTATGCTTGGTATCCTGGAGTCTTGGGTTCCAATCCTGATTTGGTAAATTTAATTATTTCGAGAACCGCTTGTGTTGGAAGACTGAAATAAACTTTATATGATAATACTTGTTAAGGACGATTATTTTATAACATGCTAGAGTTAACGTATCGTAGGTTCGATCCCTATCTTATGGAGAATTATTGAAATTTGCTCTATATCGCTATTTTTACACTTGGAATAGTAATGCAAAGACAAATTAGGGTAACTTGGCATATAAAATGATATACTAGACAATTTTATCCCTACGACTCATAGTTCGATTACCGGAACGGGGCAATTACTTCAAAGTCGATTTATTCGCGAATCAATAAAGTTAGCGTGATGAAATAAAAAGTTAAACACTTCAGCTAAATATCTGCTCTTGAATTATTGATAAAAATGGTAGCTTTTGTACTGTGGGGTCTAGTTCGAATCTCTAAGTGTCCATTTAAATAGTTTGCAAACAAGGGTCTTAGAGATCTGTAATAAAGTTTAAATTGGTGTTATTACTTACAAAATCAATTATAAAATGCTGTTATTGAGAGAAACATTGCCTCGTGTTGATTCTAGAAGCTTAAATCTTGCATAACAGGGAAAAAGTCGGTTTAGATATAATTGACGGAGAATGCTGTTATTTTATTTTAATATTTAAGGTAATAACGTCAAAATTACGCGTATATTCCCTGTTAGCATGAAGGAGAATGAGAATATATGAAGAACAAGAACAAGAAGAAGAAGAAGGAGAAGAAGAAGAAGAAGAACAATCAGAACAAGAAGAAGAGATTTTATTTTATATTTCAGCTAATAACCTTCAGTTCGCGTATATTCCCTGTTAGCATGAAGGAGAATGAGACTAGAAGAAGAAGAAGAAGAAGAAGAAGAAGAAGAAGAAGAAGAAGAAGAAGAAGAAGGAGAAGAAGAAGAAGAACAACCAGAACAAGAAGAACAGATTTTATTTTATATTTCAGCTAAAAGCATCTTACTAATGGTACAATCCGATAACATCTTTAGGGTCTTTCCGAAACACGAAAGAATGAGTATTTGTAATTTTTCCTGTCTGAACTTGTTTTTTGTAGACAGCACGTCGCCAGCACTCTTCGAGGCTACAATTTCTCCACTAATGTTATAAATCGACGCCTTTGCGTGAGGCTAGGGTTTTTCCGTTAATTATAGGACAAATCTTTACCTGCTATGTCTTCAATTGATGGGGGGGGGGGTTCAGTTGAGAGGAATGTGTTTGTTACTTAAAAGATATTATACATCCGTTTCACTTCTTAATTTTGCGTATGTGTGTGTATGTGTGTATGTGTGTGCATGCGTGTGTATGTGTGTGTGTCTGTGTGTGTCTGCGTATGTGAGTGTCTGCGTGAAAGTATTAAAATTATAAACATTTACCTTGTTTAAACTTTAAAAAATGTGGGGGAAATGCATGTTAACGTTGAACTATCAAATAAAAACGAAGCAAGTTAATCTTGACTCACGTAGTTTCCTGATTATATACATTTAAATACAAAACTTAATCTTGAATGCGTAGTCGTTTATAAGGTGGGTTCAGTTGAGAGGAATGTGTTTGTTACTTAAACGATACATAACAACCGTTTCGCGTCTTAATGTTTCCGTCGGATTCGTTGCAAAGTACGTAAAAACGGTGGAAAACCATAAAAATAATGATAATTTGAGGGCTAATATATAATTTACCGCCATAAAGAGTATAAAATCTGTCGAATGTGCGTTTTAGTACTGATTAAAGCCGCTATGAGGCGCTGCAATCGTGATCCTGAATTATCGTGAGTCATCTGATATTGATAAAAGTAATGTTACTTAAAGATACATAACCGCCGTTTCGCGTCTTAATTTTTCTGTTGGATTCGTTTCAAAGTGCGTAAAAGACGAGAAAAAGTCATAAAAATAGGAAGGTTTGATGAAATATAGCAGAAATTTGGTTTTTTTAAGCGTTTAAATATTGTTTAGATGGTTCCATTACTGTCATCCGATATCGATTAAAGAAATGTTAGTTAAAGATACATAACCGCCGTTTCACGTCTTAATTTTGCGCGCGCGCGCGCGCGCGCGCGCGTGTGTGTGTGTGTGTGTGTGTGTGTGTGTGTGTGTGTGTTCGCCATGAAAGTATTAAAATTATAAACATTTATTTCTATAAATACAGTGGTTGAAATATAATTAACCTTGTTTAAACTTTAAAAATGAGGGGAAATGCATGTTAACGTTGAACTGGCAAATAAAAATGAAACAAGTTGATCCTTGACTCACGTAGTTTAATGATATATATTTTAAAAATACAAACTTAGTCTTGAATCGCGTAGTAATTTATAAGGTACGTGCTAGTGGAATAAGTAGGGTTTGCTTGAGCTTACATAGTTATTCAGTAATTAACCTTCGAGTCGAGCACATCAGCTTCTCTTAGCGAGATTACCGTTCAATAGCTTTTATAAGTTATCGAGGCGAGTCAGTGGAAAGTGCTATAAGCATTTATTCATTTATATAATTTACAAGTGTTCCACTACATATTATAAAAGTCCGGAGCGGTGAAATGATGGAATCGGTTCTGAATGCTATACCAGATTATAGGTGCAGCAAATGTGAAAAGAGTTTTCTACGCGACTACCATAAGAAGAGGCATGAGCTGATATGTGGTGAGTTTTTCGAGTGTAGACATTGTGGTGATGTTTACGGTACTGAAAATCGAAGGGATGTGCATGAAGGGCGCTGTGATAGGGCTCTATATGCTAAGAAAGTCAAATTCGAACCTACTAAGCATAAATTATTGTTAATGTCTCCTGATGAAGATGATGTTGTAGAATATGAAACGGCTTTTCAGGATCGGCTGAAATCGTTTTTCATCCAATGCCCTGCAAGTCAGGATCTAAATTCATACCTGCAGCAGGCTAAGCAGCGCATAATAAATGCTGTTCAGAAGGAGCTGCGGGCTCATAAAAGTTTGAAAATTAACATTATGGCTGAATGTAAGTTTGTGAATGCTGTTGGGGACATCACTAACAAAGCCTTCAAAACGCGTAATAATGCCGTGTTTTTAGACAGTGATTTGGATGCCATCTTGGAAAAAAAATTCGAGAAACTTCGTGTTGAAATGGAGGAAAGTAAGTTGAAAGGCAGTAATTGGGCTCTTCTGAGTGTTGATGGCGTTCGACTACGTATTAACAAGTATAATCTTCTTCGAGGGAGCAGCTATATTCCTCTACCGACATCTTTGGATGCGAAGAAAGCCTGTATAAACCCTCAGAACTACAACGATGAGAAATGCTTTATGTACGCTGTTCTGGCTAAGTTCATTCGAAATAAACCTCAGCGTGTTAGCAAGTATAAGGATCTCCAAGAAAAATACGATTTCTCGTGCGTCTCATTTCCTACGAGCTTGGGTGAGATCGCTAAATTTGAAAAACTCAATAATATATCCATAAATGTGTTTGGAGTGGATGATAAACATGAAGTGTTTCCAATAAAGGTGATTGATGAAGAATTAGATGATCATCGCGATCTCCTTCTGTTGAGTAATGCTACTGACAGATATCACTATGCTTATATAAAGGATTTTGAAAGACTTATTCGTCAGCAGAAAACCAAACATGATGGTCGAATTTATGTATGTAAAAGATGTTTCAGCCATTTTGATGACCGATACGGACAAAGTGGAATGAAAAAATTAGAAGAGCACCGAGAAATATGTAGACAACATGGTATTGCTAGATGCGTTATGCCTACAAAGGATAACTCTATCGTTAAATTCAAGAATGTTGAGAGGATGTTGAAACTTCCTTATGTTATCTACGCCGATTTTGAATGCATTCTTACCCCTCTCCATACCTGCTCCTCTAACCCTGAAACCTCCTACACAACTCCCTATCAAAGTCATTCTCCCATGAGCTTTTGTGTTTATGTGAAGCCTTCGTCCAGTGTTGAACAACTAGAAACAACTCTTCCTACTGAACCATATGTTTACCGAGGGCCTGACGCTGCACAGAGGTTTATGGGATGCCTGATGGATCTGGCAAATAAAATAAGCGACTTATACAAATCTGCTAAACCTCTTAATCTTACAGCTGAAGAACAAGAATCATTCGATGCTTCTACAATATGTTACCTGTGTGAACATGAATTTACAGAAGATAATTGGAAGGTTCGCGATCACGATCATGTGTCCGGGGCGTACAGAGGATCTTTACACAATAAATGTAACCTGGCTTGTAAAACACCTAATTATATACCTGTCTTCATGCATAACCTGAGTGGGTATGACTCTCATTTCATTGTTAAGCAGCTAGGGTGTACTAGCGAAAGAATAGAGGTTATACCAAATTCAGAGGAAAGTTATATATCATTCTCCAAGTATGTTGGGGATATTAAACTCAGATTTGTGGATACTTTCCGCTTCCTCAGTACGAGTTTGGAGAAGCTTGCAAAGAACCTTGAAACGCATCCTGAAACAACGAAGTACTTCGGAGAAGAGAAGATTGGCTTGATGACTCGTAAGGGAGTGTTCCCCTACGATTACCTTACTTCATGGGATGTTTTGAACGAGACTCAGCTGCCTCCAAGAGAAGCATTCTACAATAAATTAAATGAAGAAGAAATTACCGACGATGACTATGAGCATGCTAGAAATGTATGGAAGCAGTTTAATGTGGAAAACTTAGGTGAATACAGTGATATTTACTTAACTTCTGATGTTCTTCTCCTTACGGATGTCTTTGAAACATTTAGAGACCAAACTCTGAAAACTCATAAAGTCGATCCAGCCCATTATTTTACCTCTCCAGGACTTACATGGGATGCTATGCTGCTGTATACTGGAATCGAGTTGGAATTGCTTCTTGATTACGATCAGCTACTCATGGTTGAATCTGGCATAAGAGGAGGGTTATGTCAGGTTTCTCACCGGTATGCGGAGGCTAACAACATATATATGGAACAGTATGACTCTCGTAAACCTTCCCAGTTTATTACATACGAAGATGCAAACAACCAATATGGATGGGGAATGTGTAAGGCCCTTCCTTATGGAGGGTTTAAATGGGTTTCTCCTGAAGACATAGACCTGGAATTATTGAAGGAAGATGACCCCCTTGGATACATCTTAGAAGTCGATGTCGAATATCCTGTCGAGCTCCACGATCTTCATAATGATTTGCCCTTCCTGCCTGAGAGTATGAAACCGGGGGAATCCTCTTCAAAGAAACTAATTGCCCATCTTGGATCCCGAAAGAAGTATGTGGTTCATTACATGTCCTTGAAACAGGCTCTTAGTCATGGTCTACGACTAATAAAGATTCATCGAGCACTAAAATTCCGTCAGTCTTGTTGGTTAAAGCCTTACGTCGAATTTAATAATCGCCTGCGACAACAAGCTAGAAATGATTTCGAGAAGGATTTGTACAAACTTTTCAATAATGCGATGTTTGGAAAAACTATGGAAAATATTCGTAATCGTATGGATATACGTCTTGTGGCAAACAGCAAAACATTAGAAAAACTGATAGCCAAGCCTACATTTATCGATCGAACTATATACGGTCCTAATCTTGCAGCTGTTCATATGGCTTCTCGTAAAATAGTGTTCAACAAGCCTATATACATTGGTATGAGCGTACTAGACATCTCCAAGACGCTAATGTATTCGTATCAATACGATGTGTTACTTCCATATTATGGAGCTGAGAATCTTAAACTGTTGTATACGGATACAGATTCCTTCATCCATCTAGTGACTACAGCTGATATATACCAGGATAAATTACACATGCTTGAACATCTGGATACAGCGGATTACCCTGCTAACCATATATGCTATTCTACACAAAACAAGAAAGTTTTGGGAAAGTTTAAAGATGAAGCAAGTGGTAAAATCATTCGCCGTTTCGTCGGTCTCAGACCTAAAATGTATGCTCTCGATATTGATGGCTCTGTGATAAAAAAGATCAAAGGCATAAAACATAGCGCCATTAAGCAATACATCAGCTTCAATAGCTAGATGGAGTGCCTTAAAACTTTGAAAATTGTTAGAACTCCGATGAATTTAATCCTATCCCAACGTCATAATGTTTCTACAGTTGAATCTAATAAAATAGCTCTGTCGCCTCATGATGACAAGAGAGTAATTGCAGAGGATGGAATATCAACGTATGCGTACGGGCATTACAACGTTGCAAACCATGCATAAGAGAATGCAACTTAGATCTCAAGATGATTATTTTCTCCGTTACGTCTCCTGTAGAAAATGAAAGTTTAATCAACTGACTCCTCCACGCCTCAAATGAAGTCTGACGAAGAAAGAAGAAAAAATAAAAAAATTACTCACCTGGCTTCTCCGTGCTTCTCATGAAACTTGTCGAAGAAAGAAGAAAAATAGAAATTATAAAGGGAGGCGTTAACTCTGCCACTAGACTTTAACTCTAGTGCTGGTCTCCAGCCCAGATAAAAGAGGAGAGGCGTATACCCTACTACCTTAAAGTAAGTATACCCTCATTAACTTTATATAAACAGAAGATTGTGTTAAAATACTATCAAAGGTATTGTTGAATATCTCTTAAAAATATTGAGCTATAAGTACCTCAACATCTGCGGATAGATCATCTTTTAGTGATAAGTTTAAAAATCTATAAAGGGTTAGGAAAACAAAGTTGAATAAAGCTGTAAAGAACACTTAATAAGCAGGTTAGATCATAATAGGTGGGGTTACACTTAGAAAACTGCATGTCGTGTTGGAGATGTTACCCCCAGAACATACAGAACCAAGCAAAAGAGTCATACAGTTGTATAAAATTCTGTGACAGAGGGCAAAAATAGTAGTAATAAGAACTTCAACATCAATGGTTAGGACATCTTCTACTGGAAGTTTAAAAGTTCTATAAAGGAGGGTGCAAATAGCAGTAAAATGGGGTGAAATGTCCTAAAAATGTATGAAAATGATTGAATAGCTCTGAAAATTGTCTGAAAAGTTGTTAAATATGTTGTTAAAAGCGTTCTGAATATACTAAAAGCGTCTAAAAGATCTAACAGAGGGTGCAAATAGCAGTAAAATGGGGTGAAACGTCTTAAAAATGTATGAAAATTACTGAATAACTCTGAAAATTGTCTGAAAAGTTGTTAAATATGTTGTAAAAGCAGCATGAATATACTAAAAGCGTCTAAAAGATCTAACAGAGGACTCAAAATAGTATTAAAATGAGTTGAAACGTCTTAAAAATGTATGAAAATGACTGAATAACTCTGAAAATTGTCTGAAAAGTTGTTAAATATGTTGTAAAAGCAGCATGAATATACTAAAAGCGTCTAAAAGATCTAACAGAGGGTGCAAAATTGTAGCAAAATGGGGTGGAACGTCTTAAAAATGTATGAAAATTACTGAATAACTCTGAAAATTGTCTGAAAAGTTGTTAAATATGTTGTAAAAGCATCAAGAATATGCTAAAGGTGTTTAAAAAGATCTATCAGAGGACTCAAAATAGTATCAAAATGTTTATGAAATTCCTAGATGGAGATCAGGGTAGCGTATGACAGGATAGAATAGATAAGCAGAGGAGGGAATAGGATAGATGATAAGAGGATAGAATGAATGTCTAGAAACGTATCATGTTAGTAGAATAGAATAAATAATAATAAGAGGATCTACCTTAGGTTAGGCTAGGCCAGGTTAGATTAGGATAGGTTAGATGAGTAGAAGTATGAGGCTTAGGTTAAATTATCAAAGACCGGAGTAAATAGTGGGAGCTGGGTTAGGTTAGGTTAGCCATGTAGAAGTATGGAGCTTAGGTTAGGTTAAGATAGGTTAGACGAGTAGAAGTATGGGGCTTAGGTTAGGATAGATTAGGTTAGGTTAGGTTAGGCTAGGTTAGGTTAGGTTAGGTTAGGTTAGGTTAGGTTAGACGAGTAGAAGTATGGGGCTTAGGTTATGTTAAATTATGAAAGTTCAAAGTAAAAAAGAGTGGGAGCTAGGTTAGGTTAGGATAGGTTAGACGAGTAGAAGTATGGGGCTTAGGCTAGGTTAGGGTCACTATGTGGGGCGAGGTGTCATGTTGGGGTAACATATTCAATCAAGATAGAAATCTCTTGCGTTAGGAGGTTTGCATCGATACAGTGAACGACATACTCAACTGCCAGTGACGCTCATAAACATACATGCACTGCTATAGGCCTTAAACATTATCCCTAGAGTCAGCCTCAAACCCCTACAACGTCCTGCTTCCCCTACCACCTTACCTAGTAATGCTTAGATTACGCATGGCGGCCATCTTGCCCATAAAAAAGTGGCCCAGCTCTGTCCTAATCTACCGGCCATCTTGCCCATAAAAAAGTGGCCCAGCTCTGTCCTAATCTACCTACTCATGCCGGTAAACAAACACGCCGCAATAACAGCGACAGACATTGCCCGACACCTCAGTGCACTAGTTCCACCCTGACAGCCCTCAAGTCTCCGGATGGATGATCTCCCCTGCCGGGGCGGACGGGGGTCATAGGACAACCCCACTTATGTCGACACTCAGCCACGCAGTAGGACCACGAATATGACAAAGACCCAACTCTGCAACTCCTCCTCTTCTCCCCTCCCCCATTTAATAATAATAATAATAATAATAATAATAATAATAATAATAATAATAATAATAATAATAATAATAATAATAATAATAATAATAATAATAATAATAATAATAATAATAATAATAATAATAATAATAATAATAATAATAATAATAATAATAATAATAATAACAATAACAATAACAATAACAATAACAATAACAATAACAATAACAATAACAATAACAATAACAATAACAATAACAATAACAATAACAATAACAATAACAATAACAATAACAATAACAATAACAATAACAATAACAATAACAATAACAATAACAATAACAATAACAATAACAATAACAATAACAATAACAATAACAATAACAATAACAATAACAATAACAATAACAATAACAATAACAATAACAATAACAATAACAATAACAATAACAATAACAATAACAATAACAATAACAATAACAATAACAATAACAATAACAATAACAATAACAATAACAATAACAATAACAATAACAATAACAATAATAATAATAATAATAATAATAATAATAATAATAATAATAATAATAATAATAATAATAATAATAATAATAATACAAATAAATAAATAAAATTAACATAAAAATATAAATAAATAAATAAGCAAATATATATATATATATATATATATATATTCATTTATTATATCCTGTACATAACACTAATCAGCATCTATTGTACATATGTTTGAGGACAGGCAGCACATGATGTGCCAGTACCAAGCAGCTCCCTCTCCGGCTGCAGCCACAACTCAGGTACGTACTCCTCAATTTCTCTTAGCACGACACCTTATCCAAATTCCTGCCTTCAGCATGATAACCCTCTACTAACACTTAGGTTCGAGGCCTGGGCCTCGTGCCAAGACCTGCACCTAACCCCACTCTGCCTGCATACTCTCTTGTATGCAGGTGCCTTTTTTAGTTACCCAATAACATCAGGTTTGCTTCGGCGGTACCTGACATAACACCACCGGACTTTCCCTTCCATCCTCGTAGAGTAGACGTAGTGCATGGTAGGGGAGGCGATGTATATCCCTTTCGGATGATCATCACCTGGGCTGGCGGAGGCGGGGCCAGTTAAAAAAAAAATTTAAAAAAAAAAAATAATAAATAAATAAAATAAAAAAAAATAAAAATAGTTCAGTTAGTTCGAATTGAGTCAGTTTAGAATTAGTTGAGTTAGAGTTAGTCGTCGTGTACAGTTAGTTTTTGGTTACGTGAGTGGGTCGGCCAGCCTGTCAGCGAGTATTACGTATACACGTACCCTGAAACGCACACACATGCTAAGTGTATAAAACCTGTGAAACCAAACGACTCCGTATCAGTCGTCGCCAAGACTACCAGAGTATACGGTCACACCACTTGAGGATGTTCGGTGCAGTTTCGAACGAAACGTCTAGAAAGAGAATTTCCACTAGACCACGGCCCACAAGCCCAGATAATTATGTTCTATTTTATGACACCGGCCGTGACAGCTTACGCAATTTGATCAATCTTCAAATACCTTGGATAATTGTGGTAAAAGATTCACCATTAGGATCTTTCCCTTGCTTTGGAATCATAATAACTTCGGCCACTTTCCACTATCTTGGCACATATCTCAGTCTAATAATTGCACTTATAATATATAGGAGTTTTACTAGTGCTTTTTCGGGTAACTCTTGAAGTACCTGTCCTATAATTAGGTCATATCGGGAGCTATTTTAAATTCACATTTTTAATTTCCTCTTTAAGCTCCTTCAGAGTTACTAACTTAATTTCTGCAATATTGGTCAAGCAGTTTATTGTAATGTTCTCATCAGCTGTTTGTCTGGAGAATGGCTTAAAAGTTTCCTCTAGATAATCAGCAAGTATGTGTATCTGCGTTTTCTTTGTCACCTCTTGCCCAATCATTATCTTTTCTAATGGGTGGTACTTGGGTTATTTGCCTTTTAAGATCCTGAGTAAGCTTCTAAAGTGAATAGTCAGTATCTTTATCTGCAATCAAGTGTTAGAGATATTTACCTAAAGTTTCATTTCTATTTCTTTTATTATTGTTTTGAGTTTATTGCTTTGTCGATTAATTACAGCTTTTTATGAGAGAGATTGACTGTTTTGCCGTTTTTGCGGGCCTTTCTTTTTTCACTAATTAACTCTAGTACTTCAAGAGGATAATGTATATTAAATTCACCATGTGTACTAGAATTGACTTATGTATTCATCCAGGCTGAGTGCTAATGCTAGCAGCCAGTTGATCAACTTCATGTTCTATCTACAATCTGGAGTGGCACCAAAGTAAGAATTAAATTTCTGCAATTGTTAGGGATGAGTAAACAAAGATGCTTATTTGTTTTAGGGAATCATATGCTGCATAATATTATTCAAAAATAATAAAACAGCAGAGCATCAAATTTACGGAGTATTTAATGGCACTAAAGAGCAACCGTTTGTTCAGGAAATCTAACTGAAAATTACTTTGTCCTTCATCTAATTCTGGAGTCTTCAAGAATGTAATTCGTTCTCTAAGTTTCTCCACATTTCCAGTGCTTCTATCCTCTATATTGTTCTTAGTGTCTTTTATCGCATACCTTATAGCAATATATTGCAACTGTGGCCACCTTCTAAGCTTCAGATTGCATTTCAAACCACTGGCACTCACAATATCTGATCCTATACACACTTCAATGGCCACAGCAGAATTTCGCTTTTACACTTGCAGCAACTTTGGAAATATCCTCCACAGATAACTTATAAAGCATACATCACCTATTACCAGATTAGTTGTGAAAATGTCTGACGAAAGTTGCGTGAGTGCCAGAAAGCTCGAACAAAACTTTCGGTTATACCTTTGTGTTACTTCATTTCTTGGGCTCCTTAAATAAATGGGATGGCTAGGGAAAATCCGTGATGTTGCTTGAGGTCATAATTTTTGTCGAGTTTGAGAGAATAGTTTCAGTTTACTTTCGGAATCGTCATAAACATCGTAGGTTTGTGGCCCTAAATGACTTCGTTGTCGACGGGCCCTTAAACCCCACATGCCCACTCACTCATTCACACACTCAGTCACACACTCACTCATTCACTCACTTATTCAATCACTCATTCACTCACTCAGTCACTCATTCACTCACTCAGTCACACTCACTCACTCATTCACTCACTCAGTCACTCACTCACTCGCTCACTCATTCACTCACTCATTCACTCACTCAGTCACTCAGTCACACACACTCATTCCCTCACTCACTCACTCATTCACTCACTCACACACTCACTTACTCATTCACTCACTCATTCACTCACTCACTCACTCACTCATTCACTCACTCATTCATTCATTCACTCACTCACTCATTCACTCACTCACTCACTTACTCACACACACTCACTCACTCACACACTCACTCACTCATTCACTCACTCACTAACTCACTCACTCATTCAGTCACTCACTCACTCACTTACACACTCACTCATTCAGTCACTCATTCACTCACTCATTCACTCACTCGCACACTCACTCATTCACTCACTCATTCACTCACTCATTCACTCACTCATTCACTCACTCAGTCACACGCTCACTCACTCACACACTCACTCACTCAGTCACACACTCACTCACTCACACACTCACTCACTCACTCACTCACTCACTCACTCACTCACTCACTCACTCACACACTCACTCACTCACACACTCACTCACTCACACACTCACTCATTCATTCACTCACTCACTCACTCATTCACTCACTCACTTACTCACACACACACTCACTCACTCACTCATTCACTCACTCATTCACTCACTCACTAACTCACTCACTCATTCGGTCACTCACTCACTTACACACTCACTCATTCACTCACTCACTCACTCACTCACTCACTCACTCACTCACTCATTCACTCACTCACTCATTCACTCATTCACTCACTCACTCACTCATTCACTCACTCACTCCTTCACTCACTCGCACACTCACTCACTTACACACTCACTCACTCACTTACACACTCACTCATTCACTCACTCACTCACTCACTCATTCACTCACTCGCACACTCACTCACTTACACACTCACTCATTCACTCACTCACTCACTCATTCACTCACTCGCACACTCACTCATTCACTCACTCACTCATTCACTCACTCACTCACTCACTCATTCACTCACTCATTCACTCACTCACTTACACACTCACTCACTCACTCATTCACTCACTCACTCACTCACTCATTCACTCACTCGCACACTCACTCATTCACTCACTCACTCACTCACTCACTCATAGGTTTGTATATCTTTAGCTTCAAATTGGTTTGTGCATACTACATACATCAGCGTTGTATACCAGTCGTCTTGTGCAATGCGTTTCACCCACACACTGTGTATTTCTGGACCTGCAGAGAACTTAAACACAGTGATGCAGTTGTTCTTCGTAATTGCTGTTATAAACTGGCACACAGCACTTATCCGGTATTTACCAAATAAAAAAAAATGTATTTTTTACTTCAGGGGAAATAAAAGCGCCATATTTCTCTTTCTAAAATAACAGTCATGTAATCATTAAGTTAAAAGCATTAACATCGATAACACTACATGGAAAACATTTTACCATTATAGAAAAGTAGCTAAATATTAGAGATAGTGCTATACTTACCACAATACCTTGACTTTTATTCAACAAAGTTCAGCTACATTAATGAGTTACTAATGACCATATATAACCTTTCTTTCAATGCTGCAACTTTGAACTCCATGTTTACCAAGCACCAATCGTCTGACTAGGAAAAGACGCTAGCTTACTTTACACTGGTGCCAAACTTATCGAATTTGGCTCTTTTAAAGCTGGTTTTGTTCTCGTGAACCGCTTCTTCTCTCGTTTCCGAACTAAATTAACTTATCTGGATACTGCTAGCAGTATTGGTTGGTCGGATATCCTCGTGACCCCAATTGCAATCCTGCAGATAGAAACAGATGAAGAAAAATAAAGTTTATCGCTGGCGAACTATTACTGCTTGGTGCTTTCGTTGCCGCACGCGACCTACGGATTTATCACCTCTCTATTTCCATGATAGTCCGTTCACAGTCTTTTGTTTGCAAGAGACCAAGTTTCATGATTATCAGGATATTCGGAGGTACTCCCTGGTGCGCTTTCTCTTGCGCCGATGAAGAGCTCTCCAACGTTCAGTGGTTTTATAATTCTTTTCTGTTATTATATATAATATCAGAAATTTTCGATTATCACACCGTGGAGTCTAAGTTCGATAAGATTTATCCTTTTGGGTTTGCCTTTCCCATATGTGTCATTTATGTCCTCCTTCCTATCTCTCGCATGGTGACATTATTTGCCTGGTATTTTAGTCCCCTGTATCCTAAATCCTTGTGGAGGGCCTTAAGTTCCATCATATTTTCTGGGGGATGTGCGCAAGGGAAGCTCTACTCGGGATCCTTCTGGATCTGCTTAACGTTTTGGTTTTAAAATATCTTGGTTTTTCTCTGACTCAGCCCGCAAACTTTATCATCGGGATCCACTTTTGTGCTCTCCACACATGCGCACCGCTTGGAGTGGATGTTATTTCTGATACACACTCTAGTGATCATTTTCCTCATGTAGTTGCCTGACTTAATGATGTGGTATATTTCAATGGTGTTACTGTAGATAGCATTTTAACAAAGCTGATTGGAAATCTCTTCCTAACACATTTTCTTTACCACGAATTTCCTGTCTCAGACTACTTCATTGCAATACTAGAGTTCCGTGATTTTGGGTACCTTAGACCTCCATTTTCCGTACGTGCTGTCTATCCAATGATGGCAAAAAAAAAAAAAAAAAAAAAAAAAAAAAAAAAAAAAAAAAACTGCTCCTGGGTAGTCGAAGGAAGGTGGGAATGCCATTCATCTTGCGCCAGAGAAAATGAACGCTTACAAACTATTATCGGTTAGCTTTCAAGGTTATTCAAAACTTTAAGCAGGCCTCTCAAACATCTTATACTGGGAGGTTTTAAATTTTTACGCCTGCTCCTGTTGCTCGGTATAATCTTAGACTCCTAGCCACTGAAGCCTAACTTTCCTAACTGTACGTTCTGGTCGTAGCCCATGATCCCATCGTTCCGCGTAATATCACGTATACTGTGTTCCTGATTTTCGAGATAATTTCTTACTCTGCCCGTTATTACTTGGAGTTTCTTCTTTCGCTTACCTTGTCTTTTGAATCGCTGCCTTCAAACATTATATTCCATTTTTTCCCAAAGAAGACTGTTTGCATCAATTATTGGTCTGAAGGGAGTTCCACACACCCTCTCTCCAACTTGGGCCATAAAAATTACCTTTCGCAGACGAAACGAAGTTATTAGGATATACATTTCAACGAAAGTTACGTTTATTGCCGCACATAAGGTACTTAGAAGTCTGGTGTTACTCTTCTCTTTACATTTTACGTGTTTCAAAAGGCATGCCACGGGGAACTGTGCGGGAGGTTATGTTATGCCTTTATAGGCCACTGCTTTGCTCAAAGTCTGGTTATGGGTCCAGTGTATACACATTTAGCATGACCATACATTCTACTCGTACCTCGCGATGCTTAAGATGCCGAATCTCTCCATTTTTCACTTGGCTCAACGTTATTCTTCCCAGCTATGCATGCAATATGTTAATTTTGCTTGTCAGTTAACCTTCACCTCCTTCTTATTCATTCACACGATCATCATCTTTACGGGATTAACCGTCAAGCATACTTCCCGCTCGGATGTCCATATCGCTTGCTTCTTCGTTAGTTACACGTCTCTTTGTTTGCTAATTTTCACAAAGAAAGAAATGGTGGAGTCTGAGTTTTGAACCTTACTTTCCTTATTTGCGAAGATGAAATTACGTTTTTACATAATTATATCAACGTCCGATGACGTCTAAGGAGTTTCCTGTGTCTTTGTCGTCCATGATGCTCATTTAGCTATCATTTGTGTTCTAGGTGTTCTAATTTAGCGGTGGAAATATTTTTATTCATGAGGACGTTTTGTGTGTTCAGTGGTAGAAGTTCCGATTGTGTCTCATCTGTTCGAGCTCCTTGAGCTGCTTACAAAGACCTAGCATTTTGTACTATCTTTCACAAAAGTAAATACCCATCTTCAGTGAGACCTGCACGAAGGGTCACCTAATTCTCAGGCGAGCTTGCATAGATGGTATGGGAATTAAATTAGTCATGTGCTTCCCTTGCTGTCCAAAGGACGTGGCAGCCATGTCACCTCGCAACTCACCTCACCTCGTAGTTTTAAAAAGCAATATTTCAGCAATCCTTCTACATTAACGGGAAAACATTGCAAGTTTAACTTCAGTGCATCTGCAGAAAAGGTGTTCTTATGGTGTTTTACTAAATTGTAGACTAGAACTAAAATGATTCCAGTGTTGGGTGCTACTCTTACACACGTGATTTTAATCGGAAGTTTGTGTGTTGCCTATAGCGCAACTGGCTAAGGTGTGTTCGTTCGAATTGACAGCTTTGGGCTAACATTAGTTCAAATCCTAATCAATATTATTTTTTATTTTCCTTTTCTTTGTTTCTTTTTTAGCGGGAACATCACTATTTATATAACCCTTCTAAAATATAACATTACACAAACTAGTGAAATTTAATTCTTTACATATTTTTATTCCGCATAGCGTTGTAATTTTCCTGCCGTGCTATGAATGCTGCAGTACGATTGCAATTTTAAAACTGAATGCTTTATAATATTACAATTGCCGAAAATAAGCAGGGAACACGCCTGCCTCAACTATCAATCATACCTCCCGAAATTAATATTTCCCTTTAAATATTCACATTCAAAAGCATCTCTATAAACTTCGTAGACTATCACCATGTTACAAGATGTGGATGCCAGGGAATAATGTAATTATTGATACATTAAACAGAACAGAATACAGTTGTAGATTACTTCAGCGGAAGCAACCTTTGCACCCAGCAAGGTTGCCGTGTCGTTTATTTCCAAGCACTACACTATGTTGCCACGTCCCCGTCAACTAAACTCAATTTCCAGGAGTGTAACTTCATCGAATTCTCCATTTCTGTCAAAAAGCTGTAGAGAATTAAGCAGGTTTGTTAATTTTGTATCACAGAAAATAAAGATGCCAAAGGCGGGGATCGAACCCCCGGCAGCCAGAAGTCTTGATTTGCATGGCTAGCGCCTAGACCTCACGGCCATTCTGCAGTTGAGCATTCGTGCTGTATCATATGCTATTAAGGTTGTTGCCACTAACTTGGCAGCTAATTTCAGTGCAAGGTGGAAAGTTCGTAGCACTCGTGATGATTTACAGCGGCAGTGATATCTAAACATAAAAGATGATATTATGTGATAGGTATTATAGTTCACTAAAATTACTTTAGTAGGCAAACCCTCCACGTTGGGCAGGAGCTTTGTAAACTGGAGATTAAAATCAAATGCTGTTTGCAAGAAATCGGTAACTTTATCTTCCTTTCAGGGTTTCAATCATGTCTGAATTTATTTAATTCCAACACCCATAATAAGTCATTCATCTTTAGATATGAGTTGTTATTTGGTATAAGTAATTCTTAAAACCGAAAATCATTACTATTATTATATCTAATGGAAGAGTTAAGGCAAACGTTAAGAGCATATATTAGTTTTGAACACGTGTTTTATAAATGAGAGTGATGAACCATGATCATTACACACAAAAGGGATAATGAAGGTTATTTTTGTAGCTATTAATATTTAGACTGACCCAAACTTTAAGGCTCGTGTGGAAAATAGCAGAGCACCTCTGTTAATGCAGCGGCTTCTAAAATTTTTAGGAAATTTAATGAAAATAATATTTCAGAGCATGATGATTTAAAAACCCTAATTAAAAATATAAAGCACTTAATCATTTTCTGTGTGTAAGTAAAATCAATTCTATCCATTTTACAGGACGTCAAAAAATAAAACTTTGTGCAGTGATAATCACTTTATTTGCACAGAAGACCAAAACCAAACGAGACTCTTACATTAAAAACACATTTTTGTGCTAGAAATATCAAACAAAATAAACATTTAATAAGTGATCCTTTTTAAAAGCCTTCTTAATACAGGTAACGTCTTAAAGACGTTCCTGTTCTTGAAGATAGGCGTATATTCTGTGTAGGTAATAAATATAAATTAATTATTGATATTAGCTATTCCCTTATCTTTTGTCTGCCATTAATAAAAATAAACCAAATGGATTAAACTCCACACTGAACACTGCGATACTCGTGCTTGTTATAGAACTATTCGCTTTTCTTATTCCTCTAAATAAATGTAAGGGAATACTTAGAAGAAATAAATTAAACCATTTCCAGAGGCGCTAAACGAACTTTCCGCCTTGCAATTAAATTAGCTGCCAAGTTAGTGGCAACAACGTTAATACCATATGA
This sequence comes from Tenodera sinensis, assembly GCA_030765045.1. Lineage (NCBI taxonomy): Eukaryota > Metazoa > Arthropoda > Insecta > Mantodea > Mantidae > Tenodera > Tenodera sinensis. Next base: position 158,852,787 of record CM060964.1, on the reverse strand, counting down.
TACAGAGCGAATGACAAAGTGAAGAATGGCCGGAAGGTCTAGGCGCTGACCATGAAATTCAGGACTTCTAACTGCCGGGGGTTCAACCCCCGTCTTTCGCATGTTTATTTTCTGAAATACAGAATTAACAAACGTGCTTAATTCTCTACAGCTTTTCATCAGGAATGAAGAATCCAGCACACTGCTGGAAATTGAGTTAATGGGGATATGGCAACATTGTGTGGTGCTTGGAAATAAACGACATGGCAACCTTGCTAGGTGCAAAGGTTGCTTCCGCTGAAGTAATCTACAACTGTGTTCTGTTCTGTTTAATGTATCATTAATTACATTATTCCCTGGCATCCAGATCCTGTAATAATGCATTTTATGACCATTAAAACCTATTTTACATTATTACGCGCTTATATATTTTAATATGGTGGTCTACGAAATTTATAGAGATGCCTTTGAATGTGAATATTTAAAGGTAAATATTAATTTCGGGAGGCATGATTGACAGTTGAGGTAGACGTGTTCCCTGATTTATTTTCAGCAATTTCAATCTTATAAAGCATTCAATTTTAAAATTGCAATCGTACTGCAGCATTTATAGCACAGCGGGAAAGTTACACCGCTATGCGGAATAAAAAAAGTATGTAAAGAAATAGATTTCATTAGTTTGTAAAATGTTATATGGCACACAGGTTATGTCAATAATGATGTTCCCGTTGAGAAAGAAACAAGGAAAAGGGAAATAAAAAAATTACGATGATTAGGATTCGAACTAATGTTAGTCCACCGTTGCCAATTTGAACGAACACGCCTTAACCAGTTGCGCTATAGGCAACACACGAACTTCACGTCGCTGATTAAGCTCACGTCTCTAAGTCTAGCACTCAGTACTGGAATAATTTTAGTTCTAGTCCACAATTTAATAAAACATCATAAGAACACCTTTTCTTCAGATGCACTGAAGTTAAATTTGGAATGTTTGCCCGTTAATGTAGAAGGGTTGCTGAAATATTGCTTTTTAAAACTGTGAGGTGAGTGACCTAAGAGGAGACATGGCTGCCACGTCCTTTGGACAGCAAGGGAAGCACATGACTAACTTAGCTCTCATACCATCTATGCAAGCTCGCCTGAGGTTTAGGTGACCCTTCGCGCAGGTTTAGCTGAAGGTGGGTATTTACTTTTGTGAAACATAGTACGTTTCCAGCCTTTAGTGCAGCGCATTCAGCTCCTTGTACATGCCATTCACCTTGATGTGGGCTCCTTCCTATGTCGACCTGCCAGGGTATCAGGCTGCTCACGATGCTGCTACGGCGGAACCTTTAACCATCATGATTTTATTTAACGGCTTATTCTGGTGATTTAAGATTTTATCTGTGTCGAGTCATTCTATCGTGCTCGCTTGCGGAATGGTCCGCACCTATGGTAACGCACTGCTGAATTTTAAGCACACCCTGTTCCCTGGACTGACATCTTGTTATTGGAGTAAATTTTGCAATAACTCCCTTTTGAAGTGGTTACCATTCAATTTTTGTCGCGATGCTATGGGGTTTTAAGCATTTTACTGTCGCTTCAGTCTTATGTTTCCTCCTTTGCACCTGAAACAATATGTGTGTTGAAAATATTTTTGTAAATGTTAAATCTCGTAATATGAAATTCACAGAAAAATACAATTTAGCAAGAAAAAAATGTGTAAAAGCTAATTGAAAATGTAAACAGTGGGTGGAGAAAGTAATGAAAATAACACTTCATAGTTTTATATTTTGAGATATCAAAGGTGTGAAAAGTTATGAGCATACTACGCTTACTTTAGGTATTTTAAGACTCCAGGGTTTAAATATTTGAATAAATTTAACGGTTAGAAAAGCGGATTAAAAAATAAATTTTGAATTTACCCAGTACTGTAATTGCAACCAAACGACCAACACTGTAGCATCCTGTAACAGCAATCATTTAGAGATTGTGTGCACGAACTTACGTGGCCCTCAGCTAGCTAGCCGTACAAATAGTAGGGCTGATGTCACAATCGTCTACAGCGATCTGTGTACCAGGAAAAGACATATTAAGAATTTTTGTGTTGAAAGTACCGTTAGACTTCTTTAGTCAAGGCGTTGCTTTGGGTTTTATATCATTTTACATTGAGTTTTACCTGTAATGTGACATAATATCCGCTATCCGCATGCCACTTGGAATACTAAATAAAAATATGTTTAAAATAGAATCATTCTATCTCTAAATAGAGAATTTTGAACCTTACAGTGACATCAATACAGAGCCTCAAACTGGGACTCCCGACAAATCGATGTGCCTATCTCTCTAAGTGATATCGCCCTTAAGTTTAAACATTTATTTTGTTGTTTAACGACGCTGTCAATTGCCAGGATCACATCAGCGTCGCCGGTGTGTCGGAATTTTGTCCCGCATGAGTTCTTTTACCTGCCAGTAAATCTACTGACATGGAGCTGTCGTTTTTAGGCACACTTAAAAACCATCGGCCTGGGCTGGGTTTGAACCCGCGACCTTGGGATCTGTAAGCCAGCGTCTAACCAACTGAGCCACCCAGACCGACTCGCTCTTAAGGAAACGGTAGTGAGTGAACTGACAGGAAACAGCACTTATGAAAGTCAGCGCAAATGAACTTCTTGGGTGTTTAATTTAGGCATGTGAGGAACTATCCATGCAAATGATATTCAAAAGTACGCTTCACATTTATGTCTGCAATGGTAATGAATTATTCGTAAAGAATATATCAAGGTTATTTAAACTGACGCATAAATAATGTATAATTGTAAACAACAGTGTGTGATACGGCTAAAGTATTCAAACTTTGCCTTTCTGTATTTAAACACTTCCTAAAGGTGTAAACAGCTACAAGCCAGAATGAAAAGGAAGTAGCTCAATATATACCTAAGGGAAGGTGGACAGCAAACTTCCAACTCCTTTCGTGACGTAAAATCACAAGGGTGTGGTTCCAACAGTCAGTGAGGGGAGAGCGTTCGGAGCTACACCGAATCATTACTTGGTGAGTTTCAATTACAGCAAGATCATGCTAAATCATAACAGAACATCACAGGTTGCTAGGTATGTTAGCAAGATGCAAGCACCTCCAGAGGAAACCCCTTGGCTGGAGCGACATATGGTAGCAGGCTTTCGTGTGTGGCAAATCATCTTTCTTTGTTTGGCTAGCCTACTTGCCCTAGGTGAGTTAGTGAACTTGTGGAACTCAGGAACTTTTATTTTATACCATAAGAAGGTGAACTAGCGCACTGACGAATTTTGTAGGTGCAAATTCTCAAGGTTATATCACTCTTTTAGTAATTGTACAACCTTTTCCAAGCATGAACAGAGCACATAGTACCGCAGAAAATACCTTTCTGTGCTGCTACTGTTCTTCATTATGCCATTAGAGCAAAACCTAGAGGCGTCAACTAATATGTAATCAAGCATCAGGTTCGAAAGGGATGGACCAGATGACGCCGTAAATGAACAAGCCTCTGAAGATGACAGGCAGTTATTTAAGCATATCATGTTAAATTACGAATTTCTTGGCCACAATTGAGGTTTTATAATCTAGTTCTTTCTCTTTCAAAATAGAGATAACAGGAGCTAAGATATAACTAAGATTTGACCTTATTTTAAACTACTTGTCATTACGTAAGTGTTATTACGGCATCGATTGCATATTTTGCACTTCTTTTTGTCCTTTCTATTTTGGATAACATTTGTAGCGTTTCAAAGCGTTGAAGCGTTAAAGTATTTGAAACATCAGTGGTTTGGTATCACCTGAACTCAATACTTTGAACAGTGCTACTAGACTTTAAAAGAGAGTGAAAATAAACTTAAGGCATAAATCTGCTCTTTTGAAAGCAATCTTTCAATTCTAATAATCAATTCCATAAAATGAACAAAATGACCCGGTATATAATCACCAGCAAGTTCGTGTTATTAGGCCAATATCATTTGTGATTTATAGATCTTGAAATAAATATTGAAGTGAAACTTAAAAGTAGGTATATATTATAATTGCATAAATGATCCAAAGAGTTGTACATCACTGGAGACTTATCCACCATTCTGAACACGCCATCCAACTACAAAAAGGCATTATCAGTCCTCAAAAGAACAAACTTGCATACGAAAATCTAATTCTAAGCAAGAGCGTCGGCAGACTTTTTTCCAGGCGGGAGGGGCACATGTTGGAAGTTTGTAATCAGACGATATTAATTCCTTATTTTACTGTCAATATTTATAATATTTGTTGCAGATAACCGTATCAACTTATGTTACATTAAAATTGCTCTTTACATCAAAATTAAAATAATAGTTTAATAGTCAGTAATTGAGTGCACATTAAGTTCACCAACTTCCAAGGGGGGCCGCAGCCCCTCTTGTCTCCTCCCCCCCTTCGCGACGCCATGATTCTAAGGATACCTTTGTTATATTGATTTGTTAATTTGTATTCTCATGATTTTGTTTAAATAATTGTAACAAATTTATTGTATGCTACTGAATTATATAAAATAGTCGCGATATGACTTAATTGTTAAACCGACTCTAAATAAACAAAAAACAAAACAAAACAAAACAAAGATAGAAAAAAAAAAAAAAGAAAAGAAAAGAAAGAACAACATTCTAGCTCGAAGGCTCTAGGCAATGGACGTGATTATGGCTGCAACATTTTAGTACAATGATTCCTATCAACAATTCAGGTTAAGCAAGGAGTTGGAAAATATGCATCTGTCCATAGCTGGCAAAGAAATAAAACCTGCAACAAATTGGTAAGTGGAAGAAGTGACCCTGTCAGTCAACATAGGCATTATTGAACAATCAGAATATAAGTTTGTAGTGGAAAGGATATATTTTTCTTTTCTCCCAGAATGTCTCAAGCAATGCTATCGCTTACATTTAGATTACGGATCACGGGCAGCATGTTGATTACAGTACAATATTTCTGTGGTGTATAGAAATCTCTAACAAGGGACACCTTTGACCTCGAACACTTGGAACCTCATGAAAACGGGCTTAGAATAATAATCAGTTATAAACAAAACAGTGGTCTGTGCCATTTCCATGCAAAACGTTGCATTCTACTTCAAGTGACATTTTAATAGAGAGAAACAAAGTACCAAGATATCAATATCATAGGAGGGAAATTATTTGTAATTCAATGACGTCAGTGTATCATTCCATTTTCAATCAACAGTGCCAAAAACCCTCTGCTTAAATTATTTATAGTAGCGCAAAATGCACATACTACACATCTGATAGTGCTTACATTAGTTCTCAAAGTGCAGATGCGTAATTTTGATGAAGTGGTTAAAACAAAGTGGAAGAGAGCAATGTGCACACCTCATTAAAGCCGCATTATCACATTCCATATCACTTTCCCTTTCACGCAGTCCAATATCAAAACCCACATTAATTATATTTGCAAATGATGATAAGGTGTATGGGAATATATGATAAATGATGTTATGACATTTGTTCCACTTTGTTTTAACCACTTCATCAAAATTCTGCATCTTCACTTTGAGGACTAATGCAACCACTATCAGATGTGTAGTATGTGTACTTTGTGCTATTATAAATAATTTAAGCAGAGGGCGGAGGGAGGGACGGAGGGAGGGACGGAGGGACGGAGGGACGGAGGGACGGAGGGAGGGACGGACGGAGGGACGGAGGGAGGGACGGAGGGAGGGACGGAGGGAGGGACGGAGGGACGGAGGGAGGGACGGAGGGACGGACGGATGGACGGAGGGACGGAGGGAGGGACGGACGGAGGGACGGAGGGAGGGACGGAGGGAGGGACGGAGGGATGGACGGACGGACGGAGGGAGGGACGGAGGGACGGAGGGACGGACGGACGGACGGGCGGACGGGCGGGCGGACGGACGGGTGGACGGGCGGACGGGCGGAGGGACGGACGGGTGGACGGGCGGACGGACGGACGGGCGGACGGATGGACGGACGAAGGGACGGATGGACGGACGAAGGGACGGAGGGACGGACGGGCGGACGGGCGGACGGGCGGACGGAGGGAGGGACGGACGGACGGATGGATGGATTTACGGACGGATGGACGGACGGATGGAGGGACGGAGGGAGGGAGGGAGGGACGGACGGACGGACGGGCGGACGGGCGGACGGAGGGAGGGAGGGACGGACGGACGGATGGATGGATGTACGGACGGATGGACGGACGGATGGAGGGACGGAGGGAGGGAGGGAGGGACGGACGGGCGGACGGGCGGACGGGCGGACGGAGGGAGGGACGGACGGACGGATGGATGGATGTACGGACGGATGGACGGACGGATGGAGGGACGGAGGGAGGGAGGGAGGGACGGACGGACGGACGGGTGGACGGACGGAGGGACGGACGGATGGTCGGACGGATGGACGGACGGACGGACGGATGGACGGACGGAGGGACGGACGGATGGTCGGACGGATGGACGGACGGATGGACGGACGGATGGACGGACGGAGGGACGGACGGATGGATGGATTTACGGACGGATGGACGGACGGACGGACGGAGGGAGGGATGGAGGGAGGGAGGGATGGATGGAGGGAGGTAGGGAGGGAGGGAGGGAGGGAGGGAGGGAGGGACGGACGGACGGACGGACGGAGGGAGGGAGGGACGGACGAACGAACGGGTGGGTGGATGGTTGGTTTGATGGGAGGGTGGATGGATCAATGGATGGATAAGTCGATAGATCAAAGGACCAATAGATAAATAAATAAATAAATAATAATTAAATGAATGAGTAAATAAATAGTAAATAAGTAAAATATGAACTAACAAAATGTCAATACCAATTTACTAAAGCGCGTCTCAACCTTAGAAGACAGTACTGTATGCCCACGACAAGAAGGCTAGAGGGGAATGAAGGGCAGAGGGGGCATGAACTGTGTATCTACTCCGGTAGCAGACCTGTTTACTAGGAAATGAGTGTATGAGAGCAAATTTCTGGCTATCGGTGTGTTATGTGACAACATTGTGTATTTTAAGGGACACTGGGAGTGAAATTTGAAAGTTCCACATTTTTTGATAGATTTTTCTGAAATTTTTACTGTGTTTGTATTTATATGATAATAGGAGGTACACCAAATTTCATTAAAATTGGATAATTTCTTTAGGATATATAAATTATTTTATGAATTTAATAGGCACATTTTCAAAATAGAGCTCGCGTCTATTGACCATTCAAAATTCATTTATATTGGCAGAACTGATACTCTAAAACATGAGTAACAATTGTATGAAGAGATATTTCAAATACGTTTCCTGATTAAGCTGTACATATTTTTTTAATAACAAAGAAATTTTAATCTTAAAAATTATTGCTTTTTTTCATACAAAAAATGTTTTTGGAATTCATGTTAATGATGACATCAATATTGAATCATAGTTTTGTTTATCTGCTATTTATGAATACTTTTGGAAATGTATTTGAATGAATGAATTTGAAGCAAAACTCAGGTGCGACCTTCTTTCTGAATGTGCAGAAATGTAGTTTTGAGAAAAACAGGCTTTCATACAGGAGCATCCTGTGTACGCTAAGGGAAGAGCGCTATTTGATAGGGCCGTAATGGACACATGGAGTGGGGGAAATGAAAAATGTTAGCTGATACAAATGCACCGGTGTTCCAGGAACATTTTAAGGTAAAAGTGTCCCTTAAACGAGCCTAGCATCCTTGTCATACTCGGAAACTAGTCATAAACACCGTGCGGGAAGCACAAAAGGATTACGCTACACATTGCTAAGACTTGCCTTCTTGTCCTGGGCATACAGTACACGTTAAATGGGGTACAATGTTGCAACATATACTATATGTACGTATACCTCGAAGTTGCGAATCTCGCTCCGCACGAGACCCCGAGTTGGCCAGAGTCCTACATTGCTGCTTGTCGGCCACTTTTAGCCTTGGTGTTCTTGCATGCTTTTGCCACTTGGCCTTAATTTACAAATGAGTAATCGGTACAAACAACTGATTTCCCCTGGTACCTATATATTTGTGTATTTTAGGTATACATGTCGTCATCTGATAATACCATCTCTTTCTATTACTATGCACTTGTTACTCCTTTCATATTCAAACCCCAAATAATGTAAAAATCGACTCATAGTGGCCTTTGAGAAGTTTGGCAGGGTATCTACACCGTTGACACGTGACAAAATTATATTCAACGTGATTGGAATATTTTCAAACCAACAAATAATAAACAATTTGCCGCACTCCGCTTTGCACTGTTCCGTCCTATCGCTTTAATCGAGTGTGTGTGTGTGTGTGTTTTTTTTTTTTTTCAGATCTTTTCGCTTTCTTCTTTGATGGCGTTCTTTGAAGTCATTTCATTAGTTACTTTTTATCCTTCTGAACACCCAATAGCCTTAGCTTACCCCCTTACTCATTTTACCTGAAAAACAATGTAACACATTCATAGCTATTTGGCTTTCCTTACTTCTTAGTTTACCAATATATCGTCTCTTCCTAGCTTCCCCCTCCATAACTATAAATATGTGGGGGAAATGTTGAAAATAACGTAATAACGCTTTACAGGTTCCACACACGCTTCTTTACGAACTGATGTTAAGTTTTACTGCTGCTTTCTGTATCACGCCTGACGCGTTATAGCTGAATAGGTGAATACCTTTTGTTTGCCTTTGCGGCGGCGGCGGGCGTCGGACGTCGGCGTCGTTCCTCGCTCCTCGGCTGCTCGCGGCCGCAAATCGAAATCGTGCTATCTCCGGCCACACGTGCTAACTGTCAATGTAGGGATGTGGGGAAACAGGTTGGGTCGATCTCAGGGAGTAATAAAGGTCACGGGGAACATTCGCGCGTCCAACAAGGAAGACGACACTATCTTCTGTACTGCATTTCTACTTTATTGTGATTGTCGCGACAACTACCCAAAACGTACCAGAATTTTCGGAGAACAATTTTCGCGACCGTATATAATTTCTTGTCTCTTGTAACCAGTATTTCCCTGGTGAAATTCTAATCCCCGATATTACTAATTTCCACACTACCCATTCGCGGAGTCTTCCTACCACACGTCTGTCCCGTCTTAGCCACACAGCTGAAGTCCCCTAATTCTCTCCAGCTTCCTCTGAACCTCCCCATCTGTACCACATAGACCCCTGACCGTTTAGTTTTGAAAGCATCCACCCTCGTTAAAATTAACTACTTAGGGGACAAAGATACCCTCGAAACACCCACTCCGAGAATGCCGGCTCTTCATGTTTGAGTACCTATATGGTTTTCGGGAGAAGTTCCCGTTACACTTGGTCCCTGATGTAAACTCAATAATAAAAAAGTTTCCCACTGCGTAACTTTTGTAGTGCAGAAATATAAAATTTTCCGAAAGCATGTAATTTAAAAATTTTTAACACTTAGTTGAGCAAATATGGAGAATTCAAAGTAGGTAGGTAGCAGCAGTTAAGTTTACTCTAGCTATGAAGAAATATAGACGTATTCTAGCAGTTACTGCGTGATGAGTATTGAAACAGCAAATATTGGGTTTTTACTGAAAAAGACATTTCTATACAAATTTGGGCCTGCAGAAGTGTATAATGACTCTAAAAAGGATGTAATCTGATAGAGAAAAAATCTGCATAGAATAATGTGTTCAAAACTGAAAATGATAACAAATGAATATTTAAACCATGCTATTAGGAACCTGACAACAGCGCGGGAGTAGTAAAAGACAAAGCTAACAGCAACTTGTATGCGTTAGATAGAGACAGATATATCCCATTTAACTCCAAACTGTCGTCTAAGGGTGAGATAGGTTATACTTTTACTGGTATCCAGTAAACTAGCAACATTAACCGGCTGCTTTTACTATTCTCTATCCTAATTTTCTATGCTAACATTTTAATAAGTCATAATAAATTGCCTAACACCCAACAATCAATAGATTCCATTTATTAAACTAATGCAATTCGAAACTTCTAGCATTAGTGGCATCCAGCTGCATTCTCTTTCTATAAAACTATACTTCTTATTTCTAAATACGAATAAAAAGTCCATAGCTATTGTCCACTAAGTTTATTTAAACTATGTCACTTTTATTTTATTATTCAAAGTAATATTTTAAATGTTTTCTCTTTATGTCTTTAGTTTAATTTGTTTAAATTTCTCTGGCTCTCCTTTTTCACTGACTAATTTTTTTAACAATTTGATTTATTTGATAAAATACTGTAAAATTGTAACATTTGTATAACTTTTCGTTCTTTATTCACTTATCACTTTCACTAAAACATCACTTATCACTTTTAATTAGTCACCATGTTACTCCCTCACCGGGTCCAGTAAAAGTCATGCCTCCGTCTGCTTCGTGATCTTCATCCGTCCTATCAATATGGCGATTTCCTCAACTACACCAGCGCCTCCTTTCTCCTTTACATGTTCCATATTCCTGCTACTGCTGCTCTCTCCCCATACTTATCTTACCACAGATATTACAAATTATTTTCGTCTATATATATACAGTCAGTCTGTGGATTAAATTAATTTATTTCTTAATTTAACATTTGTGTTTCTTCCTCTTGCTGGTCAACTGCTCCATCCTCTCCTGCTCGATATTTACATGCGTATTTCGTTGCTGTATTCTGGCCGATCCCCTAATATCGTGTGTTATCTTGTTTTCTCTAGTGCTATAGCGTGCTCAGTAATGATATCGTTTTCTCTTGCCATCTTGCTGATAAAATTTCCCAGTTTTTGCAATTGTTTAATTAGGTCCTCATTTCTCATTGTTTCATATAATTGCTTTCTAATATTTGTCTTTCTTCCAGTTTTCTTTGTCCGTATCTATCACATTTAAATACTGTATGCTCAGGAGTATCCATTTCTTTACATGTATCGCAAGTTTCGTTAGTTTTATTTATTTTCCGCAAGTACCTTTTATGTGGTCCGTGTTTGGCTACAAAATGAATTATTCTATTTGCTGGTTGACTAAATGTTAATTCTAATCTTTCATTTATATTGTTAAAAAATTAAAATACTCTCCGTGCTTCCTCCAGATCTTCCCACTCCCTCTGCCATCTACGTTTTAAATTTCTTTTTATTTCCAAAACTGTATTACATCTTGATCCAATTATTTTTTCCCACTATATCCACATTACCTTCCTTTAATCCAAATTTTGCTTCTTTTAAGCGAATTAAATAATCAAATGACCATATGGTCCTAATCACCAAAATTTCCATTGTTTGTGCTATGCTTACTGCTGCTGTAAGTCTTTATCTTCCGTTGGGTTCTCCGTGATTAATCTCCTAATTACATATTCCATCTTCATCGTCCATATGGCTACTGCGTATGTGATTATTGACTTAAAAATAGTATTGTGTTCAGGGGTATGATTGCATTTAGTTTGGTAATGTTACCAATTTTAACATCGTTCTTTTTTCAGATTTTTGATGTATGTAATCTGTATGTTTCCGAGAGTTAAATTTTTCATCTATCATTATCCCTAAATATTTAACTTCCTTTTTCTTCTTTACAGTTTGCTTGTTTATTTTTATTGTAGGACGTCTTTTTAAGATTGCTTTAAATAAAATGTAACAGGATTTCTGTGGAGCAATAAAATATGTAAATATATAGCAATAAATAGTTATTTTACCCCAATAATTTAATTTAGAGGTAATATCTTTAGCTTTATTTTCTAATTCTCATCTATTTTGACCTTCCATCATAATTATCACATTGTTCGCTTACGCTGTAATGTTAAAAATGTGTACACCATGCTCCAGCTTTTCTATTAGTATTTCAGCTACAGTATCCCAAAAAGGGGCCCCAGGATAGAACCCTAGGGGCAACCCTTTGTGATATTTTTTTCCTAATAATGTCGTTTATTCCATTTATAAACACTTCCCTATTTTAAGAGTAATCCTTCAAAATTTAATAAATTCTACTTGGATAATTCTTTTCTCTCAGTCTACTGAAAAATTGTGGCCTGTACAAATTATCCAAGGCACCAGATATATCTACTGAGATACCTGTTACGTAATTTTTTACACCACTTTTCACTGTAATTTTTTTAGAAGATCGCATCCTCCGTAGAGTAATCTTTTCTAAATCCAAATTGCTCTTATTTAATCATATCATTATTCTATATTCCATTATTGTTTTGTAAAGTAGTAGTTCGAATATTTTACACATAGAATTTAACAGGCATATTGGTGTGTAAGATTTGGGTTGTTTTCCACGAGTAGCTTTATCTGCACCCTTGCTCACAATTATTTCTTTAGGTGCTTTCTTCCTCTGCATAAACAGTCCTTAAATAATAAGTGTAAGAATAGTATAATTTCGTTTTTAAGATTATACAACACATTTATAATTCCGTCAAGTCCAGCCACCTTTTTTGGTTTTAGTTTATTAAAAATTCGTTTTATCTCCGTAATACCAAAGGACAAATTGCATTGTCCTTGTATTCCAAATTCATCTCACATCTGCTTCTTGGGTGAAATATTTCATAGAGCTCCTTTTCATCCTTCGATAATAATGTGTTTAATAATGGCGATGTTGACTCTTGCCAGCTATTAGTCATTTCCCCGTTACCGGTGTCCAATGTCGTTATAATCTCCGGCTTCTTCACTTTGTCCATAATCATTTTATAGAGTTGACCCCAAATATCATACTTTAAATTCCTTCAACAGAATTGTTCCAGTGTGTCTTCCTTGTTTTGTCTAGCAATAATTTATATTCTTCTTTCGCCTCTATATTTTCTCAAATTTACTTCTCTTTCTATAAATGTAGTGGATTTTTTTATATATCCTTCTTAGTTTTCTCATATGTCTTCTCGCTTTTTGCAGTTTGTCCGTCCAAAAAATGTCTTTATGTTTATTTAGTTTCACTTTTGGAATTGGTTTGTGTATTGCAAATTTTATTGCGTTTGTAATACTTAAAAACTACCTATAGTACCTCGTATTGTATCTTTAATTTTCTAAATTCTTCTCTCATTAAAGTCCAATCCGTGCTCTTGTAACTATATTTTGTTTCTATTTTCTCTATATTTGCGTCTTCTTGTCTGTGGAGCTGGTAATCCGAATATATTAAATGCTGGTCACTTGCAAGCCTTGCGCTACTTTCCAATTTCTAATTTTGCTTTCTACCATACATGCCAGTGTAATGATGCAAGTCGGGAACTATAAATATAAGGATTTTGAGTTAAGCAGAAGGAATTGTTTGAACACGTCTAACGGAAATGCCCTTGCTAGAGATACTGACATTTGCCACCTAAAATATTCGCTAAGTGCGCAAACATACTTATGGTGTGTGATCGTATGGAAACATATACAACTGCTATTCGGCCATCAAACACAAAATGTTCGTAAATTCGTAGTGGTACAGGCCAGTATTTTATTACAGGGCTACAGGCGTAAAGAAAGTGCACAAGCACGCGAGGATCGAAGGGAATAGACAAATTGTTCCGTTGGAGACACCATTCTTAGGTGACATAGGCAGTTCTGTGTGTTAATTATTGAGAAAGTATAGAAGCAGTCTTGAAGCAAAATAAATAAGGGATTTATTGGTCTATGACCACCTCCGTAGCGCAGTGGTAGCGCGCCTGCCTCTGCCACGGAGCACCCTGGTTTGATCCCCGGTACCGGTGTGGGGATTTTTCCCCGCTGGGAGGTCTGACACGGGATGCTCTCAGCCTCATTAGGTCCCGAAGGGGCCAATTGAGGAGCTACTTGATAAACAAGTAGCGACCCCAGGTTCCCGCATAACCTACCGGGAGGGATCCGGGTGCTGACCACGTCCCACCCCCCAGTGCTGCACCCCACTCATGACGCCTGTAGTGGGTAGAGGTGGAGGACGCAGCGGCTGGGCGGTAAGCCTTGACCCGTCAGGGCTGTAGCCCAAGGTGGTTGATTGGTCTCTAACAATTCTTGTCTTTGGTCTCCACCACAACTTAGGGGCCAAGTCTCCTTTCTTACAAAAACAAGGTCCATGACTCTCTACCTGTTAACCAGCTAGCCGAGCATATAGCGAGACAGAGAGAGAGAGAGAGAACTTAAAATTGACTATGTTGGTGAGCGATACAAAGGTAAAGTTGTGTGACATCAGGTACCTAACATTCTCGCCCTACCAAGTACTGCTTCAGATAAGGTCATCTATAGTGTGCAATATGAGTCACCATTCGTCAGACGCTCGAGTCTCTGTGGTAACGACCCAAAAACCTATCATAGCAGTCTCACTCGAGGAGCACCCTGAATAACTAGCACTTTACAGCGCATCAAGAACGACTCACTGTTTTACTCATTGACTCTCTCTTTTTTTTCCTGAAAGGGGAGACAGATTGAGAGTTGGAGGGAAGAAAGATTTGGCTTATTTTGCCGGGGGAGGAATAGGGGAAGGGTGGTAAACACTCTCGTGGCTTGGGGTAAAGGATATAGGAGAAAGGTATGGAGTCCCGCTGATGCACCTCCGTCATTATCGGTGGTAAAGTGCTGCCGCCAGAAGGGCGGGAGCGGGTGAAGGATGTTTTCCAGGTCATTGCCATGACACAAGGTCCTGGCAATGACACATGGGAGTGGAAGGAGAGGGTAAATGTAGGGAGTATAAGGGGGCCTCTAGGCGAAGTTAAGTTCTTTATTGTTAGTAATAATGTGCACTTTCGTGCTTAGGTGAGGGCGGCGGAGATGTTTCCGAGGAAACTGCGATGACGGCGGAGATGTTTCCGAGGAAACTGCGATGACGGCGGTGAAGTTGGCTATGGCTGGTCTGAGGCATTCCTTCCAGTGACGGCGTTGCACGGCATCGTTCGGCACTTCTCGTAGCATGGCGAATTACCGTGATGGTAGAAGCCATGCCGGAGCAGCAGGTGGTGGAGTGGTACTGACTGTGGCTCAGTGGTGTGTGGCTGCTGCTGTGGCGTCTGTTGCTGTTTCTGGCGGTGGTGTGGTTTTGAGGCTGAGTGTTGGCCTCTGTTGAGTTCGGCTGGTGGAGTTGGTGCAGAGGTCTGAGTGCTGGCTTCGTGAGTGGTGGTTGTTGTTCTGTTTTCTATACGGAAGAGTTTGCGCTGGATGGATTCTAGGATGTCTGTGTTGTTGGGCTCGATGGTCGCGGCGCGCAGTTGTTCCAAAAGTTTGGCTGCGGCGTTGAACCCTGTAGTGTGGTGCTGCAGTTGGCGCTCAATGGGTGCCAGTCGTTTGCCGTGCAACCGGCGGAGAGTGTTTATCTTGGGAGTGATAGCTTGGACGTCTGCCTGTAGTGATGCCAGTCCATTTGCAGTCGTGTTGTGTAGTTCCCGCCCTGTGGCTATGGCGTCCTGCAGTTGGTTCTGTGTTGTGGTGGCGGCGGCGTTGGCGATGGTGGTCACAGCTGAGGTAAGTTGTAGCAGAGCTTCCTCGATCTTTCCCAGGCGTTGGTAGAGGCTTCGGACCTCCTGACGTAAGTCGTCAACCTCGGTCCTGGGTGGTAGTGCTCTGGTGATGGATGCGGCGTAGGATAGGGCGGGCTGCTGTAGTGGTGGCGATGCTGAGCTGGCTGGAGCTGGTCGGTGGAGAGGCTGTGAGGCTGCGGTGGCTGGTGGTGGTTGAGTGGTCCTGGCTCGTGGGTAGAAAGGGTCACTGCGCCTGGCCTGTAAAGTGGCCGAAGCCGTTACAGGTGGCGCAGTACCGTCGTCGTCGGCGGAGGTCGTGGCTGGTGCAGTCCTGGGTGAGGCAATAACCCCACAGTAATGACACCTAGGCGCGGCGTTGCAGGAGCTGACGTCATGCCCGAAGCGGCAACATCGGCGGCAGGGCACTTCTCGAGTGGATCGACCGGGCTCGGCGTGCAGGTGCCGCCCGAGGAGGGACAAAGCCATCCTTAAGGCGGTTTCGCGGTCGGTGGTGTTGGCAAAGACGATGCGAAGGAGGTTTGAAGGTCCCTGGGAGGTGATGATGCGAGAGGCTCTCATTACTGAGGGCCATTCATGTCGCGCTGCATGTAGAACATGCCTCTCAGGGATGTCCCGTGGAACTCCTCGGATGATGACACTGGCCCCCGAGAAGGGGTGAGCACACTCGGTTATATATAGCCGCTGTAAGCTGGAGGCGGGGAGAAAGGAACTTTTGAACAATTCCGTAATTTGTCAATAGCGCTACTGGTACTTCCACTGTGAGAGCGCTGCTTCATTAACGTATCTCCTCAAACGGTCAATAGTCGGACTTAGTGTGGAGAGTTGGGTTTGAGTGAGGCGTCCTCAAAACTCGATTAATCTTCCGAATATATTTTACCCTAATTATTATTAGAAGGCACCCAGGAGCTTTGAATATTTATTTTGCAGAAATGAATAACAACAAAGAACAAACTAGTGAATAAACATTTTTGATGTGCCTTTTAATTATTATCAGAATCGGTGAACGGACCACGCCGTGGCCGAGGGTTAGACCATTCGCCTTTTACCAAAGCGGCCCGGATTCGATCCCAGGCGACCCCATGTAAAATTTGCGATGGACAAAGCGGCGCTGGGGCGGGTTTCCTCCGGGTTCTCCGGTTTCCCCCGCCATCTCGTCCCATCGGTGCTCCATCTTCATTCCATGTATCATCAGTGTCACCGCCTGCGGTGTCGCATGTAGTAAAAGCAGACGTTAAACACTAGAAAAAGGAATCAGCGAATGATTTATTTAATGAAATCGCTTGGCTATGCAGAAAAAAACCTGTAAAACCGCTACGTACGTTACCTTGCAGATAACATTTAACTACCGTGTTATAGCATAACAATTACACAGTTTCACTACAGAAAATTAGTTGTCATTATGATGATGATGATGATGATGATTATTATTATTATTATTATTATTATTATTATTATTATTATTATTATTATTATTATTATTATTATTATTATTATTATTGTTATTGTTATTGTTATTGTTATTGTTATTGTTATTGTTATTGTTATTGTTATTGTTATTGTTATTGTTATTGTTATTGTTATTGTTATTGTTATTGTTATTGTTATTGTTATTGTTATTGTTATTGTTATTGTTATTGTTATTGTTAATGTTATTGTTATTGTTATTGTTATTGTTATTGTTATTGTTATTGTTATTGTTATTGTTATTGTTATTATTATTATTATTATTATTATTATTATTATTATTATTATTATTATTATTATTATTATTATTATTATTATTATTATTATTATTATTATTATTATTATTATTATTATTATTATTATTATTATTATTATTAATAATATTAATATTATCATTATTATTAATTTCAGTGATTTTTCTTTGCTGCTGCATCCGTTTCCGGATACCAAGGACGAAGCAAGAGATTGAAGCAGACTACGTGAGGAAGAAATTAACACGAAAATTTAAAAGACAGCTGCAGGGAATTCAGAACTCCGAAATGGATGACATGGATTTAAAACGAGGTATTTTCTTTAACGAACCCTAGTTCACAAGTAAGATGTTTCTTTAAATAAATTAGAAATGCCTGATGCTCTTGGCGGAGCATAAATTATTGCAGATTATAGGTTATGATTGTATTTCCTAATGATGAAATGTGATATGTAGAATGATTGGTATAAGGTCTGAACAAAATTGTTAACAGATTTCATTATCCACAATAGTTTTAATCACACATTACTTCTTACCCTAATTTCACCACTAATTAGAGCAAGCAAGGGTGGGTTTTATTTCCCATTAAAGGAGAAATAAATTCTATTGTATTCGGAGTTTTGGTCAGAGTTGAAACATTCAATATCACAACGAATGCCTGACTCTAGGCGTCTTGTGATTCAGCTTTCCGACTTATTACACACGGCCAGTGTGAATGAGCAGTTAGCAATTAAAATCTAGGATTATGGTATATAATACACAAACGCTTCAACGCAGGAGACAACGCCTTCTCAGTATCTCATTACTTGCATAACGTTGGCTGCTTGTTTCCATGAACCTGGAAGAACATCACGAAAAATATGCTTGCCTGAATGTGCATGAATTGAAGAGATTACTCCGAATTCCGTTCCGTTTGCCAATTGTACACTATTGTTCCAAATTAGTTTTAGGGGAGTATAAATACAGGATATTATCATCATCCTCATCACCATCACCATCATCATCATCATCATTATGCCCGCCTCGGTAGCGTGATGGTTAGCGTGTCTGCCTCACGTTCAAGAGGTCGCGAGTTCGAATCTCGCTTAGGGTAAGTTATCCGGGTGAGGTTTTTTTCCGAGGTTTTTCCTACCCTGAGAAGACGAATGTCGGGTAACTTAAAGCTCCATGGACCTCGGGCTCATTTGAGCATCATTTCACACATTTCATTTCATTCATTCGTCCGATATGACACAATGTTGGAGGACGTTAATTTAAAAAAAAATCACCATCATCACCACCATCATCATCACAATCATCATTACAATGACCATCACCATTATCATCCTCATCATCACCATCACCATCATCATCATACTCATCATCATCCTCATCATGATCATCACCATCATCATCAGCATCCTGATCATCACCATCATCATGCTCATCATCACTATTACTACTACTACTACTACTACTACTACTACTACTACTACTATTATTATTATTATTATTATTATTATTATTATTATTATTATTATTATTATTATTATTATTATTATTATTATTATTATTATTATTATTATTATTATTATTATTATTATTATTATTATTATTATTATTATTATTATTATTATTATTATTATTATTATTATTATTATTATTATTAATATACTAATTGTTAATATTAATTATTGATTAATAAATCCAATGACGTTTCCAGTTGGAGTGTAAGCTTCTCTTGAGATATGAAGTTTGATAATTCTAAACGTGCTGATCATCTGGAGTTCTGGACTATGTAAATTCTCCTTTTGGGGCCGCTGAATCTACTAGATCATTACTAGTATTGCCAACATTTGATGGGAACCAGATAAGAACTCAACGGCAGAGAAAGTCACCTGTTGCGTTGTATTTAAGTACAGCGAATATTACAGAGAAGGGTTTAGCAGCCAAAGGGACCACAATTTCGACACGAACACTAGAATAAAATCTAAAAGGGAAGAGTTGGTCTTATGATCCAAATAAGCATGTCTTAAAACCTGAAGAATTAACACAGATGTACGATGGTGCAATCTATTTAACTCCGGCTAAGTTTCAAGATATTAGAGATCTGCGACCTTACGTGCCTATGTCACAGAACCAGTATTTTATTAAAATACTCCAAACGCAGAAAAGTGTTCCAACACTAAAGAGTGCGATGCACATTGCGAATACCGTACTTTTCTTAGTTATAACGATTAAGCTTGATTGCTAGATTCTTGTTACTTTGAAAAATAAATAGTATCACTTTGGAATGTTCTGGTTTGTTAACACCCATTACCTCAGAAGCAATCCCAAAAATCTCAACATGATGGGTTTTCCTCAGCAGTAGTGATAGTCCCTCCTTAAGCAATTGAATTAACGATTTTTTCGCCGCTAGATGGCGTTAGTGTCGCGTGGCATTAGTGTCGTATTTTTATGGCGGGAAATTTGAAAATTTCAAGATGGCGGAAAAATTGAAAATTTGAACTTTTTCCCGCCAAGTTGTAGATTTAAATGTTCAAATTTTCGTGGCATTTAATGTATTTCAAATTTCGCGCCATGAAAATGCGACACAGTGAAAAAACTTAAGATGTCGTTAAATTTGAGAATTTGACATTTTTTTTCTGTGAGCGTAGTTAATTTCAAATTTTCAAACTTCCCGCCATCAACGGCGCGCGCGCTGCGTGCGCCACTAACGCTATGGGATTATCGTTAATCCGATTGCTTAAGGAGGGACTGTTGATTAGATTATTTATTTTTATTGAGAAGATGCATTGAAAAAACAGAATAAATTATTGTTGTACGAAAAAAAGAGTACAAACCTGTTTGTTGGTTGTAGAAAGTTGGTTGCAAACGATGTGTTCCGTGTGGGTTCGATGGGTAATGATGAAAGATGATTTATCCGTTGAGGAGGAAGTGCAAGTTACCACCTTGAGGACAAGTGCGGGTGACGAAGCCGGGATTTGCAGCAGGAGGAATCGTGGTATGTCTTGTACGGTTGGCAGGTCGTTCCTCGACGAGAGCTCGGTACCCACTGAGGGTAAAATGAGACGTTTATGTAGATAAAACTCATCCGGTGTAAGAGCTGTGTTTGCGATCGCAGACACACCCGCTGGGGTGGGGAAGGGGGGGATGGGGTTTTGGGGCACAGGAAAAAACCGTTGAGATTTTACCACCAACCGTTGCTATTTGAGATGATTTAGCCGTTGAGGAGCAAGAGCAAGTTAACACCTGGAACATAAGTTTGAGTGACGAAGCCGGAATTTGCCGCAGGAGTAGTTGTAGGTCCTGCACAGGGTTGGCATGTCGTTCCTGTACGAGAGCTCGGTCTCAGCAGAAGGCAAGATGAGATGTCTATGTAGATGAAAGAGGTATCAGGTGTAAGCGCTGAGTTTGCGAACACGCCCACATCCGGTAGCGAGGAGGGGGTGATGGGGAAGGGGAGGGGTGTAAGGGAGGGGGAGATTGCGATATACCACATCCGCAGGATGGGGTTTTCTGGCACAGGAAAAAACCGTTGAGATTTTCCCAACAACCGTTGCTTTTTTTTTTAATAAAATAATATGATTGGTGGACCTTGAGCGTGTGGATGTTGAACGAGTACTCTGTCTTGACGGGCGCTAAGCATCCAATCGCCGAGAATGTGATCTGTCGTAATATATGTCGGTGAATGGTCCAAGTGCGCTGATAAGCATTTGCCGAGGTACATCCGCTCTAGGTTTTTTTATCATTTGCTGCATTTTGACTGCCGAGATGTATTGTTGCTCGTAGAAAACGAAAAAAAAGGCAAGCGATTTGCGGAAGGGAGAAGTGATGTGGTCTTGACGGGTGTTGGGAAGCAAAGAAGGGAAGGATCTTGGAGGAATGGGGAAACGTCATATGCGGAAGTGACGTGGTCTGATCTGATTGGATAAAATAAGACGAGTTGGGATTTGGTCGTTAGGATTCCAAAATGACGATGATTGGTGGAAATAAGGTGCGTTGCCATTGGATGAAAAAAGAGGAAGCAACCTTTGCATTATAAAAAAAGGCAGAGAAAAAGGAATTGCAAGACTGATAGCGTTGCTGATGGTGAAAAAGCATAGTTTAAAAAAACGAAAAAAAAGTCGGTTAACGGACTTAGATTTAAATCTTTTCAAGAACCAGATATGAAAATGTTGAAAAAAAAAACCAACATGGAATATGTTTCCAAATTTTGTATTTTCTGAAAAAATTGCTTCAGAGTTTTGCTTAAAATATCAATTATATTGATACGTATAAATTGAGTCTTGTTTTTTTCCTCGTTTGCTTGTTTTTTTCTTCGTCTGTTCTTTCTTTTTTTGAACATAGGTTTATATTTCTAACGTATTTAACAGACGTGCTTTAATGTTAAGCCAACAGTTAAAATCCGATAAAATGCGCAGACTATGGTTGAACACGTCACACTACAAATTAAGATAACAAGATAATTCAAGAGCTGATTAGCAAGATTTTTTAAATGTTTGGCATACCTTTTAAAGAAGGCGTTAATGCGAGTCTCCCACACAGATAGAAAATGCTGGCAGATAATATGCAACTTGTCTTGATACTCACACACAAGCGTTCCGTGGGAATTACGTGCTTTGAAATGGATCTGCATCTTGCTATGCTATTATATGCTGACTTCCTCTCGCGGCTTAAGCGGCTAGCAGACACACGTTTGCATTCACGCGCGTGCAGGTCATCCAGTTACGATATGGTGTTATATATCCCGACAGTTTACCTCGAAATATGTCATATAAGAATACCGGATTGAGATAGGTTATGTTGAAGTACCTTAACAAATATGTTCGTTTAGGTTATGTAACGTTAGACTAGGGAGTGCTATGGAGATATGAGGAGATGGAAAGTTCCCTAACTGGGCGAAGTACAAATAAGGAAATACAACAAAACACGCATTAAGCACAAAAGCACAACATGTGCAGTGTACTAGAGAGAGGGAGAGAGAGAGAGAATCAGAGAGAATAACTATAATAAAAACAGAACATTTGGAAATACAAAAAAAATTGAACAAGTGAGTTGTGTTGAACACGACACATAAAACGTGTTTTAACATGAGCACTGTACTAAAAACACACACACAATAGCAATAATTTAAAAATGTAAATGTGCAAATATTAACACCATGGAAATTTAAGGAATAAACACTGCTGTACACCGTGGGCAGCAAGATTGATGTGTTGGTTGTAAATGTTTGTAAATTATTGGTATGTTGTTGACGAGACAAGCTCGTCGTGCTTGACACTGTAAGCACCAAGGGAAATAAGAATTGCAGCTGATGGTGCTATACCAGACGGTATAGGGTTTGTATCTTTTTACGAGCAATTGTTGCTGAGTTTTACGATACTTAGTGTCTAGACAAGCCACACAAAACTTTGTTGTTATGTCACATGGAACGGCATACATACACTGAGGGAAATTGAGATTTGTCCCTTGAGAACTTGAACTGGATATGGCCATTTTTGCTGTTACATACGTTTACAAATGTTTCATTATTTTTAATTGCTTACGGAACACCTGCACATATTACTTTTGCAATGCCTAAACGGGTTTGGTTGATCGGTAAGTTTTAAAGCGCGTAGCGCTTGACAAAATAGACACTTTGGCTGAACTATAAGGGAAACATGATAGGTGGTTACATACCATTGAAAACAAGCATAAGGTTGGCAAAGATAATCATTAGCATGAGAATGATTGGACACGAAATACGGTTTGTAACAACAATGCAGTTGACATTTTTGGCTGAGAAACCTGTACTTACGGTCATCACCACCATACTTAACACGATGCATAGAAAATTACACTGCACACGAAACAAATTAGCACACTGGACTTACAACAAAGAAAGCAATGTTTTCAAAAAAGAATGCACTACAGAAAAATTATCCAGTAAGGAAAATAAATGGGGAAAGCAAGGAATTAGCGAACACTGCTGTAGGATTTTACCTAAGAAGAACTGCGAGGTTTCTTCGGGCCGTTGAAGGAGTTTGCCGGCGAATTCGGAATTACTTGTACCGAAGACGATGTCGAGGGGTCGCTCCAATAGCTGTTGTTTTGTTGCAGCCGGAGTCGGCCGAAGGCGTCCTGAAACGCCGGCAGGGATGCCTGGACTGCTGGCACAAGATTGTGATAATTGTTGTCGTTGTTAATGGGCACAACAGCATTTGCGATGTCTTGAGGGTTGAAGAAAGTCTGTTCTTCCCTCGTTAATAGCCCTCTATAGACACGTCCAGTAGACGGTGAGAAAACAAAAGCTTCGGTTGATACGCGGAAAGAACCCATGTTGACTAAGTAGTAATAGAATCAGACTGAGAATGGAGCTAGCGATACAAAGTTGCCGGTTTAAAAGGACAAGTAATCATCACAGGATTTCCTCATCATTTGCAAGAAAAAACGGTCATATTGCATAGTGGGGTGTAGAAAAGATTGCTTTGACCGTTGTCATTTTAAACGATCTTGCAAATGTGCTAGAAAAAACCTGAAAATGCAGTTTTGGGGGCGGCGGTTGAGAAATGGAGCTTGGGATACACAGTTGGGATTTTTAAAAAACCGAGAACTCAGCACAAGATTTCCCCTACGCAATATATCCGTTAGCTTTAACATTTCTTGGAAAAGCGCGCGTGGGAGAATTGAATGGATGGGGAAAGTGCAAACGGAATAGCTCGAAAAAACTGCAAATTCAGATTTTAGAAAGACGATAGCAAAATATCATACCGGATGCCAAAACGAACAATCCTAGCACGTGCATCGCGGTCTGAAAGCAAGAGATCAGCTTATTGCTCAAGTTCCCCTTCTCTCTCTCTCTCTCTCTGTCTCTCTCTCTCTCTCTTGATCTCACACGGAGACTGCGCAACGGAAGAGTAGAAACCGAGGGGGAAGTGTCACGTGAGCCAGACGATTGTTGGTCAGCTAGCCATGTATTTCAGATAAAATGTAATGATTTATTTATTCATTCGGTTCGTTATATGGGACATTATATTATTCCTTGCTTTCTTTTTAATTTCTGTATTACGAATAGGAAGCCGGATAACTATACCATTTCGCCCAAACATTCCATGTGGAGATTTCACAGGAAATATATGTTTTGAGGTCCCCTGAAAAAAAGCATTTTTTTTCACAAAGGTCTGCGTGCGTGTGCATGAGAGAACAGCATACATAAAAAACGAAAAGTAGATTAAGAACCAAAGATGGTATTTGTAATATATAAGTGCGACACGTAGATTTTAATAAAATTATTTATTCATTCATGCATTCATTTAGTTATTTGGCACATTATGATATTATTCCTTTCTTTCTTTTTTTTAATTTCTCTATTACGTATAGTAAGTCGCGGAACTACTGCATTTCACCCCCAAAAAAAACTCCATGTGGAGATATCACCGGAAATATATGTTTTGAGGACCCCCCTGAAAAAAAAACGAAAACTGTGTAGATTAAGAACCAAAGTCGGTATTTATAATATATAAATGCGACACGAAGATTTTGAAGAAAATGTATTTACCCTAATGTACTCTTTCCATGCAAAATTTTTACGAAAGCTTTTACTAGTGTTATCACGTTTTTGTGAGACAAAAATGAAATTACAACTCGTCCTAGCAAGACATAGAACCGATGACTGCCCGGGAAATGTCACGTTCGCTTGTGCTTAAATAGAGGACGTATGATATATCTTCAGCGGTTCTATTTGAGTGCGTCTAGGATAACATTACGTCACCTGTTTTGAACGTGTGGATATGTGAACTGAACGCATTGCTTTCAGAGTTCATAAGTCCAGAACACAATCATAGCTCGCTGGACTTGTTAATGAGACATATAAGGGACTGAGCAACCGAAAATTATATTATTCCTTTCTTTCTTTTTAATTTCTCTATTACGAATAGGAAGTCGGGGATCTATTCCATTTCGCCCAAACGTTCTATTTGGAGATTTCACCGGGAATGTATGTTTTGAGGTCCCCTGAAAAAAGCATTTTTTCACAAAGGTCTGCGTGCGTATGTGAGAACAGCATACATCAAAAACGAAAAGTAGATTAAGAACCAAAGATGGTATTTATAATATATAAATGTGACACGAAGATTTTAATATAATTATTTATTTATTTATTCATGCATTGATTTAGTTATTTGGCACATTATGATACTATTCCTTTCTTTCTTTTTTTTTTTCTTAATTTCTCTATTACTTATAGTAAATAGAGGAAGCATTGCATTCCACCAAAAAAATGTAAATGTGCGATGTGCGATGCCAGGATTTTCATCCCGTTGTGCAATGAGACAGAGTATTCAGCAGTTGTACGCCGTCAGCAACCTTGCAAGACACGAGTTCGCACGGATCACATTGGTCTTCGAGAAGCAAGCAGAACATGCCATTGAGGAAAAAATGCATGACAAATTCTGGTATGTTCTGAAAAAAGAGGCGATTTTACATTCACACGCACTAAAAGCATTTTAATCCCTCTTCTACAGATGAGTCATACAACTTTCTGTATGTTTGAAATTAAAATGCTACGTATTACACTAACAGTGATTTCTCTACTCACCTTTAAATAACACATTCGCATCTCTTTCTCTGCTCACTCTTTTGAAAACAGTTTTCCTGAAAAACGTGATCATAAACTGCCTCAAAAATGCCGCCAACATTTTTTATTTAAATGTCGTAAGTTTAAGATATTTTTGTGGCACAATGCACATTTCCACAGCCTCAACTCTGCTTTGGCCGAAAAAATTAGGGTACATACATAGATGTTGGCAGATGAATAGCATACATGTTTCAAAAATAATAGTTTAGTGGAGTGTTAAACGCCGTGATTAGAGATTTGAAATCTTCACTCCAAGTGCAGTGAAAGCATAAATAGAAATTGTTGCTTAAGCAGCTACAGAGGGGGTATGTGAATGTGTTCCCTAAAAGTGAGCAGAGAAAACAGTGTGAATTTAGATGATATTTCTTGCTAGTAGAAGAGCGAGTAGAGAAAGAGCTCGCACGCTATCCGCCAAGTTTGGTTTCAGTGTCTGCTTGCGTAGACCGGATCTCAAGATGTCACTCTACTGTCACTGACGGACCAGAAGTTCCTTGTTTCGATGCATTCTGAAATTCTATGGGAGTATTCCGCTACGCCGTGGTGGAAATGTGGAAGTGCGAGTTCAACGCCATGATGAAGGCCAACCGTGAGCTCGAGCGCCACGCTAGAGACTTCCCGGTACCCGAACCCCTGAATCCCAGAGACGCCTTCTACGGAGGCCGCACCAACTGTACCAAGACGTACTGCGAGTCCGAGGGGGACAGGAAGATCTTCTATTACGAAGTGTGCAGCCTGTACCCGTTCGTGAACAAGACGAAACCCTACCCCGTCGGCCATCCGAAGATACACGTGGATCGCTTTCCGCGCTTGGAAGACGTGCACGGCAGGCTCATCAAGGCCGTGGTTCTACCACCGCAACACCTGCACCACCCGGTGCTGCTGGCGCGCATCAATGGTAAGCTCTTGTTTCCGCTATGTCGCGCTTGTGCGGAGTCGGAGAACCAAGGCGAGTGCGAACATCGAGAGCACGAGAGGGCCCTGAAGGGCACCTGGGTGGTCGACGAAGTCAAGGTAGCCCTCGAGGAGGTGTAGTGACTCCTCCAGGTCCACGAGATCTGGGAGTACGACGTGGTGCAGTACGATCTGGCCACCGGAGCCAAGGGACTGTTCGAGGCCTACGTCGATCAGTTCCTGAAGATAAAGACAGAAGCCTCCGGATGGCCCTCGGGCTGCGACACGCAGGACGCGAGAGAGCGGTACCTGAGGGAGTTCTCGGAGCGCGAAGGCGTCGCTCTAGATCCCCACGGAGAACGCATCCAACCCCGGTCGGCGGGAGCTTGCCAAGCTGATGCTCAACAGCTTCTGGGGCAAACTCGGGCAGAGGGACAACCTCCCCACGTGCGAGCTCGTCGACAGGTACGATCGACTCCTGCAGCTGTTCAACGACCCGAGCGTCCAAGTGCAGACCTACGTGCCCGTCACCGACGACGTCATGTGGGTGGTGTGGAGGTACTGCGAGCAGACTCCCTAGGTGAACCCCACCGCCAACGTCGTGATAGCGGCTTACACCACGACCCACGCCCGTCTGGTGCTCTACTCTTACCTGAAGTGACTCTGAGAACGGGTGTGCTACTTCGACACCGACTCCGTCGTTGACGCCTCCGCTCCGGGGGAAAGGACGCCGTCCGTCGGACGCCTACCCGTCTCCGGGGACCGGATCTCCATGCAGTAGCTCTTCGGCCCCGTCGAAGCAAATCGGGAGATGTACGTGCCCCGCCCGCACCTCTCCAGCTCGTCCATCATGTCTCCCAGGAGGCGTCCAAAGCAGAGTTGAGGCTGTGGAAATGTGCGTTGTGCCACAAAAACATCTTAAACATTTAAATAAAAAATGTTAGCGACATTTTTGAGGCAGTTTATGATCACGCTTTTCAGGAAAACTGTTTTCAAAAGAGTGAGCAGAGAAAGAGATGCGAATGTGTTATTTAAAGGTGAGTAGAGAAAACACTGTGAGTGTAATACGTAGCATTTTAATTTCAAACATACAGAAAGTTGTATGACTCATCTGTAGCAGAGGGATTAAAATACTTTTAGTGCGTGTGAATGTAAAATCGCCTCTTTTTTCAGAACATACCAGAATTTGTCATGCATTTTTTCCTCAATGGCATGTTCTGCTTGCTTCTCAAAGACCAATGTGATCCGTGCGAACTGGTGTCTTGCAAGGTTGCTGACGGCGTACAACTGCTGAATACTGCGTCTCATTGCACAACGGGATGAAAATCCTGGCATCGCATATCGCACATTCACATTTTCTTGGTGGAATGCAATGCTTCCTCTATTTAATATACGTAATAGAGAAATTAAGAAAAAAAAGAAAGAAAGGAATAGTATCAGAATATGCCAAATAACTAAATCAATGCATGAATAAATAAATAATTATATAAAAATCTTCGTGTCGCATTTATATATTATAAATACCATCTTTGGTTCTTAATCTACTTTTCGTTTTTGATGTATGCTGTTCTCACATACGCACGCAGACCTTTGTGAAAAAATGCTTTTTTCAGGGGACCTCAAAACATACATTCCCGGTGAAATCTCCAAATAGAACGTTTGGGCGAAATGGAATAGATCCCCGACTTCCTATTCGTAATAGAGAAATTAAAAAGAAAGAAAGGAATAATATAATTTTCGGTTGCTCAGTCCCTTATATGTCTCATTAACAAGTCCAGCGAGCTATGATTGTGTTCTGGACTTATGAACTCTGAAAGCAATGCGTTCAGTTCACATATCCACACGTTCAAAACAGGTGACGTAATGTTATCCTAGACGCACTCAAATAGAACCGCTGAAGATATATCATACGTCCTCTATTTAAGCACAAGCGAACGTGACATTTCCCGGGCAGTCATCGGTTCTATGTCTTGCTAGGACGAGTTGTAATTTCATTTTTGTCTCACAAAAACGTGATAACACTAGTAAAAGCTTTCGTAAAAATTTTGCATGGAAAGAGTACATTAGGGTAAATACATTTTCTTCAAAATCTTCGTGTCGCATTTATATATTATAAATACCGACTTTGGTTCTTAATCTACACATTTTTCGTTTTTTTTTCAGGGGGGTCCTCAAAACATATATTTCCGGTGATATCTCCACATGGAGTTTTTTTTGGGGGTGAAATGCAGTAGTTCCGCGACTTACTATACGTAATAGAGAAATTAAAAAAAAAGAAAGAAAGGAATAATATCATAATGCGCCAAAAAACTAAATGAATGCATGAATGAATAAATAGTTTTATTAAAACCTACGTGTCGCATTTATATATTATAAATACCATCTTTGGTTCTTAATCTACTTTTCGTTTTTGATGTATGCTGTTCTCTCATGCACACGCACGCAGACCTTTGTGAAAAAAAAAAGCTTTTTTTTCAGGGGACCTCAAAACATATATTCCCGGTGAAATTTCCACATAGAATGTTTGGGTGAAATGGAATAGTTCCCCGGCTTCCTATTCGTAATAGAGAAATTAAAAAGAAAGAAAGGAATAATATAATGTCCCATATAACGAACCGAATGAATAAATAAATAATTACAGTTTATCTGAAATACATGGCTAGCTGACCAACAATCGTCTGGCTCACGTGACACTTCCCCCTCCGTTTCTCCTCTTCCGTTGCGCAGTCTACGTGTGAGATCAAGAGAGAGAGAGAAGGGGAACTTGAGCAATAAGCTGATCTCTTGCTTTCAGACCGCGATGTACGTGCTAGGATTGTTCGTTTTTGCATCCGGTATGATATTTTGCTATCGTCTTTCTAAAATCTGCATTTGCAGTTTTTTCGAGCTATTCCGTTTGCACTTTCCCCATCCATTCAATTCTCCCACGCGCGCTTTTCCAAGAAATGTTAAAGCCAGCGGATATATTACGGAGGGGAAATCTTGTGCTGAGTTCTCAGTTTTTTAAAAATCCCAACTGTGCATCCCAAGCTCCATTTTTCAACCTTCGCCCCCAAAACTGCATTTTCAGGTTTTTTCTAGCACATTTGCAAGATCGTTTAAAATGACAACGGTCAAAGCAATCATTTCTACACCCCACTATGCAATATGACCGTTTTTTCTTGCAAATGATGAGGAAATCCTGTGATGATTACTTGTCCTTTTAAACCGGCAACTTTGTATCGCTAGCTCCATTCTCAGTCTGATTCTACTACCACTTAGTCAACATGGGTTCTTTCCGCGTATCAACCGAAGCTTTTATTTGCTCACCGTCTACTGGAAGTGTCTATAGAGAGCTATTAACGAGGGAACAACAGACCTTCTTCAACCCTCAAGACATCGCAAATGCTGTTGTGCCCATTATCAACGACAACAATTATCACCATCTTGTGCCAGCAGTCCAGGCACCTCTGCCGGCGTTTCAGGGCGCTTTCGGCCGACTCCGGCTGCAACAAAACAACAGCTATTGGAGCGATGCCTCGACATCGTCTTCGGTACAAGTAATTCCGAATTCGCCGGCAAACTCCTTCAACGCCCCGAAGAAACCTCACAATCTTCTTAGGTAAAATCCTACAGCAGTGTTCGCTAATTCCTTGCTCTCCCCATTTTTTTTCTTTACTGGATAATTTTTTTGTAGTGCATTCTTTTTTGAAAACATTGCTTTTTTTCGTGTGCAGTGTAATTTTTTATGCATCGTGTTAAGTATGGTTGTGGTGACTGTAAGTACAGGTTTCTCAGCCAAAAATGTCAACTGCATTGTTGTTACAAACCGTATTTCGTGTCCAATCATTCTCATGCTAATGATTATCTTTGCCAACCTTATGCTTGTTTTCAATGGTATGTAACCACCTATCATGTTTCCCCTATAGTTCAGCCAAAGTGTCTATTTTGTCAAGCGCTACGCGCTTTAAAACTTACCGATCAACCAAACCCGTATAGGCATTGCAAAAGTAATATGTGCAGGTGTTCCGTAAGCAATTAAAAATAATGAAACATTTGTAAACGTATGTAACAGCAAAAATGGCCATATCCAGTTCAAGTTCTCAAGGGACAAATCTCAATTTCCCTCAGTGTATGTATGCCGTTCCATGTGACATAACAACAAAGTTTTGTGTGGCTTGTCTAGACACTAAGTATCGTAAAACTCAGCAACAATTGCTCGTAAAAAGATACAAACCCTATACCGTCTGGTATAGCACCATCAGCTGCAATTCTTATTTCCCTTGGTGCTTACAGTGTCAAGCACGACGAGCTTGTCTCGTCAACAACATACCAATAATTTACAAACATTTACAACCAACACATCAATCTTGCTCCCCACGGTGCACAGCAGTGTTTGTTCCATATATTTCCATGGTGTTAATATTTGTACATTTACATTTTTAAATTATTGCTATTGTGTGTGTGTTTTTAATACAGTGGTCATGTTAAAACAAATTTTGTGTGTCGTGTTCAACACAACTCACTTGTTCAAACTTTTTTTTTGTATTTCCAAATGTTCTGTTTTTATTATAATTATTCTCTCTGTTTCTCTCTCTCTCTCTCTCCCTCTCTAGTACACTGCACATGTTGTGCTTTTGTGCTTAAAGCGTGTTTTGTTGTATTTCCTTATTTGTACTTCGCCCAGTTAGGGACCTTTCCATCTCCTCATATCTCCATAGCACTCCCTAGCCTAA
Source organism: Tenodera sinensis (assembly GCA_030765045.1). Classification (NCBI taxonomy): domain Eukaryota; kingdom Metazoa; phylum Arthropoda; class Insecta; order Mantodea; family Mantidae; genus Tenodera; species Tenodera sinensis. Next base: position 158,821,527 of record CM060964.1, on the reverse strand, counting down.
CGTTACATAACCTAAGCGAACATATTTGTTAAGGTACTTTAACATAAGCTATCTCAATCCGGTATTCTTATATGACATATTTCGAGGTAAACTGTCGGGATATATAACACCATATCGTAACTGGATGACCTGCACGCGCGTGAATGCAAACGTGTGTCTGCTAGCCGCTTAAGCCGCGAGAGGAAGTCAGCATATAATAGCATAGCAAGATGCAGATCCATTTCAAAGCACGTAATTGCCACGGAACGCTTGTGTGTGAGTATCAAGACAAGTTGCATATTATCTGCCAGCATTTTCTATCTGTGTGGGAGACTCGTATTAACGCCTTCTTTAAAAGGTATGCCAAACATTTACAAAAGCTTGCTAATCAGCTCTTGAATTATCTTGTTATCTTAATTTGATAGTGTGACGTGTTCAACCATAGTCTGCGCATTTTATCGGATTTTAACTGTTGACTTAACATTAAAGCATGTCTGTTAAATACGTTAGAAATATGAACCTATGTTCAAAAACAAAACAAAAAAAAACAGGAAGAAAAAAACAAGCAAACGAGGAAAAAAAACAAGACTCAATTTATACGTATCAATATAATTGATATTTTAAGCAAAATTCTGAAGCTATTTTTTCAGAAAATACAAAATTTGGAAACATATTCCATGTTGGTTTTTTTTTCAACATCTTCATATCTCGTTCTTGAAAAGATTTAAATCTAAGTCCGTTAGCCGACCTTTTTTTCGTTGGTTTTTAAACTATGCTTTTTCACCAGCAGCAACGCTATCATTCTTGCAATTCCTTTTTCTCTCCCTTTTTTATAAGGCAAAGGTTGCTTCCTCATTTTTCATCCAATGGCAACGCACCTTATTTCCACCAATCATCGTCATTTTGGAATCCTAACGACCAAATCCCAACTCGTCTTATTTTATCCAATCAGATCAGACCACGTCACTTCTGCATATCACGTTTCCCCATTCCTCCAAGATCCTTCCCTTCTTTGCTTCCCAACACCCGTCAAGACCACATCACTTCTCCCTTCCGCAAATCACGTGCCTTGTTTTTCGTTTTCTACGAGCAACAATACATCTCGGCAGTCAAAATGCAGCAAATGATGAAAAACCTAGAGCGGATGTACCTCGGCAAATGCTTATCAGCGCACTTGGACCATTCACCGACATATATTACGACAGATCACATTCTCGGCGATTGGATGCTTAGCGCCCGTCAAGACAGAGTACTCGTTCAACATCCACACGCTCAAGGTCCACCAATCATATTATTTTATTAAAAAAAGCAACGGTTGTGGGGAACATCTCAACGGTTTTTTCCTGTGCCAGAAAACCCCGTGCTGCGGATGTGGTATATCGCAATCTCCCCCTCCCCTCCCCCCCTCCCCTTCCCCTTCACCCCCTCCTCGCTACCGGATGTGGGCGTGTTCGCAAACTCAGCGCTTACACCTGATACCTCTTTCATCTACATAGACATCTCATCTTGCCTTCAGCTGAAACCGAGCTCTCGTAGAGGAACGACATGCTAACCCTGTGCAAGACCTACAACTACTCCTGCGGCAAATTCCGGCTTCGTCACTCAAACTTATGTTCCAGGTGTCAACTTGCGCTTGCTCCTCAACGGCTAAATCATCTCAAATAGCAACGGTTGGTGGTAAAATCTCAACGGTTTTTTCCTGTGCCCCAAAACCCCATCCACCCCCCTTCCCCACCCCAGCGGGTGTGTCTGCGATCGCAAACACAGCTCTTACACCGGATGACTTTCATCTACATAAACGTCTCATTTTACCCTCAGTGGGTACAGAGCTCTCGTCGAGGAACGACCTGCCAACCCTGCAAGACATACCACGGCTCCTCCTGCTGCAAATCCCGGCTTCGTCACCCGCACTTGTCCTCAAGGTGGCAACTTGCACTTCCTCCTCCACGGATAAATCATCTTTCATCATTACCCATCCAACCCACACGGAACACATCGTTTGCAACCAACTTTCTACAACAGGTTTGTACTCCTTTTTTCGTACAACAATAATTTATACTGTTTTTTCAATCCATCTTGTCAATAAAAAAAAAATAATCTAATCAACAGTCCCTCCTTAAGCAGTCGGATCAACGATAATCCCATAGCGTTAGTGGCGCACGGCGCGCGCGCCGTTGATGGCGGGAAGTTTATGAATTTGAAATTAACTACGTTCACAGAAAAAAAATTTCAAATTCTCAAATTTAACAACATCTTAAGTTTTTTCACTGTGTCGCATTTTCATGGCGTGAAATTTGAAATACATTAAATGGTGCGAAAATTTGAACATTTGAAATCTACCACTTGGCGGGAAAAATTTAAAATTTTCAAATTACCCGCCATCTTGAAATTTTCAAATTTCCCGCCATAAAAATGCAACGCTAGCGCCACGCGACACTAACGCCATCTATCGGCGAAAAAATCGTTAATCCAGTTGCTTAAGGAGGGATTATAACTACTCTCAGCTTTTGTGAATGACACTTACTCAATTTTATACACGATTTTCATAATCTGTACGTACTATACTTTCATCTGATGCTAGAAACTGTGGCTTTCGCATTTCAAATCGATTCTCGCAAACGTTTTTATCTATTTGAGATTTAAAACTTTAAATATTGATTTGCTTTTCAAATTCACTATTGGTGGGAAATCTCCAATTATACATATTTTCTGGAAGCATGCATTTGTCAATCTGGCCCTCCTGGTCTCCAGCACCTCATATAATAAACTTCCTGAATTTTTCTTTACATTGCTGAAGTTCTACTTAGAGGGTTACGGTATTAGTTGTTTTACTATAGGACGGAAAAAAATCACAGAGAAACTTCTAAGTGTATGGAATTGTTTCGATGCTTAAATCCCTGGTCGTCTAAAATTTCTAGAGAAAATTGCATTTCATGTCGTAAGCCATACGAATATACACAGCTTTAGTGTAAGATCCTCCTTCTTGATATTACCATTGTCAACAAATTTTAGATGATCGTATGCTATTCTTTTAAAATACATCAATTTACAAATGATCACACTTCTCAAAAAGTTTTAGAAAGCGCTTAGTTATTTATTTTGCTTGTCAGGAAAGATGTTTTGAAGCACGCACAAAATACAAAGCGCAATGTCTTTTAAATGCTAGAAGCTTACCTTTTCTCTTTATACAATAAACACCGCTCACAAAGCTGTTGAAGCATATGATAAACGTGAAAATTAGTGTCAAGTGTAATTTTTTCATTTGTTAAAAAGTGTTAAATAAGTGCTTATTTAAGACCTGAAGGGAAAAAAGTATTGCGGCTGGACTGTTAAACGAATAACAGATACCCTTTAATGTGGATGTTGCTTCTCGATAAACCATTAATGTTACTAATATACTGTTATGGGTTTATACCATTCCACTGATCTGAAAAGTATCAGTTTACGTTATAATAATCAGAATTCTCAAAAATACGTATAGGACGTTAGAAAATTAAACCTAGAAACTTTTAACGATTGTAGTGCAGTGTTAACGGAGCTTTTTGATATAGGAGTGCCTTTGAGTTCATGGTTATTGGCGATTGATCAAAATGAGCACCGAGCCAATATGTCACTGATAAAGCTTACCTGAGTTGCTGCATTATGACTGTGCAAAGCGAAGGACAACAAAATTGCTCAGTGGTGAGGTTACGGATCTCATAGTTTCGTTCGCACGGTTGATTGGGTCTGAGATTCAAGTAGATAGAAATGTTTTATTTTGTTTTTGTTTGTTTCCTGTTTCTCCATATCTCCCCTCCTTCCTCCCTCCCTCCCTCTCTTTGTCTCTCTCTTCCAAATTTTTTCGATTCATGTATCACGAGACCCACACATAATCAATTTCATGTGCTGTTCGGTGCTGTTAAGTTTAATAGAGGAAATAAATTAATTTTAAAGGGAAATATATACTACAGGGTTTGTTTATAGATGCACAACAGTGATACGGAACTGGAGAAGAAATAGAGGAAATTAAAGTTATCTTTTCCTTCACCTCGGGAGGAAGGAAAATTAAAAGAAAATGACAGGGAAACGTGTTTCTTCTGCATTAATAAAAGAGAGATACGAAAGTGATAAGGATTGTCTAACAACACGGACGGCTGCTGTCCTTAAGTTTGGTGGTTTCTAAGGTTATCACAGCAATTTGAATTTTTTAATTTAACAACACTATACCGTTAATCTTTGTTTGTAAATGTTAATTATTAACAATCAAATGCCTCCAGATATGACCAGCATATTCGTTATAAATTTTTATCTCTAACTGGCTATTATAAGAATTGTTATAGAGATCAGTAAGTTGCTGTAAATCACTCATTCCATATTTTGTTCCTGGATTTTCAGTACAGCTTCAACAAATTAAACACAAGGTAAACAAAACAGGGGACTTTTAATATCACAATTACATATCCAGCCATATTCCCTTTAAACATCACTATTAATAGTCCGGTTAAAATATCTTGTTTTACCTATGCAGGTTGCGACCGGTGAGGTTCCAAGTCCTCAACACATTAACACGAAACAGGTCATAGATTGGAAATCCTTTGTCAAGGAAACATTCACATTTCCGGGAAACAAGGACCTATGGGACATTTGTAAATGCACGCCTAATGACATAATTCTGTGCAACTTACAAATGTTGCATACACATACATTGACACTGATAAGTTTTCTTACATATGTGCTATCTTTCATAAAAGTAAATACCTAACTTCAGTGAGACCTGCGCGAAGGTCACCTAATTCTCAGGTGTTCCTGAATAGATTGTATGAGAACGAAATTTTGTCACACATGCTTTCCTTGCTGTTCAGAGGACATGGCAGAATTCGGTTCATCTCGCAGCTTTGAAAAGCAATACTTCTGTAGTCCTTCTAAATTTACACACAAATATTGCAAATTCAACGTTACTACATGTGCAGAACATATATTATTATCGGGGTTTGATTAAATAGTGGACCAACAGTAAGAACGATGTTAGTGTCGAGTCCTTTGCTTACTAACGTAAGCTTAACCGCTATACCCAGTAGTAGTTGAATGCGTTAAAGCACGTTACCGCGTATCCGGAGTGCTACCCTGAACTTAGGCCGAATTCCATTTAGCGCATTTTTTTCTTTCCCCTTCCTTTCTGGCTTAACAGGAACATCATTACAGTAGAATTCCGATAACTCGACCTAATATGGACAGAGACGCTGTCGAGTTACCCAAATATCGAGTTTTACGGAATAAGGGGTCCGTTATTCATAACTCATGGCGTAATACTGCAAACTACATAAATACATATCCTAGCACAATATACGAAACAAAAGTATAACATATTCTAAAACGTATTACATATTAATACGTTCCCCTTTGTCCGGTCTCTTTAACACAGCAAATTTAATTTCCATTGTCATGTTAACTTGTCTTCTTTTCTCGTTGGACATTTCACTGGCACAAACACAACACTATCAGTAGGTAAGCTGAAATCTTGGAAGCTGCACTGTAACCAGAAATACCTAACTGAAAGTTTAGCTTACCACGTATACAGGTATAATTTACACGTGGCGAATGATCTTGCTTGAATGTGCGCGTGACATCATACAAATTGATGATGTGGGTAATGTCTCTGTTTACTTTAAATAAACAAGACACTGCTGAAAGTGCGAAATGGCACTGTACTTATTCACGCACGGTTCGCGATGTTTATGTACTACACGGAAGTCGGAAAGAACTCGACACCCCTAGGGTCCTATAAATACAAACGTGAACTCGGATCATAAACCACTGCACAATTTTTTACGTCTAAAAACTACCTTTGCACTGGGTAAAGCAATAAACCTTCGAAACTTTCAAACAAGTGTTTGTGCTATGTATCCACATATTGTGATAATGGCCTACCGGCTGCTTATGTTCTGACTATTATAGATATCGAAGGTCAATACACGGTCAGCCCGTTTGTTACTGTGAGGGGGAATGTGGTAGGTTGTGTACGTCCACTAATTAAAATTTACTTATACTGTTTGTACCGCATGGTAGAAATAGATATTATTGCGGTCAAGTTTAACGATAAAAAATTTAAAAAATAATTAAAATAAGAAAGCTTGTCGACTTACACGGAATGTGGAGTTATCGAGAGTCGGGTTATCGGGATTCTACTGTATTTATATAACCTGTGCCAAATATACTATTATACAATATTCTCATATTGCTGCAATACGGTTGAAATTTTAGAACTCAAAGCTTTAGAAGATATAGATTACAATTGCTGTAAATAAAACAGGAAATACGCCTACTTCAACTATCAATAATTCTGCCAGAAATTAATACCTGATATTTTCCTTTGAATACCCACATTCAAAGGCATCTGTCTATAAATGTCGAATATTATTATCATGTTAAATAATTTACTTCCATCATGCACTGTTAATTGATTAGAACTTCTCGGGTTACCAGCCGTGTGATGTTGATGAAGTTGCTCGAGCTTTCGGCCATCTTAACTCTGTGGCCTTCATCAGGAAGTGAAGTAAAGTAGTTTTTTTTTTAATGTTCATGGGTGAGAAGTTGGTAGGATTCAAAGGAGGGGTTGTTGGAGTACCGCGTCAGCGCCTCCGTTAGTATATGTTAGGATACAAGCTGCCGCACATAGCGGGAGCGAGAAAAGGTAGGGTCCAGGACATGGCCATTACACGAGGCACTGGCCATGACCGTGGGGATAAAGGTGAAGGTGGGTAAAAGAAGTAAGAGAGTGTTGAGGGGGAGTTAAAGGTGAAGTTCTTTATTTGAGTTGGGTGTTCATTTTTGTGGTTTCTTGGGAAGACTGTGTTGGTGGCTTCGAGGAGCCGCTGATATAGGGCATGATGTCCGCATGTGTTAGTCCGGTGCCGCTACAGAGCATGGTCCGGCACTTGTTGACACATGGATGTCCTGTGTGGCTGAAGTAGCCTCTCCTCTGGAGAAGTGAAATTTGCTCTGGTGTCAGTTTACGTGGTTGTTGTATTGCCGCTTGTGTTGGTGCTGCTGGCTGAAGAGTATTGGTGGTGGTTTCTATTGTAGCTGCGCTGAGTGTAGTCTCTATCCGATACAGCTTGCGTTGTATGGACTCGAGAAGATCCGTGTTGTCTAGGTCGATGATAGCTGCTCGTAGTTGGTGTAGTAGCCGGGCTGCCGCGTTGAACCCGGTGGTGCGATGTGTGAGTTGTCGGGCGATCGCAGCGTGGCGCTTGCGGCTCTCCCGTATGTGCTTGTTGGTCTTGGTTTGTAGTGTCGAGACGGTCTGTGAGAGAGCAGTGACACTCTCTGCGGCGATGTCTCGGACTTCTTGAACTGCAGAAGTTGTGGCCTGTAGGTCGTGGACAGAGTGTTGCGGCAGGGCGGTAACAGCTGATGTTAGTGAAGTGACGGCTATGGTCAGTTGTTTGCAGGCGTCCTCGATGCGGCGTAGGCGTTCGTCGAGGCCAGTGACTGTGGAATGTAGTTCATGGGCCTCGATGCTGCGTAGTTCCACACTTGACGTTACTGCGGCGTAGGATGTGGTGCCACGTGGCGTGGGTGCGTCGGCGGAGATTGGTGTAGCCACGTGATGTGGTTGTGTGGCTGCGCTGGATGGAGTTGTCTGCCTGTTATGTTGCCTGGAGTATAGTGGGCACTGCGCGTGTCCTGTAAAGTGGCCGAGGCCATTACAGGTGGCGCAGAACCGGCGACGTCGGCGTAGATCATGGGTGGTGCACTCTTGTGTGAGGCAGTGGGCCCCACAGTAGTGACACCTAGAAGCGCCGTTGCAGGTGGTGGCGTCATGTCCAAAAAGGCAGCATCGGCGGCAGGGCACTTGTCTGGTGGTACGGCCGGGCTCAGCGAGCAGGCGCCGCCCAAATAAGGGCAGGCCCGCCCTCAAGGCGGCTTCACGATCTGCTAAGTCTGCGAAGATATTCCTCATCAGGCGTGAAGGACCCCGGGAGGTGACGATGCGAGTGGCCCTCATTGCTGACGGCCACTCGTGTTGTGCTGCGCTGAGTAAATACCTCGCTGGGATGTCTCGAGGAACTCCTCTGATGATAACACTGGCCCCCGAGGAGGAACCAGAGTGAGCAGGCGGCGGTGGTGCGGTTGCCGGTTGATGGTCGGCAGGTAGCGGTGACGGAGCCGGCAACTCCGGGATTGGCACTGCGACTGCCTCTCCCGGGGAGCTGACCTCCTGCCTTGACGGCAGTGGCCGCTCGACTGGCCGACTCTCTTGTTGCGGCGCGGCAGTGGGAGCGCTAGTGGTACTCGGCGCGGCTCCGGCCAGAACTACGGCGGCTGTGCTGAGTGTTTCGGAGTTTTGCATTGAGGTGATGCTTTCGGGTTCAGGGGCCGATGTGGCTCCTTTGTCCGGCGAAGACGGCGATCTTCGGCGATGCTTCTTCCTTCCCATGGTCCCTTGAGGATGAACCGGTTTCTGGCGCTCGCAGGTAGGTCCTACCTGTTCAACTGCCAGGTGCAGAGTGGAGGAAAAATCCATTTATGGAGTTCCACTGTACTGGGAAGCACAGTGGGGACTGTGAGCTTCACCCGAAGGTACTACACACTAAAAAACCTCCACCGGAGAGAATTCGAGGAAGGATATCCGGCAGTACTGCGAATCGCACCTGCGGATTCAAAGGAGAATATGTGTTGGCTGGCCGTGTGGCCGTCACCGGGTGAAATTGGGTGGCCGGACGTAAACATGACCGAGGCCCTGTCTACGCCCTGGCGAAGTCATGGTGTGGGATTAGTTAAGGATTAAGGTTCGTTTCCGGATGGAAACGCCGTCGCGGTGTGTTACACCCTGAAACATGAGGACATGGTCAGCATTAATTTTGAGAGACTTAAACTTAGCAGTATTCTTTGTTTTTAATCTGAACTCCAATATGGGAGGGCGTCTTATTGAATTGTTTTAATGGGCGTATGTGTCTGCGTCAGTCAATGTACACTAGTATATATAGAATATATAGAAATAGTTTAGTGATTAGTGTCGCAAATAGTTGCGTCAGTCAATTGTATTCCTACTTGAGCTTTTAGTATTGTCTGCGCTATAGCTGCGTCTTATTATTTTAGTGCTTAAGTTTTACACAAATTGTTTGGGCTTATATTTATATTAATTTTGTTTGTAAATCATGCCCAGAAGTTCTTAGCTAGTGTCAATGTGTCAATATTATTGGGGGGTTGCGTCCCCCTTGGGCCGCAATGACTAGGTGCAAGGACTGCTAGACTGCCAACGTCAAGTCGTGCCTCAAGTCATGGGTAATAATGTTGCTTCTATGGAAGTCTTATTAGTGCTTCGAGATATTCTTGAATGTCGATTTCGGGATCCCCCTGGCTGAAGGTTCTGTCGAATATCGACAGCGGTCTTTTGTGTTTATTATGCAATGTTTCGTAGTTGCCCAATCGCTGGATTAGGGCATTGCCGTTTTTGTCTTTACGCTTGTATACGTTAAAGCTTAAGCTTTTTATAAATTCTTCGATGGTGTGCAGTTTTAACTCTTTGTGTAAGAGATAGGCCGGTGCTACCGGGGGTTGTTTCGCTATTATTCTTATAATTCTGTTTTGGAGCGTTTGTAATTTGTTTACGTGTGTTTTGGCAGCATATCCCCATACCGGGGTTGCGTACGTTATTTTTGGTCTTAGGAGTGTTTTGTATAGAGTAAGACCCACGTTTATTTTGAGTTGGCTATTTATGTTGATTATTGGGTATAGTCTATTTAGCTGAGCGTTTGCCTTGGCTCTGATCTTGGAGATGTGCTTGCTCCAAGTAAGGCCTTGGTCCATAACTAGACCCAAGTAGCTCGCTTGGCAGAGTGGGCACCAGAGGGCACCAGAGGCAGTTCGAGTCGAGCGGGGAAGCTGTTCCCCTACCCGGGTGTCTTTACCGCAGTACCTAGCCGTTATACGGCTTAACCTGCGCGATAGTATGATGGTTTGGTCTACAGGGATTTAATACTTCTGGGAATGTTATGGGATCAGGGGTATTTATAGGGGCAAGATGGATGGTTGGTAGGGATTGGTCCGTGAGCGGGCAGTCCCCGGCTGCTGATTGGCTGGTTAGTCAATCAGGACACGTGCTGATCCCCTCCAGGGTTCTGGTCGTCAGTCACTCACTGAGAGGTGATCTGAGTTAGGCGTTTTACTCTGTTTCAAGTACAGATATTGATTTTGCCTTTCCCATCTTCTAAAATTAGACCGTTGGACTTAAGATGTCCTTCGGCAATTTTTTAGATGGTAGTCGGCGCGGCTCACTGTGGTCATATTGTCCCAGAGTGTTCACCAGTGGGTTAGGGTGGTTCTGGAATTTGTTGTACATTGTTCGAGCGCAGGTTTTAATCACGTCGACAATGTACGGGATGCCGGAATGTTCGTGAAGGATGTGGGCAGAAAATCTCCAACCAGTGTCGTAGACCATCCTTAATGCCCGATTCTGCAACGTCTGGAGTCTGATGAAGGTGGACTTTGCCACCACTCCCCAGATCTCACATCCGTACAGGACCAGAGGCAGGATGATCGCCCGATACAGTTGGAGCTTCAGGCGAATGGGCATGGTTTTGGAACTGAGGATGGGATACAACTGCCGGAGGGCTGCGAGACCTTGTAGTACTTTGCCCCTGACGTGATGCCTATACGTTAGCCGCCGGTCCAACGTGACCCCGAGATACTTCGCCGTAGTGACCCAGGGGATCCGACGGCGCCGAAGCACGAGGTCCTGCGGGAGCCGGTTTGCCAGCGTGTTGGCCAGGAGAATCGCAGAGCTTTTCTCCGGGTTAATAGACATGCGCCAGTTCTCGTACCATCTACTGATGGCACAGAGGTGGGCTTGTACTTGACGGTAGCTGTAGCGCGGGTTCTTGTTAGTTGCAAAGATCATAAGATCGTCCGCATACTGACAGATGTGGGTGTTGGGGTGCGTGGGGAGATCGGCCATGTAAACATTAAAGAGTGCCGGTGACAGTACACTGCCTTCGGGAACTCCTGCGCCAATGGGCCTTTCTCGGGAAAATGAACCCTCCACTTTCACTCGGAAGCTACGTTCCTGTAGGAAACTAGCCACCAAGAAAATGTATGGAGGGGGGATTTCGTGCTGTATGAGCTTGTAGATAAGCCCTTCGTGCCAGGGGGTAGAGAACGTCTTTTCCACGTCAAGCAACACTGCCACCGTTTTGGCCCTTTCCTGGTAAGCCAGGGAGGCCTTTTCGGCTACTCGCAGTAGTTGCTCGGTTGTGGAAAGGTCAGAACGAAAACCAAACTGATGTTCCGGTAGGAGGCCTTTTTCCTCTAAAAGGGGTCCAAGGCGGGTCAGGAACAGTTTCTCGAAAACTTTCGAGATAACTGGTAGGAGACTGATGGAACGGTAGCTAGAAGGAAAGATCGGATTCTTGCCCGGCTTCAACACGCATACCACACGCGCCCTCTTCCAGACTTCCGGAAAATGGCGCATGCTTAGGCACGCGTTGTAGATCTGAGTCAAGTGCATCACGGCTCTAAAGGGAAGGTGCTGGAGTATTTCCGCAGTTACACGGTCCTGCCCAGGGGCTTTTCTAGGTTTTAGGTGTTGGATGGTGTTAGTTACCTCGCGAGGGGTAACTATCGGGATGTGGAAATCCTCGTGACCCGCAGGTCCAACTTCTAAGAAGTCTTCTACTGCTTGTTCCACGAGGTCAGTATGATCGTCGTTCTGAGGGTCGACTCTAGGCTGGAATTGAGTTTCCAGATAGTCTGCTAGCGCCTCTGCTTTTTCCCTCGGTTCAAAGACAAGTCTTCCCCGAGGGCTATGCACAGGGTGCTGGTGTACAGTCTTATCTTTCCTCAAGCCTCGGACGATGCGCCATGGTTTCCTCTCCTGGAGGTTTACATGACGCAACGTGTTTTCCCAAGCTGCTTGCCTATGTTTTCTTAGGAGTCGTCTCACCAGGGATTTGAACCTCTGGTGTATTACTCCTATCCTAGGATGACGGAATCTCTGCCATAGCCTTCTAACAGCGTTTTTCGCTTGAATGAGGCGTTTCAGTGGGACAGGGATAGCTGTAGGGTTTGGTGCGTCGGTAGGAATGCGGTGCGTATGAGCACGCACCGCATTTAGGACAGAGGTTGAGAACTCCGTGGCTGCATCCTCGAGAGCCCCTATCGAGTCTATTCGAGGACATGCTTCCATGGAGTTTTGGAGGGCTAGGACGGCGGCAGAGTGGTTTTTTCTTTTTTTTTTTTTTCAAGTGGAGGAAAAATCCATTTACGGAGCCCCATTCGCTGGGAGGCACAGAGGGGGACTGTGGGCCTCACCTGAAGGTACTACTCCACTAAAAAACCTCCACCGGTGAATTCAGGAGTGGAAATCCGACAGTACCGCTAATGCACCTGTGGATTGTGGGTGTGGGTTTGTTGGCCGGCCACAAGGGCCTAAGCCAGAGAGAGATCGCCAGGACGTGAACATTGCCGTGGCGCTGGGCACGCCCTTGGGAATTGAGTGAGGGAGTATTGGGTTAGTGATGCCTCCGGATGGAGACGTCTTGTAGTGGTTCTGAAACAAAGAGCATTTAGGGTGAGAATTTTGGTTTAATCAGGCCCCGTGAGGTCTGACGTCTCTCTATATAGTAGTTGTGTTATGCATTCCTGCTAGGAGGAACAGAGTCCGTGGTTATTAATGTGCTAGGTATTTGGTAGAAAATTTTATTTGAATCATGCAGTTGAAGCAATTATGCATTCCTGAAATTAGGAACAAAGTCAGTGGTTATTTATCTGTCAAAGGATTTGTTGGTTTACGCAGACCACGTGAGGTCTGACGTCACTTCATGCATTTGATGTATTAATGCGTTCCTGAAATTAGGAACAGAGTCAGTGGTTACTTGTCTAAGATAATTTGTTTTTGTTGCTTGTGCTTTCCTGTAATAAGGAGCAGGGTCATTGAATTAATTTACTATTTACAAGTAGAGGCTGGAGAAGCCATTAGAGTAAGTCCGTGGTGATTGCTGTTGGTCAGTGTCGGGTTTCGCCTAAGCCGCCTGCCCAATCAGAGCACAGCTGCACTTAGACCGCATCCTCCCAGTGAGATCAGCCTTGACTACAATGAGCAAGGACTTTCAAGTGCCACTGGCAGAAGGAAAGGAATGGACATGCCATGGCTGTGTGATTCTGGGTGTTTTATCTAACTAACGCGTCTAAGTATTCTTGGATATTTATTTCCGGTTCCTTCAGGCCAATTGTTCTATCGAACAGCGAGAGAGGTCTTTTGTGCGTATCACGTTCGAGGTTATACACACCTAGTTCTCGAATGAGGTGGTTGTGATTTTTGTCTTTCTTATCGTATAAGTTTGCACTTTGCGCTTTTATGCATTGTTCAATGGAGTGTAGCTTAAGCTCGTTGTGTATAAGATAAGCTGGTGCTACTTGTGGGAGCTTTGCTATTACTCTAACTATTCTGTTTTGTAGAGTTTGCAGCCTATTAATATGTGTTTTGGCGGCATAGCCCCAAACGGGGGCCGCATATGTTAAGATGGGCCTTATCAGAGATTTGTAAAGCGTAAGGCCCTTATTTAGTTGTAATTGGCTGTTTTTATTTATCATAGGGTAGAGTTTATTTAATTGGCCGTTTGCCTTTGCCCTAATGGTATCTATGTGCTTTTTCCAGGTCAGACCTTGATCCATAGTAACACCTAAGTAGGTGACTTGGTCTTTCCATTCAATTTGCTCGCCTCTGTGTACCAGAGGTGGTTGTGAATGCCTGGGGAGCCTGTGCTGTATTCGTTTAGTGAATATGATTGATTGGCACTTAGTGGTGTTTACTTTGATTCTCCACTTTGCAAACCACGGCTCCAGCTCATTTAGAGCGTTCTGCAAGCGCAGGTGGATGATCCGATGTTGCGTGGATTGCGTTACTAAGGCTGTATCGTCCGCATATATGTATTTATCAGTACGCGTGAATTCTGGCATATCGTTAATATATAGATTAAAAAGCGTCGGCCCAATTAAACTTCCTTGTGGGACTCCTGCCCTAATGGGCCTTAGAGTGGAGGAGCAGTCCTCCACTACCACCCGGAAGTGTCTTGTGCTTAAATAGTCTTTGATTAGCGCGATCATTGAATCGGAGAAATTGCAAGTTTTTAGCTTATGGAGTAGGCCCGCATGCCAAACTTTATCAAAAGCGCGCTCAATATCCAGAAAGATGGCGCCAGTTGATTTATTGGTGTTATAGCCTTTGGTAATTTGCTCTGTTAGTCGAAGTAGTTGAAGTGTTGTGGAATGTTGCGATCTAAAACCGAACTGTTCCGCAATTAGTAAATTGTTTTTGACGATGTGGGTGTTAATTCTTTTGAGGATTATTTTCTCAAGTACCTTGCCTATTGAGTTTAATAGGCTAATTGGCCTGTAGTTGGCCGGTAACGAGAGAATTTTCTTTGGCTTAGGAAGCATGACAATCTTTGCGTCTTTCCATTTAGGTGGGAATCTACCTTTGTCCAGAGTGTAGTTGAAAATTTTTGCAAGCAGCCGAAGAGCTGCTTGCGGGAGATTTTTAAGTACCACATTTGGTATTTTGTCCGGCCCCGGGGCCTTTCTATTGTGCAAGTGTCTGATTATCCAACTTATCTCGCCAGCGTTTGTTTTACGCATTTTGTTGTGCGTGGTCGAGTAGTCGGTTTCGTTTACTTCGTGTTCGATGTTTAAGATTTCTTCTTCATTTGCTTGTCCCAGCGGTGGATTTGGGTGGAATACTTCCTCAAGTGTTGACGCAAAGACCTCTGCTTTGGCCTGAGGAGTTCAGGGATGCTGTTAGTATTTCTATTTACTAGTGGAGGAATTATCGATTTTGTTCGTGTCAAACATTTTGCAATTCTCCAGACCGCATTGGATTGGGGATTGAGGTTTTCCAAAGTTTGGTTCCACTCGTTCACCACGAATTCCCTAGTCTGGGTCGTCACTGCGCTCAACGCGTCCAGATACTCTTGCCGGTGGATTGGACTTCTAGTCCTTTGCCACTTGCGACGTAACCGAATGCGGTTTTGGTGCAAGAGTTTAATATCCGTTGGATATCGAGTGTTGATATTTGGCCTGAATCTTAGTGGGACACAGTTTGTTGTCGCGAGTTTTATTGCGAGTTCTTATTTGCTAATTGCTTCGTCGTATGTCTGTGGTGAATTTATTTCTATGTCAGGTAAATAGTTTTTGACAGAATTTCTAAAGTCGTCCCGGTTTACCTGGTTATAATTTAAGGTGGGTGCTTCTGGCTTGAACCTAAGAGGTAATTGGATTTCCATCAGCACTGGGAGATGGTCCGACGTTAGTTCGTGTAGGACGCTACATTCAATGTTGAAATTGATATTTTTGGTAATTGCGATATCCAGTATATCTGGAGAATGGTTGTTTACGTGAGGGATATGTGTTGGTTCTTCCGGCCCCATCACGAGAAAGTGAGTGTTATTTATGTAATTTAGTAATTTTGAGCCTTGCGGGTTCGGGTTTATACTGTGCCAAATTTGGTGCTTGCAGTTAAAGTCCCCAGCCGCTATAACTTTAGTGTCTAAGCGCATTACTTTGTCCACGTCCTCCGTGTCCACATCCCCCGGGGGATTATAGACAGCTGCTACGGTCAGTGTAGCATAGGACGTGTTCATTTTTACCGCGGTAGCTTCTAAACGGTTAAGCCCCGGGACGTAAACTTGATGGTGCCTAATAGTGGACTGTATGACTACTGCTGTCCCTCCTCCCCGGCGGTTACGGTCAGTCCTGTAAATTGTGTAACCTGGCAGGGTAAATCTATCGGGTTCACCTAAATGGGTTTCATTTAAAAGGGCAATTTGGATTGAGTGCGTTTGCAGAAAGTCCGCTAGATCTTTCTTCTTTCTGCGCACTCCTCGGCAGTTCCAGAAAACTAAGTTAATTTTGTCCGTTTCAGCCATGGCGATGTGCATTTAGGGCTTGGATAAGTTCGGTGAGAAAGTGAACAAAAACTACGGAGTCTAGTTCCCTACCATCACGTGTGTGACTCCTGAACGTCCTAAGCTGTTCCTCTATGACCTCCAGAGGAACAGAGTTCTGGGGAAGCCTCATTGCGTGCATTAGTTTGGACGCGGCCTGTTTATTCACTTGGTGAATTTTAGGTGGTCTGGGGGCCTGTCTTGTGGGGGTCAGCGACTTAGGTGCGGGAGGGTGAGGCCCTCCTGCTACTTGTGTGGGTGTGTGTGTACTAGTGTGTGTGTGTGGGCTTTGGGAGGGGGTGAGGCGGTCGCTCATATCTAGTTGGGCTCTCCTCGGTGACTAGCCGGGGAGCCACAGCCACAGGGGGCTCTGCTATAAGGGCCGGCCGGACTTTGCCTTTTCTTCCTACCGTGAGCCACCCTGTGTGGTGCGTTGATGCACTAGTGGCAGCCTCAGGGAAGCTATGTGTCCTAGGGGCGGGTCTTTGAGGCTGCGCGCGGGGGGGTTTAGAGGCCTTCGTGCACTCTGCCTGGTAGACGGAGCAACTGCGCCATGTTCCTCCGTGGCCTATTTGGCCGCAGAGTATACAGTGCCGTTCCAAGGGGGGAACGGTGCACGTACCTGTGGGGTGGGAGCCTGAACATTTGGCGCAGACGAAGTGTGGGGCCCTACAGTCTCGCAGTGTGTGCCATAGTTGCTGGCATCTGGAACATGCTTCGGTTCAGGAGTGCTTTTGTATGCTTCCACCCTAACCTTAAAGTGTGCCAGAAATTTGAGGGCCATTAACTTAGCTTCTATATCAGGGGATGCTGCCACCTCTATAAGGTACATAGGCAGCGGGGTGCGACGCCAGTTGCGTTTACGCATCCGTACGGCTCTGAGTGCCGGTATTGCAATCTGTGCCAAGTCTTCTACTAGTGCCTCACTGGTGACTTCGGCGTACAACCCCTTAATAACATACCTTACGGATCTCTCTTGGGGGTGGGGGACTTGGTAGTGGTGTACGCCTTTTGACTTGAGGTAACCTTCCCAAATTTGGTAGTGCCTCTAGCAGGACACATTGAGTGTAATGTCACCGGAGTTCCGGGCCGTAGAAAAGAAATAGTCAAATGTGACTGTATGTGACTTATTAAAGTCTTGGGAAAGGGAGCGTAAAATACTTGCCTGGCTCTTGTGGATGTACAGTGGTGCCAGGTCTGCCCTCTTTACTGTGAGTGGGTTCTCGGGGATTTTGGTGGAGCTGGCATTCTCCGTGTGAGTGTGAGTGCTTGGAACTATCTCCGTATGATCGCTCGAGGTACTGGGCTTGGGAGAGGCCGGACGGGTGGGAGTAGGTTCCTCGGGTTGCGGAGAGGTCTTAGGTGGTGTTTTAGGAGTGGGGGTTGTAGGTTTTTTGTTGGGACCGGATTTGACCAGTTTGCTTCTCAGCGCCCTGCTCGTCTCCGTGGAGTTGGAAGTGGACGCCTTGGAGTTTCCTGCCATCGCGTAAAGTAAATAGAATAGCAAAGACTGAGAAAGAGATAAAGTATTTAGTAAGGGCCTAATGGGATCTTAAAACTAAATAGAAACAGAGGAAAAGAGAAGAGTAGAAAGAAAGAGCAGCTAGTGAGCGCTAAGAAGCACGGGGAGAAGAGGGCCGGACCTCAAAGAGGCGCTTAAGCTAATCTGAGAGATTGCTCGCTATAGCCTTACTCCCCTACTCGTCTAAACTGTTGTTTTGTGCCTTAGCGCAAGCGCTTTGGATTTCTCCACGGCAATGCTCGAACCGCAATCCAACGGCGGCAGCTTCTTTGCTGCGACGATACTAGAAGTTCTCACTCTCTCTGATGATGTTGCTGTCTCGAAGTTCTCCGCCGGAATCCCGGGCAGAGTGGGGGAAAAACGGGCAGGTATATATACTGTCCATGCGGTGGGCGGGGCCTCGTGGTGCGGCCAATGGGAGCGCTGTGTCTTGTGATTGGTCCGACAGACTACGTGGCGCGGGCCAATGGGAGCGCTGTGTCTTGTGATTGGTCCGACGGAGAGATGGAAGGTCTATTATTTTTTATTGTCCCAGTCCATGCAGAGCTGAGCCATAGGCCATTGTCTCTATTAAAATTATTTGGTTCCAATTTGATCTCAATCGCCTCTTTTACCAGCCTGTCATAAGAACGGTTACTACGGTGCAAAACCGTGATCTCGTCAAACAAAATTCTACGATCATAATCAAGGCTGTGCTGAGCCACCGCTGATTTCTGAGAAATCAGCTAACCTCCTGCCTTGACGGCAGTGGCCACTCGACTGGCCGACTCTCTTGTTGCGGCTCGGCAGTGGGAGCGCTAGTGGCGCTCGGCGCGGCTCCGGCCAGAACTACGGTGGCTGTGCTGAGTGTTTCGGAGTTTTGCGTTGAGGTGATGCTTTCCGGTTCAGGGGCCGATGTGGCTCCTTTGTCCGGCGAAGACGGCGATCTTCGGCGATGCTTCTTCCTTCCCATGATCCCTTGAGGATGAACCGGTTTCTGGCGCTCGCAGGTAGGTCCTGATATTTCTGAGAAATCAGCGGTGGTTCAGCACAGCCTTGATTATGATCATAGAATTTTGTTTGACGAGATCACGGTTTTGCACCGTAGTAACCGTTTTTATGACAGCCTGGTAAAAGAGGCGATTGAGATCAAATTGGAACCAAATAATTTTAATAGAGACAATGGCCTATGGCTCAGCTCTGCATGGACTGGGACAATAAAAAATAATAGACCTTCCATCTCTCCGTCGGACCAATCACAAGACACAGCGCTCCTATTGGCCCGCGCCACGTAGCCCGTCGGACCAATCACAAGGCACAGCGCTCCCATTGGCCATGTCACGTAGCCCCGCCCACCGCATGGACAGTATATATACCTGCCCGTCTTTGAGGAGAAAGCTACCGCGGTAAAAATGAACACGTCCTATGCTACACTGACCGTAGCAGCTGTCTATAATCCCCCGGGGGATGTGGACACGGAGGACGTGGACAAAGTAATGCGCTTAGACACTAAAGTTATAGCGGCTGGGGACTTTAACTGCAAGCACCAAATTTGGCACAGTATAAACCCGAACCCGCAAGGCTCAAAATTACTAAATTACATAAATAACACTCACTTTCTCGTGATGGGGCCGGAAGAACCAACACATATCCCTCACGTAAACAACCATTCTCCAGATATACTAGATATCGCAATTACCAAAAATATCAATTTCAACATTGAATGTAGCGTCCTACACGAACTAACGTCGGACCATCTCCCAGTGCTGATGGAAATCCAATTACCTCTTAGGTTCAAGCGAGAAGCACCCACCTTAAATTATAACCAGGTAAACTGGGACGACTTTAGAAATTCTGTCGAAAACTATTTACCTGACATGGAAATAAATTCACCACAAACACACGACGAAGCAATTAACAAATTAGAACTCGCAATAAAACTCGCGACAACAAACTGTGTCCCAGTAAGATTCAGGCCAAATATCAACACTCGATATCTAACGGATATTAAACTCTTGTACCAAAACCGCAATCGGTTACGTCGCAAGTGGCAAAGGACTAGAAATCCAATCCACCGGCAAGAGTATCTGGACGCGTTGAGTGCAGTGACGACCCAGACTAGGGAATTCGTGGGGAACGAGTGGAATCAAACTTTGGAAAACCTCAATCCCCAATCCAATGCGGTCTGGAGAATTGCAAAATGTTTGACACGAACAAAAACGATAATTCCTCCACTAGTAAATAGAAATACTAACAGCATCGCTGAACTCCCTCAGCCCAAAGCAGAGGTCTTTGCGTCAACACTTGAGGAAGTATTCAACCCAAATCCACCGCTGGGACAAGCAAATGAAGAAGAAATCTTAAACATCGAACACGAAGTAAACGAAACCGACTACTCGACCACGCACAACAAAATGCGTAAAACAAACGCTGGCGAGATAAGTTGGATAATCAGACACTTGCACAATAGAAAGGCCCCGGGGCCGGACAAAATACCAAATGCGGTACTTAAAAATCTCCCGCAAGCAGTTCTTCGGCTGCTTGCAAAAATTTTCAACTACACTCTGGACAAAGGTAGATTCCCACCTAAATGGAAAGAGGCAAAGATTGTCATGCTTCCTAAGCCAAACAAAAATCTTTCGTTACCGGCCAACTACAGGCCAATTAGCCTATTAAACTCAATAGGCAAGGTACTTGAGAAAATAATCCTCAAAAGAATTAACGCCCACATCGTCAAAATTAATTTACTAATTGCTGAACAGTTCGGCTTTAGATCGTAACATTCCACAACACTTCAACTACTACGACTAACAGAGCAAATTACGAAAGGCTATAACACCAATAAATCAACTGGCGCCATCTTTCTGGATATTGAGCGCGCTTTTGATAAAGTTTGGCATTCGGGCCTACTCCATAAGCTAAAAACTTACAATTTCTCCGATTCAATGATCGCGCTAATCAAAGACTATTTAAGCACAAGACACTTCGGGTGGTAGTGGAGGACTGCTCCTCCACTCTAAGGCCCATTAGGGCAGGAGTCCCACAAAGAAGTTTAATTGGGCCGACGCTTTTTAATCTATATATTAACGATATGCCAGAATTCACGCGTACTGATAAATACATATATGCGGACGATACAGCCTTAGTAACGCAATCCACGCAGCCTCGGATCATCCACCTGCGCTTGCAGAACGCTCTATATGAGCTGGAGCCGTGGTTTGCTAAGTGGAGAATCAAAGTAAACACCACTAAGTGCCAATCAATCATATTCACTAAACGAATACAGCACAGGCTCCCCAGGCATTCACAACCGCCTCTGGTACACAGAGGCGAGCAAATTGAATGGAAAGACCAAGTCACCTACTTAGGTGTTACTATGGACCAAGGTCTGACCTGGAAAAAGCACATAGATACCATCAGGGCAAAGGCAAACGGCCAATTAAATAAACTCTACCCTATGATAAATAAAAACAGCCAATTACAACTAAATATGGGCCTTACGCTTTACAAATCTCTGATAAGGCCCATCTTAACATACGCGGCCCCCATTTGGGGCTATGCCGCCAAAACACATATTAATAGGCTGCAAACTCTACAAAACAGAATAGTTAGAGTAATAGCAAAGCTCCCACAAGTAGCACCAGCTTATCTTATACACAACGAGCTTAAGCTACACTCCATTGAACAATGCATAAAAGCGCAAAGTGCAAACTTATACGATAAGAAAGACAAAAATCACAACCACCTCATTCGAGAACTAGGTGTGTATAACCTCGAACCTGATACGCACAAAAGACCTCTCTCCCTGTTCGATAGAACAATTGGCCTGAAGGAACCGGAAATAAATATCCAAGAATACTTAGACGCGTTAGTTAGATAAAACACCCAGAATTACACAGCCATGGCATGTCCATTCCTTTCCTTCTGCCAGTGGCACTTGAAAGTCCTTGCACATTGTAGTCAAGGCGGATTTCACTGCGAGGGTGCGGTCTAAGTGCAGCTGTGCTCTGATTGGGCAGGCGGCTTAGGCGAAACCCGACACTGACCAACAGCAATCACCACGGACTTACTCTAATGGCTTCTCCAGCCTCTACTTGTAAATAGTAAATTAATTCAATGACCCTGCTCCTTATTACAGGAAAGCACAAGCAACAAAAACAAATTATCTTAGACAAGTAACCACTGACTCTGTTCCTAATTTCAGGAATGCATTAATACATCAAATGCATGAAGTGACGTCAGACCTCACGTGGTCTGCGTAAACCAACAAATCCTTTGACAGATAAATAACCACTGACTTTGTTCCTAATTTCAGGAATGCATAATTGCTTCAACTGCATGATTCAAATAAAATTTTCTACCAAATACCTAGCACATTAATAACCACGGACTCTGTTCCTCCTAGCAGGAATGCATAACACAACTACTATATAGAGAGACGTCAGACCTCACGGGGCCTGATTAAACCAAAATTCTCACCCTAAATGCTCTTTGTTTCAGAACCACTACAAGACGTCTCCATCCGGAGACATCACTAACCCAATACTCCCTCACTCAATTCCCAAGGGCGTGTCCAGGGCCACGGCAATGTTCACGTGCTGGCGATCTCTCCCTGGCTTAGGCCCTTGTGGCCGGCCAACAAACCCACACCCACAATCCACAGGTGCATTAGCGGTACTGTCGGATTTCCACTCCTGAATTCACCGGTGGAGGTTTTTTAGTGGAGTAGTACCTTCGGGTGAGGCCCACAGTCCCCCTCTGTGCCTCCCAGCGCATGGGGCTCCGTAAATGGATTTTTCCTCCACTTGAAAAGAAAAAGGAGAACTTCGAGACAGCAGCATCAGCAGAGAGAGAGAACTTCCAGTATCGTCGCAGCAAAGAGGCTGCCGCCGTTGGATTGCCGTTCGAGCATTGCCGTTGAGAAATACAAAGCTCAGCTAAAGCGCTTGCGCTAAGGCACAAAACAACAGTTTAGACGAGTAGGGGAGTAAGGCTATAGCGAGCAATCTCTTAGATTAGCTTAAGCGCCTCTTTGAGGTCCGGCCCTCTTCTCCCCGTGCTTCTTAGCGCTCACTAGCTGCTCTTTCTTTCTACTCTTCTCTTTTCCTCTGTTTCTATTTAGTTTTAAGATCCCATTAGGCCCTTATTAAATACTTTATCTCTTTCAAACTCTTTGCTATTACGCGATGGCAGGAAACTCCAAGGCGTCCACTTCCAACTCCACGGAGACGACCAGGTCGCTGAGAAGCAAACTGGTCAAATCCGGTCCCAACAAAAAACCTACAACCCCCACTCCTAAAACACCACCTAAGAACTCTCCGCAACCCGAGGAACCTACTCCCACCCGTCCGGCCTCTCCCAAGCCCAGTACCTCGAGCGATCCTACGGAGATAGTTCCAAGCACTCACACTCACACGGAGAATGCCAGCTCCACCAAAATCCCCGAGAACCCACTCACAATAAAGAGGGCAGACCTGGCACCACTGTACATCCACAAGAGCCGGGCAAGTATTTTACGCTCCCTTTCCCAAAACTTTAATAAGTCACATACAGTCACATTTGACTATTTCGTTTCTACGGCCCGGAACTCCGGTGACATTACACTCAATGTGTCCTGCTTGAGGGACTACCAAATTTGGGAAGGTTACCTCAAGTCAAAAGGCGTACCCCACTACCTAGTCCCCCACCCCCAAGAGAGATCCGTAAGGTATGTTATTAAGGGGTTGTACGCCGAAGTCACCAGTGAGGAACTAGTAGAAGACCTGGCACAGATTGGAATACCGGCGCTCAGAGCCGTACGGATGCGTAAACGCAACCGGCGTCGCACCCCGCTGCCTATGTACCTTATAGAGGTGGCAGCTTCCCCTGATATAGAAGCTAAGTTAATGGCCCTCAAATTTCTGGCACACTTTAAGGTGAGGTTGGAAGTATACAAAAGTACTCCTGAACCGAAGCAGTGTTCCAGATGCCAGCAATTATGGCACACACTGCGGGACTGTAGGGCCCCACACTTCGTCTGCGCCAAATGTTCAGGCTCCCACCCCACAGGTACGTGCGCCGTTCCCCCCTTGGAACGGCACTGTATACTCTGCGGCCAAATAGGCCACGGAGGAACATGGCGCAGTTGCTCCGTCTACCAGGCAGAGTGCACGAAGGCCTCTAAACCCCCCCGCGCGCAGCCTCAAAGACCCGCCCCTAGGACACATAGCTTCCCTGAGGCTGCCACTAGTGCATCAACGCACCACACAGGGTGGCTCACGGTAGGAAGAAAAGGCAAAGTCCGGCCGGCCCTTATAGCAGAGCCCCCTGTGGCTGTGGCTCCCCGGCTAGTCACCGAGGAGAGCCCAACTAGATATGAGCGACCGCCTCACCCCCTCCCAAAGCCCACACACACACACTAGTACACACACACCCACACAAATAGCAGGAGGGCCTCACCCTCCCGCACCTAAGTCGCTGACCCCCACAAGACAGGCCCCCAGACCACCTAAAATTCACCAAGTGAATAAACAGGCCGCGTCCAAACTAATGCACGCAATGAGGCTTCCCCAGAACTCTGTTCCTCTGGAGGTCATAGAGGAACAGCTTAGGACGTTCAGGAGTCACACACGTGATGGTAAGGAACTAGACTCCGTAGTTTTTGTTCACTTTCTCACCGAACTTATCCAAGCCCTAAATGCACATCGCCATGGCTGAAACGGACAAAATTAACTTAGTTTTCTGGAACTGCCGAGGAGTGCGCAAAAAGAAGAAAGATCTAGCGGACTTTCTGCAAAAGCACTCAATCCAAATTGCCCTTTTAAATGAAACCCATTTAGGTGAACCCGATAGATTTACCCTGCCAGGTTACACAATTTACAGGACTGACCGTAACCGCCGGGGAGGAGGGACAGCAGTAGTCATACAGTCCACTATTAGGCACCATCAAGTTTACGTCCCGGGGCTTAACCGTTTAGAAGCTACCGCGGTAAAAATGAACACGTCCTATGCTACACTGACCGTAGCAGCTGTCTATAATCCCCGGGGGATGTGGACACGGAGGACGTGGACAAAGTAATGCGCTTAGACACTAAAGTTATAGCGGCTGGGGACTTTAACTGCAAGCACCAAATTTGGCACAGTATAAACCCGAACCCGCAAGGCTCAAAATTACTAAATTACATAAATAACACTCACTTTCTCGTGATGGGGCCGGAAGAACCAACACATATCCCTCACGTAAACAACCATTCTCCAGATATACTAGATATCGCAATTACCAAAAATATCAATTTCAACATTGAATGTAGCGTCCTACACGAACTAACGTCGGACCATCTCCCAGTGCTGATGGAAATCCAATTACCTCTTAGGTTCAAGCCAGAAGCACCCACCTTAAATTATAACCAGGTAAACTAGGACGACTTTAGAAATTCTGTCGAAAACTATTTACCTGACATGGAAATAAATTCACCACAAACACACGACGAAGCAACTAACAAACTAGAACTCGCAATAAAACTCGCGACAACAAACTGTGTCCCACTAAGATTGAAGCCAAATATCAACACTCGATATCCAACGGATATTAAACTCTTGCACCAAAACCGCAATCGGTTACGTCGCAAGTGGCAAAGGACTAGAAATCCAATCCACCGGCAAGAGTATCTGGACGCGTTGAGCGCAGTGACGACCCAGACTAGGGAATTCGTGGGGAACGAGTGGAACCAAACTTTGGAAAACCTCAATCCCCAATCCAATGCGGTCTGGAGAATTGCAAAATGTTTGACACGAACAAAAACGATAATTCCTCCACTAGTAAATAGAAATACTAACAGCATCGGTGAACTCCCTCAGGCCAAAGCAGAGGTCTTTGCGTCAACACTTGAGGAAGTATTCAACCCAAATCCACCGCTGGGACAAGCAAATGAAGAAGAAATCTTAAACATCGAACACGAAGTAAACGAAACCGACTACTCGACCACGCACAACAAAATGCGTAAAACAAACGCTGGCGAGATAAGTTGGATAATCAGACACTTGCACAATAGAAAGGCCCCGGGGCCGGACAAAATACCAAATGCGGTACTTAAAAATCTCCCGCAAGCAGCTCTTCGGCTGCTTGCAAAAATTTTCAACTACACTCTGGACAAAGGTAGATTCCCACCTAAATGGAAAGAGGCAAAGATTGTCATGCTTCCTAAGCCAAACAAAAATCTTTCGTTACCGGCCAACTACAGGCCAATTAGCCTATTAAACTCAATAGGCAAGGTACTTGAGAAAATAATCCTCAAAAGAATTAACGCCCACATCGTCAAAAACAATTTACTAATTGCGGAACAGTTCGGCTTTAGATCGCAACATTCCACAACACTTCAACTACTACGACTAACAGAGCAAATTACGAAAGGCTATAACACCAATAAATCAACTGGCGCCATCTTTCTGGATATTGAGCGCGCTTTTGATAAAGTTTGGCATTCGGGCCTACTCCATAAGCTAAAAACTTACAATTTCTCCGATTCAATGATCGCGCTAATCAAAGACTATTTAAGCACAAGACACTTCCGGGTGGTAGTGGAGGATTGCTCCTCCACTCTAAGGCCCATTAGGGCAGGAGTCCCACAAAGAAGTTTAATTGGGCCGACGCTTTTTAATCTATATATTAACGATATGCCAGAATTCACGCGTACTGATAAATACATATATGCGGACGATACAGCCTTAGTAACGCAATCCACGCAGCCTCGGATCATCCACCTGCGCTTGCAGAACGCTCTGAATGAGCTGGAGCCGTGGTTTGCTAAGTGGAGAATCAAAGTAAACACCACTAAGTGCCAATCAATCATATTCACTAAACGAATACAGCACAGGCTCCCCAGGCATTCACAACCGCCTCTGGTATACAGAGGCGAGCAAATTGAATGCAAAGACCAAGTCACCTATTTAGGTGTTACTATGGACCAAGGTCTGACCTGGAAAAAGCACATAGATACCATTAGGGCAAAGGCAAACGGCCAATTAAATAAACTCTGCCCTATGATAAATAAAAACAGCCAATTACAACTAAATATGGGCCTTACGCTTTACAAATCTCTGATAAGGCCCATCTTAACATACGCGGGCCCCGTTTGGGGCTATGCCGCCAAAACACATATTAATAGGCTGCAAACTCTACAAAACAGAATAGTTAGAGTAATAGCAAAGCTCCCACAAGTAGCACCAGCTTATCTTATACACAACGAGCTTAAGCTACACTCCATTGAACAATGCATAAAAGCGCAAAGTGCAAACTTATACGATAAGAAAGACAAAAATCACAACCACCTCATTCGAGAACTAGGTGTGTATAACCTCGAACCTGATACGCACAAAAGACCTCTCTCCCTGTTCGATAGAACAATTGGCCTGAAGGAACCGGAAATAAATATCCAAGAATACTTAGACGCGTTAGTTAGATAAAACACCCAGAATTACACAGCCATGGCATGTCCATTCCTTTCCTTCTGCCAGTGGCACTTGAAAGTCCTTGCTCATTGTAGTCAAGGCGGATCTCACTGGGAGGGTGCGGTCTAAGTGCAGCTGTGCTCTGATTGGGCAGGCGGCTTAGGCGAAACCCGACACTGACCAACAGCAATCACCACGGACTTACTCTAATGGCTTCTCCAGCCTCTACTTGTAAATAGTAAATTAATTCAATGACCCTGCTCCTTATTACAGGAAAGCACAAGCAACAAAAACAAATTATCTTAGACAAGTAACCACTGACTCTGTTCCAAATTTCAGGAATGCATTAATACATCAAATGCATGAAGTGACGTCAGACCTCACGTGGTCTGCGTAAACCAACAAATCCTTTGACAGATAAATAACCACTGACTTTGTTCCTAATTTCAGGAATGCATAATTGCTTCAACTGCATGATTCAAATAAAATTTTCTACCAAATACCTAGCACATTAATAACCACGGACTCTGTTCCTCCTAGCAGGAAGGCATAACACAACTACTATATAGAGAGACGTCAGACCTCACGGGGCCTGATTAAACCAAAATTCTCACCCTAAATGCTCTATGTTTCAGAACCACTACAAGACGTCTCCACCCGGAGACATCACTAACCCAATACTCCCTCACTCAATTCCCAAGGGCGTGTCCAGGGCCACGGCAATGTTCACGTCCTGGCGATCTCTCCCTGGCTTAGGCCCTTGTGGCCGGCCAACAAACCCACACCCACAATCCACAGGTGCATTAGCGGTACTGTCGGATTTCCACTCCTGAATTCACCGGTGGAGGTTTTTTAGTGGAGTAGTACCTTCGGGTGAGGCCCACAGTCCCCCTCTGTGCTTCCTAGCGCATGGGGCTCCGTAAATGGATTTTTCCTCCACTTGAAAAAAAAAAAAAAAAAAAAAAAGGGAGTGAGTGCGTGTATGTATCCGTGTATATAAATTTAAAAAAACTATCAAAAACGGACAAACAAACAACTGAGAATACGCCCAAAAACTGTTCTCGGTGGGCTAAAGCTGCTCACTGTATGGGTTTTTCAAGAGATAAAAGCTAACATGAATTCACATGTAAATATTGTAAAAATTATAATTAATGTTAATTTTAGCCTGTAAGCCGGGTCCTTCTGACCGGCACCAGGCAAATGTTTTCTTTAATAAAATAAGTCTAAGTCTAAAAAAAAAAGTCTTTACTTCACTTCCTGATGAAGGCCACAGAGTCAAGATGGCCGTAAGCTCGAGCAACTTCATCAACATCACACGGCTGGTAACCCGAGAAGTTCTAATCAATAATCATCGCCGTGAAAGCTTCAAGTCTTACATGCACTGTTAATGTTTAGTTAGCTTACAACGGATATAGGAAAGCCTTATATCTTGTTAATATTAGGAAATATCGACTTGAACGAATACTGAAATGTTTCAGGCACAAGAAACGAACATAACTATTTTAGGAAATTCAATCTCTGAGCATGACTACATTAATTTATACCAAAGTATACAGTAATACGACAGAAGTATTACACTATGAGAGAATAAGACTCAAAGCATCGAAGAAAAATTAATTTAGTGTATTACATACCTTGCGAAAGAAAATGAGCTATTACTGGTCACAAACATATATTGTTAGAAGAACTTGATGCCAGTGAATACAATAATTAATGATGTATTAAACAGAATGCAATTCGGTTCTAAATTACTTCAACGTGAAGCTACCTTTGGACCTGGCAGCCTTGTCATTTTGTTTATTTCCAAGCACTACACAATGTTGCCATGTGCCCATTAACTCAATTTCTAGACGTGTGCCTTCATCCGATTCTCTATTCCTGACAAAAAGCTCTCGAGAACTAAAGACGCTGTTTAATTTTCCATTTTAAAAAATAACCATGCAGGAAGCGAGGTTTCAACCGCCATCACTCAATACTTACGACCCCTACCGATAGTCACGCAACGACTTCGGCTATTTCTGGTTTGGGGAATATGCGCTGTATTCATATGCTATTGTAACATTGCTTGAGACTCCTTGGCATGAGGTGACGTTGCCATGGATACAAAAAAGTAGCAGACTAGTGTTGAAAACGTTAGGTGTAAAACTCTATGTAGAAAAAGAGAGTTTTAAGTGTAATTGTGTTGATCTGCATTGCGAAAGGCCATCGCTGAACGTAAAAATAAGGAAATAAAGTACTTGAGAAATTAATAAAGTTACGCTAGTGACAGAAGTGAAACGAAAGCTACGAAACCGAAATGGAAGAAAGGACGAAAGAACTAGTGGCCGGCATAGCAGTAATAAAGGCAGAAATGAAAGCCGAAATGCAGCAAATGAAAACCACAATGCAGCAGATGATAACAGAAATGAGCAATACGCAGTTAGAGCTATCGGCAATGATCGAAGGCAACTAATTGGCATGAAGGAAGCCGAGAAAGATTTCGGCCAACGCGTTAACACCCCGGAGGACGTTGTGGAACATCTTAGCGCCCCGGAAGACAGTGTCGGTGACAACACCATACAACCGATCGCTGTGGTGGAAGAAATTCTCGGCGAAATGGAGATCGAGACATCAGGACCCAACACAACATCCGCGCGCGTCAAGCCACCCAGGTACGACGGCACGTTGAACTTAAAAATCTTTCGCCGACAATTCGCCACCGTCGCCTCCCGCAACCGATGATCCATAGAACAGGAAGCTGAGCAGCTGACAGATAGTCTCCAGGGACGGGCGGTAGAGATACTGAACGTGATTCCGACGTCGGCAGCGTCCCGAAACATCTGGGAGGCTCTTAAAACCCGGTTTAGAAAGCACAGTCTGGCTGCTGTCCATCGCAGCCAGCTCAAGCCAAGGGAGATGTTGCAGGAGTTCGCCCGTGTTAATAAGGAACTAGAAAATAAGGTTCTGGTGAATCTCCCGGCCAGATACGTGTACCAGAAAGTTATCTATTCCCGAAGACGGGGTGCGAGACGCCGAGATACGTCAGCGACTAATACCCGGGGACCAGCCCCAGGACATCGACGATCTCCCAAAGGTGTGAATTGGGAGTGTGGTTGGCCAGGACATCTGGTGAGGGACCGTCCACACCTGGCCTACAAACTAACTGTAAACGAATAATTACCAGTGTAAAAAGGGGCACATCGAAGCTGTCATCGCCGACACCTAGAGCGATAATAATAAATAAATATAATTTTAGACGCTCACTAGGCAAAAGCCAAAGAAGGAATTAAAGTGCATATTTACTCATATTACTGACACCAATACTGTATTTTGAAGCCGTTTAAATGAAATTTATCCTACGTTCAGACAAAGAAGATTTGTAATGCCAGAATATTTATTCGCATGACATGAACAGAGAAAACTTGAAATGTGCGACCAGTTCCATATTATCAAGGGAACAGCACTGGTTGGGCTCAAAAAGTGCATCACGTAAGTAACACGTCACACGTAACTCTGCGTTCTTTTCAGTGACACGTTTTATTTTCACCTTTATTTCAGGTAGGGTGCTCGTGGATTGCTACGTCCGTCTTGACAGTTTTTCCATATACCGCATAGATTCAGTCAGCTGCATACTTTTGCACTGTAACAGCTTTATTTTTGCAGATAATTCTTTGAATAACTCTTTAGTCAGTAATATACTTTGTGAAGCTATTCTTATACTAGACGTTTAGCAGTTTGTATACTAGAAGTGCCTTCTGCTTCCAACTTGGCTAATACCGTAAAAATGTTATCATAGGCTTCGACATAATACATTGCAGCCTCTAGGCAAGATCCCCTCTGGTAACGACTGGCCATCGTGGTAACGGTATATCCGGTGGTATTTCTCTGAACTTTGTAATCCTGTAAGGAGCTTTCAAAAATATCTTTTTCATGTGTGATACAAAGCTGTATCATCTGCATAACATCACCAGATTCATGCAGCCACTCTGTGAAAAGCATGTGCCAAACGTGTAATGTGAATACGTTTAAGACAGAGGTTACAGTAGAATCTCGATAAGTCGACCTAATATGGAATTAGAGGCTGTCGAGTTACCGAAATGTCTAGTTTTACGAACTAAGGGGTCCGTTATTCACAACTCATCAGATAATATTGTAAATTACACAAATTCATACTTTAGCCCAATATAGGAAGCAGAAAAGTATGACATATCCAAAAAATGTCTCTAAAAGTAAATTTTAAAATACGTATGTACCTAAGAACATAGAAGAAATTGCTAGTCCCTTTGTGGTTTAGGCAGCTAGTTCCTTTGCTGCCTAAACTAGAAATAAAGCGCCTCACACACTTCACATATTCACCAGGTTTCATACTCCTCCTTTCCTTTATACCATCAGTACACGCTCTTTTCACACACCAAGACTCGATTTTAGACCTCTTTTTCCCCCCACTGTATTATTGTACTTCGTCCAACTCCTAAATCTATGGCAGTTTTATTAATATATTCCACTTTGTCGAGTCTCTTTAACGCATCCAATTTAATTTCCAGTGTAATGTTAATTTGTCTTTTCTTCTCGTTCGACATATTCACTGACACAAACAACTCAACACAACACTAACAGAATGCTGAAATCTTGAAAGCTGCACTGTAACCAGAAATATGTAACTGAAAGTTTAGCTTACCAAGTACAGAGGTATTTTTTTAGAGGTAGCGAATGATCTTGGTAGGACCTGCACGAGAGACATCATGCAAATTGATGAGCGGGGGGGGGGGGGGGCGGGGGGGGGGGAGAACGTCTCTCTTTTCTTCCTTAAACTGAACAAGAATGAACTGCACTTAATCACGCACGACCCACGATGTTTATGTCGGGCATGGAAGTAGGAAAGATAACTTGACATCCCTATGGTCTTCTAAATACAAAAGTGAACTCAATCATAAACTACTGCGCAATTCGTCACGTCTAAAACATACCTTCCCGCTGGGTAAACCAATAAACCTTCAAACCTTCCAAACAAGTGTTTGTGCTATGTATCCACATTATTAGCGATGAGCTTCTGATATTATTACAGTCAAGTTTAACCACAATAATATGAATTAAAAGGGTTGTCGTGTTATAGGGAATGTCAAGTTATCGAGAGCCGATTACTCGGGATTCTAGTGTAATAACTTGTTTGGCGGCTTTTACCATGTATGTCACTCCATCAGATATGAACAGAAAACCGTCCAATATCACACTTTGTTGCAGGACGTTGGTTAAAAAAATGAGCAGGAACATCTTTCTTAGACCCTAGTCTTCAATGCCCATATGTTGCAGCAATTAGAGATTCGCAGAGTGTCGCTGAAGTAGAGATCGTTTAGCAGGTTTTATTTTCACATCACATACATAACAGTAGAGTGTGATCCCGTTAGGTAACACACAATCTGCTTCAGATGCTTTCATAATGTCAACCTGTTTAGTTTCTCAATTTTTCTCCCTTTATCCATTTTACTGAAGTATCTGAAATATAAATAACGAAGCAAATAAGTACATGAATAAGTACGTTGCTAGAAGACTTAGAATCACTATAAAGGAAATTAGGTCTCACTTAAGTTTGAAACAGAACCAGATGTTATTGAAACATGTTCCTTCCTCTGGTGTGGCCCTGTTGCATGCAGCGATAGCTTCTTGCATTAACCGGTTGCACTGGTGACCGGTGTTCCCTCCGATTGCCCTTCTATAGCTGTCTGCTCTTCACATAATGAAATCGCTGCTAAGTTCCTAGCTCTGTTATAATTAAGGGTTCGAACTTTTATAAAGCTATCGCGAAATGAGATGACTTACCTTATGGGCAGAACGGATGTCACTGCGCGAGTACATTTTCTGGTGTAAAGGCATGCACCTCCAAATAATGGAACAGATGGATTCTGTCTTTCCACTTCTTTCGCCATACGCTGATATGATTTGTGCTCATAGTAAGGGCCATGGCACACATATTAGCTGGGCTGCACGTCTTGCTTGAAACCTAGCGTGCGTGGTTTACAGTCCGTCTGGTCTAAGTTGGAACATGACCTACTTAGCGCTACCCCTCCCTGTGATAGGGGAGGGATGACAACACATCGCCACGGCTATCCGCGACTGCCTAGTCTGCGTCCGTCGGTAATACATGTTTACCGAGTGTACGGGCTGCTTATGTGCACATAGCCCTTAATGTTGACAGTGAAATATAGAAATGCTGGTGATGCGTTTAGTCCTGATCATTGTGTTGACAATCGTATTGTTCCAAGCTGGTGTTGGAAGAAAGGGGAAACCTCTTCAATCTGATGCACGGGAAGTTGTATGTTTGGTACATAAGTGTTTTACTGATGAACTAGAGGCGTTAACATCGGGTAAACCAACAATGTCCGTGACACAGGTCATGGAAAGAACCGCCGCAGCTACTGGTGTATCTCGCACTTCAATATACAGAAGTTTGCAAGAAAAGAAGAAAGCAGACGAAAATGGGACCGCTGTTAGAACACCAAACGACCAAACAGACAACCAACAAGCACAACAGTCGCTTCATTTACAAAGGCGGCTATTCGTAGCACAATTTATAGGTCGTACACATCGCATTTCTTGCCCGAAAATTGGAAAGCTGTCTGTGAGCATCTGAAGCGCGTAGAAGAAATGTACTGGGGAAAAAGACGAATTAATGGACGACATATTGGACAGTTTCAACATAAGTTTAGAAGACAGTTACTCTGAATCGGAAGATGCATGTGAAGACTGCGGATGTGATCCAGCATCCGATATCCATGAAGCCGAAGATCTTACCAGCTTACCGGTACCCTCCAAGGAACCCTTCATGGACAGAATCTCTACAC
Source organism: Tenodera sinensis (assembly GCA_030765045.1). Classification (NCBI taxonomy): domain Eukaryota; kingdom Metazoa; phylum Arthropoda; class Insecta; order Mantodea; family Mantidae; genus Tenodera; species Tenodera sinensis. Next base: position 158,787,883 of record CM060964.1, on the reverse strand, counting down.
TGTTTCTATCTAACAGCAGTTTTTAGAGCGCTGCTCTCTGATAGCTGCGATATAGTCAGGCAGTCAATCTCACCGTTGCATGTTGCATGGAACCGATGAGAAATGGGATTAGGCAGTCATGGAGTACCCACAAGAGCGCGGGCAGTAGTGCGTTCTCTCTCTAATTCCCATGTTTCAACATAAACCGAACGAGCTGTAATTACCTATGCACCGCGTTAGACCTATACACCATCAGGTTTAAAGTGTCCCGTAGACACTGTAGGATAGACTGGAAGGTTTGTTCCCTTTAGAGATATTACCCTGCGTAATGCCGTGTTGCTTCCTTCTACCTCCCCATGAACAGAATGCACTTGACAAACTTGGAAAAAGGAGTAAACATTAGCCATGGTTGTGAGTAACCCAGCTGCATTAAGACAAAGAGCAGTAGTGAAACACATACGCTGTTAGTTTGAAATGACCCTGAAAGTACTCATGGATAGCCTTTTTAAAGGTGGAGGGGAAAATCTTGTTTCGAGCCGTTAGTACATACACCATACTTAATACCTGTTATCTGAGACAACTTACGTACAAGAAAACTAATTCTTCCTAAGCAATATCTTCAGGCATTCCATGTGAATACTTCCGTAACATGTACAGAAACGTGAGAAGGTAAAGTTAGTTTTACTCCAACTGTAAGTTGCTGCTGCTAAAAAAGGAAGAAAAAAGCCCTTCTACAACTTTTGAACGCAGCTCAGCTCCATCAAATTAATAGCTGAGCACGCTCGCGAGTTTACTACTGTGGTTAATTACTGTTGTCTCTGATACGTATGACGTGAATGTTGTTGTTGTAGTGTTTAACGCCCGCTTTTACTACTACGGCACCGCAGGCGGTGACACTGATGACACATGGAATGAAGATGGAGCACCGGTGGAATGAGATGGCGGGGGAAACCGGAGGACCCGGAGAAAACCCGCCCTGACGCCGCTTCGTCCACCACGAATACCACATGCGGGTCCCTGGGATCGAACCCGGGCCGCCTAGGTGGTAGGCGAGCGTGCTAACCGCTCGGCCACGGCACCGCCGATGATGTGAATGTGGAGGTATCAGTGATGCACTCGCTTCTCTGATGGAGCATTTTTGTTTCAGAAAAAGCGAGAATCATACACTTTAAAATATCACAATGTTAAATTGTTAACCATTTTCGTGCTTGTGGTCAAAATATTAATTAATTTAGAGTATAAATTAGTGCTGCATTCATACTATGTCTTTTTTTATTTGTGGTTATCAGTAGGAATATTCAGATGAAAAATAACTTCATAACTTTTAGATTAATCGCCATAGACCATAAATGCCGTATGCCACGGTGTTTCTATAACAGTCCTTTTACAACCCCTAAAAGTGTGTCCGTTTAATTCCATAACACTCCGCATGTGTGCCTGAATAACGTTTTCAACTAACTTGCCAATTATTGAAGCAGGCACAAAATTTGTCTTATATCATCTTGAAATGTTAGAAACTTGCAAATTAACTTCATTAGAAACAACACTGCTGAAAAGAGTCGTTTTTTAAAACTAAGACTATTAGTTACATACTTCCAAGTGGTCTTCACTAGCTTAATTTGCCAAAACTCGACATTATAGAAACATAATCAGCAGTTAATATATTAACATTTGGAAACAAACAATAAGTTAATCTTATGGTTAAAAAGTCATAACTCTATAATCACTTCCAAAACTAGTGGAGAATACGTAAAAGCAAATTTCTATTTTTTAAAATTCGTTAGTAACTGGTAAAATCCTGCTTTATGGAGTCCGACTCTGAAGCAGTAAATGATAGCATGTGAAGTTGTATGCATGTTGTGATGAGCATTCTTAACGTGTTATTTTCGAAGAAGCTTTTCCTAAAACATTGCTATGTCAACTCTGAAAGAATAGATGACTGGCACATAACCTATCAGCAAAGAAAAGCTTCCTATTTTCAAACACAGTATAACGTCCTCATTAAAGGGATGCTGCATTATGAAAGAAAAGTGTCCATGCCCTCCAGTATGCTCTACCATCAAGTTTTTATGGTCTGAATCATAAGCGTATTTGTGGAAGTGTAGAATACTGTTAAAGGCAGTTATGAAAATCATGCGCCTAAAGTGTTTACTTAGAAAATTCATGAATTGATTTATGATACCTAATAGCTTCCTATCCAGCAGGCCCAGGATTTTGCGACAAAAACATTCAACAGATTAGAGATGATGAGGTAGTGAAATGAAACATCTTTGGAAAATTTCTCTACGCCGTTTGTGATGTTGGGGCAAATTAAAAGCAAGAGGAGGCATTAATGCTTCCTTTATGTGTATTCTAGAGCGCTTTTGCTCATTCCAATGCTACAAGGGTAGAGTCCCTCATTTTATAGAAAGCATGTTTTAGTTTCTAGTGTACCTGTAGAGGTATTTGCTTCGGCTGTGGATAATTCCTCCATGAATCTGATTCCTTGTACCAATTTCTATATTACGTGTAGAGTGATTGTGACAGTTTACCGAAACTGTTATTAAGGAATTAGATATTACTTAGTAGATGTTGCTCTGATACAAAGCGTTTTGCTTGCTTTATTGACGCACTATGCTCTGCAAAAATCTTATGGCAATATTTTGCATAGTACATGGCAGCATGCAAACAGTGCTCTATCTGTTCACTCTAGGTTTCGGAGTTACGAGAATGGCTGATTCTATTTCTCTAAAGGTTCTTAGTCTTACAGACGATTACCGATATTGTACTTTCTTTGGTTGTGAAATAAAACTCTGCACCTGGGAATAAGAATCTTACAGTTTCTAAGGCACAGGGACGTTATATGCACCAAACTTAGGTACAGCTGCATTGTTTTCTTAGCCCCCTGTTGCATTTTTGAGGTTCCATAAGTAACTAATAGGAGAGCATTTTCACATTTAACATAATACGGGTGTAACGGCAATATTGTCTGCTCAAATTGAATTTGATTAAATGGTTTACTGTCTCCGGTGATTCTGATGTAAATGAACACCATTCATATCATCTATTTCCAAAATAATAGGTCATTTCGACTACTTTACAGTAAGAAAGTCGTGCCAGGTTTTCTTGAGGGGCAAAGAAAGGTTTAACAGCTTTTGCTGAAGAAAAAGAATAGATTTTTATTCATACTTTTTTGAAATATTAAATTAAATGCACTGATTCTCCAAGTTAGTGCTATTTATCTTATTAGTTTGCTTTTTCAAAACAAACCCTTATCTTTCTGTACAAATTGGTGGAAATCGTTGTCCAGAAAACAGAAATTCATTCCAATCTGCAACTTGCTTCAATTAAGTACACATAATATGCGTTTTTAAACAACAGCCCATTTAATTTCCATTTGCCAGAACACTCTTCCGAGCCACGAATAACAAAAATGCATAACAAGTCTATTAATGTTAAGCAACCTATCTGGAACTCAATATAAAAAGTAACAGTGAACCAAGACTGAGAATTTAGTGTTCAGAGAGCCAGATTGCTCACGGGCAATTGATAATTGCACTGAAGGTCTCTAATCCACTATGAAAACTGCACTGAACCATTAAAGTTACACATGGTAAATAGCACTGCTTATTTTTGTACTTACCGTGTAAGCTGCACTGGAACATTATAGCTCGGGATACAGATTGCACTGACGAAGCTTGTTGGGTGTTTTTGCACCGCGACTGACTGTTCTTTATTTCAATTTGAAAAATAATAGCAGGTGCTCTTGACGAATGCGAAGCGTTCAATTTGACCTTGTTTATACTTACTGATTTGCTTCTCAAGTGAGTGAGTGAGTGAGTGAGTGAGTGAGTGAGTGAGTGAGTGAGTGAGTGAGTGAGTGAGTGAGTGAGTGAGTGAGTGAGTGAGTGGGGGTTAAGGACCCGTCGACAGCTAGGTCATTTATGCCCAAGATCAAAATTTAAAATCTAAAAACATTCACAAACTTCTCAGGCTAAAAGTAGAACGTTAAAGTAGACAACTAAAACCGCCAACAACTAAAAACATCAGCCTACAAATTAGCACGCTAAATTAAAATCCTAAAGAGCGACGTACTAAAAAGGGGTAAAAGATGAAAGTTAAAAAACTAAAATACGAAACAGTTAAAACATTAAAGGTAAAATGTATCAGAGTTAAAAACAGGGGTTAAAACCTCAGAAAAGAACTAAACATATGTTACACTTGCGTAGCAAAACCAATCTGGGCAATGAACCTCAGAGTCTTGGCCACAGACACCGGGTTGTCACCCAAAATTGAGGCTACTGTAGATCCCAGACCAATTGACTGGCGCACACTTGCTTCTCAATGTAGTGCTGTTTATTTATTGTCAAATAATTTTTCCCCGTGTGTGATTTTTTGGAACTGTTTATTTCTATATACACCTTGGTCTGATAAGAAGTTAGCTCTTCCACAAATACATATAAAGATGGATGACAGGAACTAAAGCTCGCATTGAAATGCAAATGAAAAGATTCTAATGCATTCGTAGTTCGTCCAGTGTCTGCTGATTTGGCTGCCCACATAGGGGGAGGAAAATTGGCACTTTCATCAATATAATTTTCTACCAAGTAAGAACAAAATTTTGCAACGTTTTCACTTTCGGGTTGCAGTGGCATCAAATCGTGTACAAACGAATCACCTACTTCACATGGTTCCAAGTATACTAACCCAAACACATAGTGTAACCAGTGTCCAACGATTGAGTCCTTATCTTTGTATTCACCTGCCAGCCCTAAAGCCTGTATTTTTTCCACCATGCATTAGTTAAGTGGAATCTGCACAGAAAGATTTCAGTATTCGACCACACGGTTCGCACTGCATCATGTATAGCTATTTCTAGATCAGAAATTATAATTCTGGGCTCAAATGTCTTATTTAATTGTCCATTACACTCGTGACAGATAATGCGAAATATAGTTTGATATGGATATCTGGATTTATTTGGAAGCAAACAGAATACCAAAGGCACATAGTAACCATTCTTAAAACCGTGAAGTGTAAACATTTGATAAAAGAACTTGAGGCAATTGTCAAATGTTCCGTCAACATATACCAAAGGACACGTTACTAAAAAGTTCAAATTAGTGCGACAGCTGAATATTACAATCCCACTGTCTTTGTCGTTATGCATTACAAATTGTTCATCTAAGTTTGTCTTAATATCGAGAGCTAGAATTTGAGTTTCATTTCTGTCAGCGGTAAATTTAGGATATTTCTTTCTCCGCGAATTATATACATTTCTCTTTATTACAGTTAAATCATTAATGTCTATACAGTTATATTCAGGCAATTCTTTTAGTACAGATCAAACCACTTTGTGTATTCACCGCGACAGCTGGTGATGAGTATTGAGTACAGCCTAGAAAACTGCCTGAACATAGTAATGATAATCAGTGCAATTTACACATAATAAACTCAGTGCTGCAGTGCAGTTAACATTTTGAATTTGTTGCAATCTACAAACTCCGTCATTTTCAGTGCAATTTAACCCGGTGCAATTTTACATTTTTCAGTGCAAGTTACTACCGCCCATTGCTCACGACCTGCACTGATAGCTGTATGTTTAGCAGATAAAAAAATGGAGATCGCTCAAGGTATCAAACGAGTCACGTAGGCCTGCAGTACACGAACCCAAAGGCACGCGTCCCGAGAAACCATTGTGAACCGGCCGTGAAAATGATTTGAACATCCACAATATACCCTACGAGAACTTTCTCGTTTTTGTTTGTTTAGTTTAGGTTGCCATACATATCGAAATATACACTTCTAAGTAAATACGTGTAGATAGTTTAATGAGGGAACACCATTAAGGAACGGATACAATTTCTTACTTTTAAACACAGCTTGAATATCTAGGTAATAAAAAAGCAAACGTAAACTGCTAAATGTTTATTTTATTTACTACAGCTCTGGAGAGAGTAAGGGCCGGCATCAAATCTGACTCCGAAGTGACTCTTAGTTCTGCCTGCTGTAACTGTTCACCTACGACGGCTCTTCAGCTACCTGCCACAGCATAGAAAGGTAATACAATTGATTTCACGTGTTCCTAGAACAGAGATGTACATTTCTGAAAAATAAAATGCTGCCCGGATACAGTAGCTGTCAATTGAGAGGTTCCTCAATGTTCAATGATGAAAACTTAAGACTACCAATAGGCACATCACTCAGATGCGTGTTAAGATAAGCAGTGCCAAATTGTGCAGAAACATTACTAGAATTTCCCATGCACTATATGTACTATCTTTCACAAAAGTAAATACACAACGCCAGTGAGACCTGCGCGAAGGGTCACCAAATCCTCAGGCGTTCCTGAATGGCTCACCTCGCAGCTTTGAAAAGCAATAGTTCAGCAATCATTGTAAATCAACGGGCAAATATTGGCAAATTCAACATTACTAGACCTGCAGAAAAGACTTAATTGTGTTTTGATTGAATAGTGGACCAGAGGTAACAACGATGCCAGTGATTACAGCTTTGTTTGCCAACGTGAGCGAATCATCCACACACAATTGCTGTCTTCAGTACTAGCTGAACCCGCTTAGGCGCGTCACCGCGGATTCACAATGATAGATACCCTGAACTTGGATCGAATCCTATGTAGCGCATCTTTCTTTTTTCTTTCTCCTTCCTTTCTGTCTCAACAGGAACATTATTATTTGCATAATCTGTGCCAAATACCCTACTACATAATATTATCATATTGCTGCAGTACCACTGAAATTTTAGAACTGAAAGCCTTAGAAAATATTGACTACTATTGTCGTAGATAAAACAGGGAATACACGTGCTTCATCTGTCAATCATTCTTCCAGAAATTAATACCCAATATTTTCCTTTAAATGCCCGCATTCAAAGGCATTTCTCTCTCTGCTTCTGCCACATGTTAACAAGTGATTGTACATAATGAGTGTAACAAATATATCCAAAACAATTTTTGCCAATAAAGAACCGTTTCGCGGAAAAAAAATATTTACGTCAAAATATTTGGAGCCATCTAGTTTCTTCATGAATGGATATAAATGGTTCATTTTTCCACTAACTGGCGCGCAAACATTGTATGAATAACGCTGTAATGCTTTTTTATCTTAATTCGAATGAATTTAGCCACAATTTTATGTCAAAGTGTCATCCAAAATTTAATTTGTACGCGAAATATGACAACGTCGTGGGCCGCAAGAAACGTACTGGTCGCGTGTTCTCACAAGTTCGGTTCCCTGGGGGTGATGGTACGTATCTCTTAGCGTTTGCTGTGAAGGTTGGCGGAGACGGAAGGGTTAAAGTACAATAATTCTGTACAATACGAAGGAATTTACCTTGCGATCATGAACCTGTTCACATCAAAGGAGTACTTAAACTTGGTACTACTAGTTTAAGGGGGAATTTCCCCTTAAGAATAAAAAATAAATAAATAGGTACAAAAATAAACGGCCAAAATAAACTAAATAATAATAAATAGGAAATAATAATAAATAACAAATAATATATAACAAATTATAATAAATAATACCTACCTACCCACCCACCTACCCACCTACCTACCTACCTCCCTACCGACCTCACTACCCACCAACCTACCCACTTGCCTACCCACCTACCTACCCACCTACCTACCCACTTACTTACCCACTTACCTACCCAATTACCTAGCCACTTACCCACCCACTTACCTACCCACCGGCCTACACACCTACCTACCCACTTAAATATCCACTTACCTACCCACCTACCTACCCACCCACCTACCTGTCGACCTACCTACCCACCTACCTACCTACTTACATGCCCACTTACCTACCCACTTACCTATCCGCTCACCTACCCACTTACCCACTCATTTACATACCCACTTACCTACCCACTTACCTACTCACGTACCTACCCACTTACCTACCCACTTACCTACCCACTTACCCACCCACTTACCTACCCACTTAACTACCCAGTTACCCACCCACCTACTTACCTGCCCACTTACCTGCTCACTTACCTACCCACCTACATACCCACCTACCTATCCACTTACCTACCCATTTACCTACCCACCTACCTACCCACATACCTACCCACCTACCTACCACCTACATACCCACCTACCTACCCACTTACCTATCCATTTACGTACCCACTTATCCACCCACTTACCTACCCACCGACCTACCCACCCACCCTACCCAGTCACCTACCTACCGACCCGCCTACCCACCCACCTACCAACCCACCCACCTACCCAACCACCTACCCACCTACCCACCCACCTACATACCCACTTAAATAGCCACTTATCTACCCTCCTACCTACCCACCTACCTACCCACCTACCTACCTACTTACATACCCAGTTACATACTCACTTACCTACCCGCTCACATATCCACTTACCTACCCACTTACCTACCCACTTACCCACTCACGTACCTACCCACTTACCTACCCACTTACCCACCCACTTAGCTACCCACTTACCTACCCACTTACCCACCCACTTACCCACCCACTTACCTACCCACTTACCCACCCACTTACCTACCCACTTAACTACCCAGTTACCTACCCACCCACTTACCTGCCCACTTACCTTCCCACTTACCTGCTCACTTACTTACCCACTTACCTACCCACTTACCTACCTACTTACCTATCCACTTACCTACCCACCTACCTACCTACCCACTTACCTACCCACTTACCTATCCACTTACGTACCCACTTACCTACCCACCTAGCTACCCACCCATCTACCTACTCACCTACCTACTCACTTAAATACCCACTTACCTACCCTCCTACCTATCCATCCACCTACCTACCCACCTACCTACCCACCTACCTACTTACATACCCATTTACCTACCCACTTACATATCCACTTACCTACCTACTTACCTACCCACGTACCTACCCAATTACCTACCCACTTACCCACCCACTTATCCACCCACTTACCTACCCACTTAACTACCCAGTTACCTACCCACCCACTTACGTACCTACTTACCTACCCACTTATCTACCCACTTACCCGCCCACTTACCTGCTCACTTACCTGCTCACTTACCTACCCACTTACCTACCCACTTACCTACCCACTTGCTTACCCATTTACCTACCCACTAACCTACCCACCTACCTACCTACCTACCTACCCACCTACCTAAGTACCCACTTACCTACCCTCCTACCTACCCACCCACGTACCTACCCACCTACCTACCCACCTACCTACCTACTTATATAACCACTTACCTAGTCACTTACCTACCCACTTACCTACCCACTTACATATCCACTTACCTACTCACGTACCCACCCACTTACCTACCCACTTAACTACCCAGTTACCTACCCACCCACTTACCTATCCACTTACCTACCCACTTAACTACTTACTTAACTACCCACTTACCTACACACTTACTTCCTTACTTACTTTCTTCCTTACTTACTACCTTCCTTACTTACTTCCTTTCTTCCTTCCTTACTTCGTTCCTTATTTACCCACTTCCTTCCTTACTTACTTCCTTACATACTTCTTTACTTCCTTCCTTACTTCTTTACTTCCTTCCTTACTTACTTCCTTCCCTACTTACTTCCTTCCTTACTTCCAACCTTACTTACCTCCTTCCTTACTGTCTTCCTTCCTTACTTCCCTCCTTACTTCCTTACTTCCCTCCTTACTTCCTTACTCACTTCCTGCCTTACTTCCTACCTTACTTACCTCCTTCCTTACTGTCTTCCTTCCCTCCCTCCCTCCTTCCCTCCTTCCCTCCCTCCTTCCTTTCCTCACTCCCTCCTTCCCTCCTGCCTGCCTGCCTACCTGCCAACCTGTCTACCTGCCAACCTGCCTACCGGCCTGCCTGCCTACATGCCAACCTGACAGCCTGCTTGCCTGCCTGCCCACCTGCCCACCGACCCATCGACCCACCCAACGACCCACCGACCCACCCACCGACCCACCCACCGACCCACCCACCCACCCACCCATCCCCTACCTACTCACCTACCCACCTGCCCACCTGCCCACCGACCCATCGATCCACCGACCCACCAACCGACCCACCCACCGACCCACCGACCCACTGACCCACCGACCCACCCACCTATCCCCTACCTACCCACCTACCCACCTGCCCACCTGCCCACCGGTCCAGCGGCCCACCGACCCGCCCACCCACTGACCCACTGACCCACCCACCGACCCACGCACCCACCTATCCCCTACCTACCCACCTGCCCATCTGCCCACCGACCCACCCACCCGCCCGCCCGCCCACCCTCCTACCTACCTACCTATCTACCCACCCACCTACCTGCCTTCCTACTTACCTACTTGCTTAGTTATTTATTTATTGATTTATTTATTTAGTTATGTATTCATTCATTCACTTGAAAATTGATTTTGATATTATCACATCTAGGATTGAAAAGTAATAAAAACACCTATCTTTAAGATGTATGTAAGCGCATAAATGGTGTGCTTCACAGTTTGAGAATACTAACCTAAGGGCTAGGGTAGGTTTAATAGTACCTATAATTTAGCCTAATCTTCAGAAAGTTACAACCATTTTGCTATTTTAATCTACTTTAATAACTACATCAAGTAGTTTTCTTTTACGGGTGAGAAGTACTGTTCCCCTTCGTAGATCCAACTTGTATCTGTGCTATGCACCCTTGTAGGCAATTCTGAAGGAAAACAATCATAAAGTATATGCACTCCAAGGAAGGTTTTATACGTGGACGCGACCCAGCTGCAAGTAAACAGATGTCGGAGGATAATGCTGATAGTATTGATATGTATTACATCATGTTTTGCCCCCTGGTATGGCCCTCAACTGCCTGTGACCTTGACACCACTGACGTAGAAGGTATTAAAGCATGAACCTGGTTAAATTTGAAACATCAAGTCTTGTGTAAGTTCAGTGGAACCCATGACGTCACTGGTCAAATCAATTGCCAGTAACACGAGAACTACTCACCTCAGGATAGTGAAACTGCCTGCGTCGAAATCTAGTCTTGTCGTATAAAGATCCAACTTCTGTGACATACCAACGTAAAGCATCCCTAACCGACATGGTGGCATCTCTCACCCATGTTTACTTTGTAATCAGTTTATACTGGAAACATAAATAAGTTAAGGCTCTTATATGAGTCAGCATAGAATACTTAGCTAAAACGCGTGTGGCAAGTGTGTGGACATTGTTTCCTTTTCTTGTGCTGCGTAAGCAATGATCTCAACTGGGAAGTTAATAGCCTATAAAGCAATAAAACATCCAGTTGGAAATGACTTGTTGATTACTTATGTTCTGAAAGTCATCTGTGTAACGCTGGCGAACCTGTCGCCAGTATTCAACGAGGACTTTGCTAAATTCTTGGAGTTTTACTAATAAACTTCTTCTTATCTTTGAATTGTGCCTTATTAATTGCTGAGCTGCCTTGTTCTCGAGCGAAGGCTCGGGGCTTACCTACAATCCCGAAATCTACAGTCGTGTGTGCAAAATACCGTTACACGACATCTGGTGGCAGCGGCGGGATTACAAGGCAATTACAAGGCGAATCAATCAGAAGACGGCACTTCTTCGAATTCGACTGAACTTCTTCCTGATTCAGGGTGTCTTCTGAAGAGCTGAATCAAATCTTCATCTTCACCTTCTAGAACTTCGCAGATCTTTCATCGAGGTGGAAGACCTGCAGTACTTCAGGAGGGACGGCGCCCACGAACCTCCGAACGTCTTTGCTTCCTCTAGCCGGAGGCGGCGCAGCCCGTCCGCCTTCTGGTGTCGAGCTCGGCAACAAGCCTGGGCTCTGGTTGTCAGCTGGGGTCCTCGAGGGGACATTGATGAACTCAGCAAGCCTGTAGCTATCCTTCTTCGCGGCGACAACTACACCTGGACAGTCCCGAGGGACGGCGAAACTCCATTCTTTCCAAGTAAGTCCTCACTATCGTTATATCTGGCATTGTGTTAATCGTAGACAATCAGGCTAAGTAACCCCTTGCCATGTCTTTCGCAAGTAGAAGTAGAGTAGAGCTTCCGACAGAACCGGACGAGGAGGTGGAAGAAACGAATAGTTTCGTGTCAGTAGCTACTGCAGTTAAATTATTGGAAACAAAATTTGACGGAAATCCAAAAGATTTGCAGGAATTTATACACAATGTGGAAAATGCTGATAGCATATTGTCTCCAGCAGATCATCTTACATTTTTGAAATTTGTTTTAGCCAAAATTACTGGAGATGCTAAAGTAACTTTAAACTTCAAGGAACTGCAGGGGCTACCTGGGAAAATGTTAAAGAAAAATTAGAAACGCACTATGCAGTTCACAGAACGTTAGATTATTATGCTAATACGTTGTTTACTAGCAAGCAGTCACACAGTGAAAATGTAACTCCCCACTGAGTAGAAAAGTCTGAGTAGAGAAGCAAGAGTAGAAAAGATGACCTCCGATTTAATACGATCCACTTCAAAAAATAATGAATAATTGGAATTATGATACGAAAATGGGAGGCAGAGATATAATAGTGCATTTAAGTAGAGCATGTTTTGTACAGGGTTTGGCAGATGGAAAAGTTAAAACTATAGTTAGGGTGAAATGCGATCAAATGTCGATGAAACAATTAATTGAACTAGCAGTAGAAGAGGAGAGTGCCCAGAGGTCTTGCGAAAAATTTAAGGGTTATTACGGAGAAAGAAGGGCAATGGCAAGTAACAGTTCCCACCAGTTCCAGGGTGCTCGCATGGGCGTAAAGAGCAGGCCTGAGAACGTGAGACGCGGACCATCAGGGGTTCACGCGATAGCACCTATAGAGTGTTTTAGGTACGGTAAACAGGGGCATGTTGCTAAAGAATGCAGAGGGAAGACCTACTGCAAGGCATGCCGTAAAGTTGGACATGAGACGAGGGAATGTCTCGCACAGGGGAAACAGGCAGTAGGGCTACCTGTGCAACCTGTGGTAAGTCCAAATGGAAGTAAAGGTTGCAACCCAGGTGTGAAAGAGAACCTGACAAACAAAATAGGTGTGAAAGAGAAACTAACAAGCAAAATAGGTGTGAAAGAGAACCTAGCAAACAAAATAGGTGTGAAAGAGAACCTAGCAAACAAAATAGGTGTGAAAGAGAACCTAGCAAACAAAATAGGTGTGAAAGAGAACCTAATAAGTAAGTTTAATGTTACTAATGGGGTACAGGAAAATCCTTACGTAGTTTTTGTATTAAGTAATGATTTAAAGGAAGGTAATGGAGAAGCACTCATTGACACATGGTCAGCAGTCTCTCTGGTAAGACAGGGAGCCTTACGGCCAGAAAAAATAAAGAAAGAGGAAGTTAGTTTTCAAACAAGAACTGGGGAAAGGTTCAAGGTTTTTGGATGCGCAGAAATAAGTTTCAGCAACGTAATGTTTGGGCCGGATCATAAATTGTATGTAGTTTCGCATCTACCTGAAAAATTAGACCTGCTACTAGGAAGGGATTGGTTAGAGGCACACAAAGGTGAATTAAGGATCCCGTGGAAGCGTGCGGCAATAAAAATAAAACCGATGAGTGAAGTTTTTGTAGAGTTTGATACATCAGAACAAGGTGTATGGTACTGTAAGAAACAGGAAGTAGGTGATAATTTAGTTTTTGCTGAAATCATTGCAAACTGTAAGGAAGGAAAGTTTTGCTGTTTAATAGTTAATTTAAATGAAGATGAGAGAATAGTGGCAGTAACTCCGCAATTGACAAAGTCTGATATAAAAGGGAAAGAAATTAGAATAATGAAGGAAAGGAGAAACGAACTACTGCTTTCTGAGTTAAGGGTTGCACATGTAAAAGAGGGGTTAGAAGAGTTGAAGGAAATTTGTTTGGAATATAACGATATATTTAGGTTACCAGGGGATAGGCTTACAGAGACTAAGGCAATAACACATCACACCCCAACACCATCTTTACCACCTGGTAGATCTATCACATTAAAGAATCACAGAATACCAGAACAGCACCAACAGGAGGTAAATAAGCAAGAAGTGCAAGATATGCTAGACCAGGACATTATAGTCCCGAGTTCGAGCCCATGGAATTTTCCAAATTTAGTAGTTCCAAAGAAAGTGGATGCTTCGGGTACTAGAAAATTGAAGATTTGTATTGACTTTAGGAAATTAAACGAAGTGACAGTAGGTGATAGCTATCCTCTACCCAACATACAGGGAATTCTAGATAAATTGGGAAGGTCTCGTTGCTTTTCGGCTTTAGATTGTGCAAGTGGTTATTGGCAAATACCCTTAGCACCAGAGGACAAGCAAAAACTGGCTTCAGCACCAGCCAAGGTCACTTTCATTTTACCAGAATGTCCTTTGGATTAAAATCAGCTCCTGATACTTTTCTATGGTTAATGAACACCATATTGATGGAATTAATTGGAATTAGATGTTTGGTTTAGTTACATGATATAATTATTTTTAGTGAAATTTTGGAGGATCATAATTCTCGGTTAAGACAAGTATTTCAAAAATTGCGAGAAAATCAAGTGCAATTAAAACCAGATAAATGTGAATTTCTTAAAAGCGAATTGCAGTATTTAGGTCACGTAGTTACTGCAGAAGGTATTTATCCTGATCCGAAGAAGGTTTAAGCTATAAGTAAATTTCCAAAACCTAAGACACCCAAAGATATAAAGTCATTCTTAGGCTTGGCAGGTTACTATAGAAAATTTATTCCAGCATTTAGCAAAATTGCCAAACAGCTTAATGATTTGTTAAAGAAAGGAACAGAATGGGAATGGTCGGAAAGGCAGGAACAAAGCTTTCAGGAATTAAAGGGTAAATTGTTGGAATATCCAGTATTGCAATTTCCAGTGTTTACACAACCCTTTGTTTTGACAACTGATGCGAGCAATTATGCAATTGGGAGTATTCTAAGTCAAGGGAAAATTGGTAGCGACAGGCCTGTAGCTTTCGTAAGTAGGACATTGAATGACGCAGAAATAAACTATAGCACAGTGGAGAAAGAGTTACTAGCTATAGTATGGTCTTGTAAGCATTTCCGTCCACACTTACTAGGTTGGAATTTCACAGTGGTAACAGACCATAAACCTCTTTTATGGATTTTCAATGTTAAGGATCCGAGTTCGAGACTTCTTAGAAGAAGACTGTTATTGGAAGAATATGAATTTCAAATAGTGCATAAATCAGGTAGCAAAAATGTAAACGCAGGTGCGCTTAGTAGGTATCCCCTTCCAGAAATTAATGCTGTTCTAAAATCAGAGAAAGAAATTTCTAAAGAAAGAAAGCAGAGGTTACTGAAAGAGATGGACTAATGTCCTATAGGAGGGCATCAAGGTATTCAAAGAACATTTGAAAGGTTAAAATTGTACACTTCTTGGCCTAATATGTTTAAGGATGTAGAGAATTACATAAAACTATGTTCGACTTGTCAACTAAACAAACAGACACTTCCAAAGACTAAAGCTGAATTGCAAATAACTGACACACAATCACAACCTTGGAATAAGGTGTACTTGGATATTGTAAGTCCATTGTCAACTTCAGATTCAGGAAATAAATAGTTATTAACATGTCAGGACAACTTGACTAAATATTTGATATTAATTCCCATGATAGATCAGAGTGCAAACACTGTGGCGGATAAATTTGTAAATGAAATTATTCTTAGGTATGGAATTCCTGATGAAATTTTAACAGATCAAGGATCTCAGTTTATGAGTCAGGTATTTCAAGACTGTTGCAAATTACTTAAGGTTAAGAAGTTGCACACAAGTGTTTACCACCCAGAAACCAATGGAAGTTTGGAAAGATCACATAAAGTTATTGTAGAATATTTGCGTTGTTTTGGAAACAAGTTACAAACTGACTGGGATAAATGGGTTAATTTTGCAAGCTTCACATATAACACAACCCCTCATACTGCAACCAAGTATACACCTTATGAATTGTTATTTGGTAGAAGGGCAAATCTGCCAGGGATATTGCAAAGAGAGCCTCAGCCATTGTATAATTACGATGATTTAGTGAGAGAAATTAAACAGAAATTCCAAGTAGCATGGCAACAAGCAAGGTCTAATTTACAGGAGCGGAAAGAAAAACAGCGTGAAAAATTTAATGAAACTATAAAGGCAAGGAAATATGCCAAAGGAGATTTGGTGTTAGTATATAATGAGCAAAGAAAGAAACTAGATCGTGTAACGGATTAATTGGGGGGGAGGACGAACGGCAGTTTCAAGAGCCAAAAAGAGAGGGTGGCCGGCAAGATGGAACAGCTTGAGATGACGTCAGAGACAAAAGCCGGTTGCCTATGGGTTTCTACTGCGTGGTTAGTGTGTGGTTGAGAGTCTACCGTGAGATGTGACCAGGTGTGGGTCAGCCATCAGCAAGGGGAAGTAGAACCCGGGCACCAGTGCAAGTGGTTGGCACGGCGATCAGTCGTGGGAAATGCAGGACAGGCGCATAAGCCTAATCCTGCCAGTTACATGTAATTCGACTTGGTGCATGTGGTTCCCTTTGGCAAAGGAGCGGTATGGACTTCTGAGGTGATTGTGCCAGTTAAGGCTGGTAAGAGACGTCGCCTATGTGCAAAGGAG
Organism: Tenodera sinensis; assembly: GCA_030765045.1. NCBI lineage: Eukaryota > Metazoa > Arthropoda > Insecta > Mantodea > Mantidae > Tenodera > Tenodera sinensis. The sequence goes on along the minus strand of CM060964.1, from coordinate 158,771,321 downwards.
GCTTCGATGAATGGCTGTGAAACCAGAGGACACCGTTGTACACTGTCGACCAGGGCGTGGCTATTCCAGGCTGAAAGTTCTCCGTACATCCTATATCTTCTAGTGCCGACATCGGGATGAGTATCAGTTTAGTTAATAATACTTTGTAGGAGTGAGAAAACTCCAGAGGGACAGTTAACAAAGGGGGATTGCTCTGTATGAGGCCCTTTATCAGTAAACCGGAGAGCAACTTGGTATAGGTGGATATTGTCACAGACTGTACGCAAGATTTCCAGTTAGTATTTTCTCTGTAATTTTCTGATTTCACATATAGGAAAGGTTCTTGTTTTCATTTTAGAATTTTCATGTTAATATTTAACAGCGTCCATAATCAAATTTGTAGTTTCATTTTAATATTTATAGGTTACTATGTAACGGAATTCATTTTTAAAATTATTGTTGTCTTTAATAATTGCTTGTTAATGTTTAACACTTTTCATTATAATAAATGTTATGTTATGCTGTAGTTTGTTGTGTTACTTGGTAGTATCCTGTCACGATCCTGCGGAATACGTTAGTAAGGAAAGGGAAAGGGAAAGGTAGTAGGTGTAAGTAAAACGCCAAAGGAGGCGTAACACTCGTTTATGGAACGGACCTCAAGAAGTGACTGAGGTAAAGGGCCCAAACGTTTCGTTGAAAAAGGTAGGAATAACAGGGAAAAGGACAATCGAAACTCATGTTAATAGGGCCAAACCTTATTTTACATGTCCGGTAGAAGATGAGGGTTACTTATCTGATCAAGGTGATCGTTTTATTGTGGTGGTGGGAACAGCTTCAGAGAGAAGCGTTAGGAACTGTCGTTGAACAAGATATAAAAGCTCAGGTAAAAGTAATTAGCAATCAGGCAGGCGTTTACTTCGACCATGTAGGAACATTGTATTCCTATCCAGCAGAGTGGAGTTTCTTAACAAATGTAGATTTAGAACCTGTAAAACAGCTGTGGAGAAAGACAAAACAACAGATTACAGTTCTGATACAAACATGTGAAAAGGTAAAAAATGAAACATGGTATATGTATACCGATTGTAAACCTTCCATTCCGTATCTTCATTCAAAACTTAAAGTGATAGACAGGCTAAAAGATGTCTTAGGCGATTTGATAGGGTTGAATCAAAATGTTAGACGCAAGCGCAGCCCTCTAAATTTCATTGGTAGTGCATTAAATCTTCTTTTTGGAACAGCTACTGAAGATGAACTTCAAAAATATGCTAAACACATAAGTTTTTTTTTTAATTAACGTCCTCCAACATTGTGTCATATCGGACGAATAAACACATAAGGCATTTAGAATCAGACCATAGGGATTTTTTGCGAATAGCTTCGGAACAGATGCTTGTTTTAAAATCTACACTGATCACTATGAATTCCACTGTTAAAGAAGTAGCATTAAATGAAAATAAAATTAAAGAAGTAATAGAGAAGTTGTCATTAGAAACAACAAAACAAAATGTAGCTTTACGTTATGAACTGGAGACAAGTATGGTAATAAATGAATTAATACAACAGGTTCAAAGAGAGATTGAAGAGTGTCAACACACTTTCGATCTTCTCATTAACGTATATTTGAATTCACAAAAAGGAATTTTACAGCCTCAAATTATCACAGTGCAAAAGATAATAGAGCTTTTAAAAAAGGAAAGCATGCCAGATCTAACGATGTTCCCTCCTTTCCCTTCTTCACAACTTTTGTCCTTGATTCAGCCAACAATTTATACTCAGGGATCAATGTTAGTTTATGTTGCAAAAATACTATTGTTGCATGAGAAACAATATTAGTTGTATAAAATATTGCCATTTTCAGTGATCATGCAATCAAATTTGACGGCAAAGTTCATTTACTATCCGAAAGACTATATTTTTGCGGACAATGTACGACAACAACATGGATACTTAACAGTGATGGACTTGGAAAAGTGTCGTAATCCAAGTAAGTGTGTTCAGAAGCAATGCCTATTCTGACTTATGTTCCAGGTCAGGATTGTATAGCCACATTACTACATCCAAACACCCAAGAATTACCTCAAAATTGTAATGTAAAGTACTTACCTTTAGCTCACACCCTTTGGACACCATTATATATGAGTAATGAATGGTTATATGTGGCACCGGAAGTTGAACTGTTTACAACTATTTGTAATGAGAAACATGAATCTCATAGACTTTTAGGAAGAGGACTAGTGTCCTTAGGTAAATTATGTAAAGGATTAACATCAAGAAGTGTGTTGTATCCACTGGCCCATTTTGAGACAAACAATACTAGGGAAGACATTATTCCCTTCTCTCCTTTGGATACCGATTGTTGTATAACAATTCCTGATCAAGAAGAAATTCATAAAATTCCTTTAACCCTTCCTCTACATAATATAATGTCTTCAGTGAAGGATTTGAAATTGGCCGGTTATAAAATAGACGAAGTGCAGAAATTAATTAAAGAACAGGAATCAAAGGAAGCCAATAGACCAAGGGATTGGTCAGATTTTGTATATTCTGGTTGGAGCTCTGTATTATGTATGTGTTTTATTTTTGTGATTTGGATATGTAGTTGTTATTGTAAGTGTTGTAGAGAATGTAGCACCTGGTTATTTAAGCAATGTCCACCCAAGAAGTGTATTGACTCAGTAGGTGAACATATGAGAGCCTTAGCTAAAGGGATGGATGTTCTCAAATGCTTGAGCTTGTCATAAGACAGCAACAACCTTTTTCTTAAGGGGGGAGGTGTCGTATAAAGATACAACTTCTGTGACATACCAACGTAAAGCATCCCTAACCGACATGGTGGCATCTCTCACCCACGTTTACTTTGTAATCAGTTTAAACTGGAAACATAAATAAGTTAAGGCTCTTATACGAGTCAGCATAGAATACTCAGCTAAAACGCGTGTGGCAAGTGTGTGGACATTGTTTCCTTTTCTTGTGCTGCGTAAGCAATGATCTCAACTGGGAAGTTAATAGCCTGTAAAACTATAAAACATCCCGTTGGAAATGACTTGTTGGTTACTTATGTTCTGAAAGTCATCTGTGTAACGCTGGCGAACCTGTCGCCAGTATTCAACGAGGACATTACTAAATTCTTGGAGTTTTACTAATAAACTTCTTATCTTTGAATTGTGCCTTATTAATTGCTGAGCTGCCTTGTTCTCGAGCTAAGGCTCGGGGCTTACCTACAATCCCGAAATCTACAGTCGTGTGTGCAAAACACCGTTACATGACAGTCTCTACGACAAGTCAACTAATGTGGCGAATGAAATATTAATTTTTGTGTTTCGTTCTCCTTTAAACTAATTTTGCATATCGATTGTTTTGACGTCGCGTTTTCTGTGAGCTCCGATACTACTATGTAGGGATATCAATGTCTTAAGAAACTTCGATTCTAATTCTTTTTCCCTAAACAAGTGCTACAAAAGAAACTCAGTAACCCGTTGCTTCGAATCACTGATGATGAAGATAGACTAATTATACAGATTTATTTGTGTTAATTACACACAGCACATAGCCTCTTCCTGTAACAAACACGCCTTGTTCAACAGCCTTCTGATGGCGTACAGGGAACCGCTTGCCCGTACGTAAATAATATCGATTACATCACGCGTTATTCAGCTCTTTTCCGGCTTGTACTATGTTAGACTTCACATGAAGACAGCCAAACTCCACTCTCACCCTAATAAATAACGAGTAGTCTTTCTGCTTTAACTCTATCACGTGCATGATTTGGCTCCCATTGAACGGCTGCATAGCTTCATTAAACATGTTTAATCTTTCGGTGTCCGACAAGTACTCCTCTTCCAAAGTACGCATATATTTGTCAGGTAAAACAACTCCGTGGTCATTGTTAGGTACGACTAACAGTTTAGTACCATACTTCGTTTCGATGTGCTTGTGCTGGATACATGGTACCTATGGTTTACTTGTCTCCAATTAGGATAGTTTGGTGAATTTGTTAGGCAGTTTGTTTAACTTAGCCAGGACATCCGTTTATTTACGTTTTCTTTAGTAACCGAATGGCATGGTATCATACTTAGGAAGAAGTACTCGTTTATCGTATTCGAACGAGAACCGTGTTGTGACGTTTTCATTAAAGGACTTTCATATTTTTCATCTCTCACTATCTTATTTTATTGGAATGGTACACTTCCTGTCACTTAATTTTTTATTAATATTTTAATTGTTTTACCATTTACTGTTAGCACAGTTTTATAATTCATACTGGATTCTTTTATTTTCATTACGGGAACTCCTTTATTCTTCTCATTATACCGTAGAAACTCACATATTAATCCTAAGGTCTTTGCTTAGTAATTAAATTATTCCTCCGTCCAGTTGCCTAAGATGCGTCCTTTTTCTACAGTATTTTTACCATCATCCATATAAAAGATACTGTTCGTATCGAATCCCCGAACAGCTTCACCTAACCAATGCAATATGTCGTATAGCCTCAGCCTCACATTTGAAGTAGTAAAAGCTGCAGTGAACGCATTCGTTGTCATATTATTTTCCACGTAGGTATCTTTAAAGCCATACCACATTTCAACCATTTCTTCGGATATAAAATTTACATTTATGTTTTCCAATCAACTGTTCAACAGTACCTGATACAGTCTTTGCAGATCGGACACGTACTTCATTTACTTCATATTCTATCTCTGTCCGAACGTTCCACACAGGTTGTTCAAACATATTTTCGAAACAACCCGTTTACCAGGATTTTCTTGGATTCCATCTTTATGTAATTTTTATTAATTGTAATTGAATTTATAATCTCTCCTTAGCCGTCTGATTATATTCTTCTATATTTTCGAAATTATCCTGCCACGGAATGGCTTCCAGTTTTATTTTCATGAAATCTTTTACATAACCTCTAAACAAATTATTACTCTCTTTAGCAATAGTCCAGACTCCACAAATCTTGAAAATGCTATATCCTTTCTCGATTGCTTTATTGATTCTCGATTTACATTGTTTATATTTTCTGATTAATAGCACTTGACACAACTGTAGCAGAAACAGCCATGAAACAGAAATACCGTATTTGTTTCTTCGACATTTCCATCCACTTTGGCACCTTCGATGCCATTTAACGCACGTCGGATATTTTTATTTTGCAAGAAATGGACTCTTTACTGTAATTTTTGTGCTCCTCTTTATCTAAGACGGCAGTCGTTCCGACGGTTAGATACTTTGATCTGTATATAGTTATGCATGCTGCAGTAATGATGAGACTGCAAAAGAGATCGATATAGCAATTTTCAAAAACTGTTTTCTTAACCCTAAGCAACCCCTTCTCGGGATATCCACGTCAGAAGCACAATATTTATTGTCTTTAGCTCTTTCTTCGTGCCACTTCAGATATCCTTCTATCTTTCGGTTTCATTGTACCGGCGCAATAATAGCATCGGGTGTAGGCCCCACATAATTTTCTTTCGTGTTGAAAAAATGAGGAAAGTATCACTTTTTCAGTTCTTTTAACCCGAATGTTTTCGGAAACGTACTTAGAACTCCTTGCTTTACTCTTATCGATAATTTTGAGGCCTAACGAACCAATTTCTAACAACCTGAGTTTAGTTCTGTTGCATGTCGTGAACAGTTGTTTCGTATTTTTACGCAATATTTTAGTACAAACTGCGAATCGTATGACTTGTCGAAATGAGCGATGAGTGTATAACCTCTATGCTCTTTCGAAATCATCCATTTACAGAATTCTTCGTTAGTCTTAAATCTATACACAACGTTTCCGTTCAAGTTGTGAACAACAATCAGATTAGCCACGTGAACTACCTATATTGTAATATGAGTAATTGGAAGTGCTGTGGGTTATGAATAGCTATGAGTCTTTATCTTTACGAAGGTTTCTGGCGTACGGACACCCATTTTTGAATTGATGACGAGAAGTCCATGAGACTTTTAAAGAGCAAAGTGACGCAGGATCGTGCTAGCACATGGGATTTATCCTCCACTTGGTCAAAATTCGAGGTTGAAATACACTGACGAAGTAGCTTAGCGAGGCATTTGTCAGCATGGATCAGCTAACCCGGAGCATGACTTACGAGTAAACATGTGTTCTTGCAACGTGAACTTGCAGGAAATTACTTGCACGTGTACAAACAGGAGGTTGCATGTCCGGTCTATAATAAATTATGTCTCGAAAATGTAAATTCTAATCATTCATACTTAACAATTTACAAAAATATAATAGCCACAAAACTGTTGTATCTACCCTTTTTGTAATAACCCCTGCCGATGTCTTGACTATCCAAAATGTAATCGTCAAACATCACGACAGAATTCGGTTTGCATTCATCTAACGCATAGATGGGGAAAACTGACACAAGTGTCATTTCCCCTACATCATAGTTATAACCCTGTCCACTGCCTTACAGCGATTAGCTACTGGGCCGCGCCTCACACCATTGTCTGTCTACCTCAGAGAACCGGTCAGTCTTCAAATTGTGTCAGTAAGTGGAGAGGCTAAACACTCGATTTCATTCCTATCACTCCTCTTCCCCATGGCTGATTTAGCGTAACGCCGTCGTCTTGATTATTGATGAATTCGATTCCGTCTTCTTTTCAAGGTATTTGCAGTCCTCTCGCAATCCCACGTATTTCGGTTGATCCATCGCTAGTACATATATCCATCCTTTCTTCTTTAGAAAATGATCGATGACGAGAGCGGTTTCGCCGCATACTGAGGGTCCCATGAATAGCCATCTGCTGTTGTCTGGAAGTAGCTCCCCTGTCTTCCTCCTTTTCATTTTCTTCCCGCACTCGGCTTCGTTAGTGATGCTCCAGTCGATGTTCTTCGTTTAATATAGTATAAGTGATGGTAAATCTGAGGATTAGCTTTGAGGCTACACGATCCTATACCAGTAGATGGACACAAGTTGGTATTGATTGGCTTTTATACAGCATTCTTGACACCAAAAGTTAGAAATATAAAAGTAAATGGCATTCAGATCTCTGAGACTTCAAATCTCTGTAAGAAGTGACATTGAAATAAGGGGTGTAGGAACTTATCAGCGTCAAAAATGTTTATTATTATTATTATTATTATTATTATTATTATTATTATTATTATTATTATTATTATTATTATTATTATTATTATTATTATTATTATTATTATTATTATTATTATTATTATTATTATTATTATTATTATTATTATTATTATTATTATTATTATTATTATTATTATTATTATTATTATTATTATTATTATTATTATTATTATTATTATTATTATTATTATTATTATTATTATTATTATTATTATTATTATTATTATTATTATTATTATTATTATTATTATTATTATTATTATTATTATTATTATTATTATTATTATTATTATTATTATTATTATTATTATTATTATTATTATTATTATTAGTATTATTATTATTATTAGTATTATTAGTATTATTATTATTACTACTACTATTACTATTACTATTACATTCTGAGTTGGGAAGTCGTCAGGATCGGAAGTGTTTTCTACCTGCTAGTGATGGGGTGTGACCTTCAGACATACCGGGCGAGGATCGGTACGTGGACAGGTAGAACTGGGCGAAAGCTACATCAGGAGAGCTACGGAGAATCACCAAGGCTTATTCAGTTCTATGTGTTAGTGTTATCTGTGTTACTAGTGATAGGTGGCATAGAACTTGTAACGGATTAATTAGTGGGGGGCACGAACAGCAGTTGGAAGAGCCAAAAAGAGAGGGTGGTCGGCAAGAGATGGAACAGCTTGAGATGACGCCAGAGAAAAAAGCCTGTGGTCTAGAGGTTTCTACTGCGTAGTTAGTGTGCGTTTTTTTGGAGTCTACCGTGAGATGTGACCAGGAGTTCGTCCGCCATCAACAAGGGGAAGTAGAACCCGGGCACCAGTGCAAGTCGGCACCCACTGGTCGTGGGGAATGCAAGATAGGCGCATAAACTTCATTCTCCCAGTTACATGGAATACGACTTGGTGCATGTGGTTCCCTTTGGCAAAGGAGCGGTATGGACTTCTGAGGTGGTTGAGCCAGTTAAGTCTGGTTAGAGACGTCGCCTATGTGCAAGGAGGCTTCGATGAATGGCGGTGAAAGCTGAGGACACCGTTGTACACTGTCGACCAGGGCGTGGCTACTCCAGGCTGGAAGTTCTCCGTACATCCTATATCTTCTAGTGCCGACATCGGGATGAGTATCAGTTTTGTTAATAATACTTTGTAGAAGTGGGAAAACTCCAGAGGGACAGTTAACAAAGGGGGATTGCTCTGTACGAGGCCCCTTATCAGTAAACCGGAGAGCAACTCGGTAGTTTAGTTAGTGGATATTGTCACAGACTGTACGCAAGATTTCCAGCTAGTATTTTCTCTGTAATTAACTGATTCCAAATATAGGAAAGGTTCTTGTTTTCATTTTAGAATTTTCATGTTAATATTTAATAGCGTTCATTATCAAGTTGGTGGTTTCATTTTAATATTTTTAAGTTACTACGTAACGGAGTCCATTGTTAAAATTATTGTTTTTTTAACTAATTGCTTGTTAATATTTAACACCTTTCACTATAATAAATGTTATGCTATGCTGTAGTGTGTTGTGTTACTTGGTAGTACCCTGTAACGATCCTGCGGAATACGCTAGTAAGAAAAGGGAAAGGTAGTAGGTGTAAGCAAAACGCAAAAGGAGCGTAACAAACTAAACCCAGGACCAGTGCAAGAGGCGGTGAAATGCCAGACATGCAAAAAGAACTTACGGACGGGGCTTCTCTGCAGTATCTGTTTGAACTGGTATCACTTTAGCTGCCAGAAAATAAAGAAAACGCAGCAAATTGAAGACAGTTGGAGGTGTATTCAGTGCGAAAAAAAACCACACGACGGAGGAAAAAGAGAGGGAAGGAACTAAACAGATGCTGGATGAGGTACAACATTTGCGCGCAAAGCTGAAACGAGCTGAAGATACGATACAGCGCTTGGAAGAAGAAATTAAAAGGTTAAAAACCCAAGACGAGCATACACAAGGGAAACCTTGTTTAGTCTTAGGAGACTCAATAATAAAGCATGTCGGGAAACACAGTGCAGAATTGAATGTGGAATGCTTCCCTGGAATACGAACGGAGCAGATGAAGAAGGTTGTGGAGCAGCAGGAACAAACAAATCCGGAAACAGTAATTGTGCATGTGGGATCAAATGACCTAAGGCGAAACATAGACCACATAATGGGAGACATGTACGATTTGGCTACAACAGTGAAAAGTAAATTTCCCGCAGCTAAAATAATTTTAAGTGGTGTGATACGACGCAGAGACGTAAATTGGCGCAAGGTGGGCCGATTAAATGACTCTTTCCAATGGGTGGCAGAACGACTGGGACTTCTATTTGTTGACCCAAACTCATGGATAGGAGAAAATGATTTAGGACGTGACGGAGTGCATCTAAATAGGAGAGGAGCGGCGACATTGGCGTCACTCTTTACTAGAGTGGCTGCATCTTTCGGCGACGGACGTGACGAGAATATCGGTGACCGGGTCGAGAATGGCGGAGAACGGGACGAGAACGGTGGCAGAAGGAGCGAGGTCAGCGACGGACGAGATGGCGGATGTAGCGAGGACGAAGGAAACTGACTGTGGGACGGAGAGAGTATGGGCAAAACATCAAATAGCAAAGGTAAGTCTCTAGTGATTTTGCAGGTAAATTGCCGAAGCATCTTAAACAAGAAATTAGAATTCTCAAACTTAATAGACATATATGATCCAGACGTAGTAATAGGTACCGAATCTTGGCTACAGCCGGATATCACAAACGCAGAAATATTTAGAAACAACCTCACGGTAATAAGAAGAGATAGAAACGGTAGAGGGGGTGGGATATTTATTTGTGTCAAAAACATACATAATGCGGCAGAAGTGTGGCGGGATGAGGTATACGAAATCTTAGAAGTAGAAATTTCAGGAAATTATATGAAAAATAAATGGCGGATAGTTGGTATATATAGGCCACCAAGTGACGACTTGGGCTCATTAAAATCACTTGCAAAACGGGTTCTTGAAAGTGAGGCCAGCGAGCAGGTAATCATAGGGGGTGACCTAAATCTTCCAAAAGTTAACTGGGAGGGTGAAGTGAGGGGAGGGGAATCGCAGGCTATTGTAAATGACCTAATTTGGGAAGGTGGCTTTGTTCAAACTGTAAAAACCGCAACTAGGGAGGGGGTGGTTCTAGACGTTTTTCTGGTGAAGCCGGAGGAAGCAGTGCTAGAATGTGAAGTTTCTCCTGGTATAAGTGACCATAACTGCGCAGTGGTTAAAGTAGAAGGAATTCGAGCCCAATGCCATACAGGGGAAAAGAAACACATTTACCAATATTATAAAGGAGACATTCCAAGGCTGCAACAATTCCTAAAAGATAGATATTCCTTGTGGTCCCAAACTGGAAGTTCGGTTGAAAAAATATGGCAAAATTTTAAAAAAATCGTTGTGGAAGCGACAGATAAATTTATACCCCGTAAAACACTCACAAAAAACCCTGACCCAGAATATTACAACAAAACAGTAAAACGACTAAAGAAACAAGTTAGGAGAGCATATGAGTCACGTAAAATTAGTACTCATCACGCAAATAAATTCCATGTCTTGTCAAATAAACTTTTATTAGAGAAGATTACTGCTGAAGAAAATTTTTTAAAAAATATTCTCTCGTCTAACAGAAATAACTGGCAGCAGTTTTTTAAATTCGTGAGAAGGCGCAGGGGTAACAAGGAGGAGATTCCGGGAATAAAAAATGGAAATGTACAAGTTACCGACTCTTTGTTAAAAGCGGAAGTATTTAATCGGCAATTCGCTTCAGTGTTCCAAGTAAAGAGCAATTCCAGTATTAAAAGAACGGAGGGGCCCCCTATGATCGTGAAACCAAGCGACATTCGAAAAAGATTATTTAAATTAGGGAAATATAAATCAGTCGGTCCGGACGGCATTTCGGGTGACTTTCTTAAAATTGGAGGAGAGGCAATCGTGCCATATATGCTGAGGCTATTCGAAATAACGGTAAATAACGGAAGTATACCGCAGGATTGGAAGCAGGCTATAGTCGTTCCTATTTATAAAACAGGGGATCGAACCAAAGCGACAAATTATAGGCCAGTTAGCTTGACATCAGTAGTAAGTAAACAAGTCGAGCATCTTATAGGGCAATACTTAAGACAAGAATGGGATAATTCACACTGGCTCTTTGAAGGACAACATGGGTTTCGGAATGGACACTCTTGTGAGAGCCAACTAGTAGCTATTTGTCAGGATGTAGCTGATGCACTCGATGCAGGCGGTAAAGTGCATGCAATAGTTATTGACTTTACTAAAGCGTTTGACCTTGTACCTCATGGGCCACTTATAGAAAAACTTTGCAATATGCAAATAGACAACAGAGTGATTATTTGGATTCGGGAATTCTTGAGCGGACGAACCCAAAGAGTGCGGGTGGGAAATAGACTATCGTCCCCTACCGAAGTAACCTCAGGTGTCCCCCAGGGTAGCGTGATCGGGCCGTTGCTTTTCTTAGCATATGTAAATGATTTATGGAAAGGGATAACATCACAAATTCGGCTATTTGCGGATGATTGTATAATCTATAGAAATATCAAGACTGAAGGTGACGTTAATAACTTACAAGAAGATTTAAACAAAATTCAACTCTGGGCACAATCCAATCAAATGGAGATAAATCCAAGTAAATGTAAAACAATTATATTTTCAAGGACAAGAACAGAAGAAAATGTGATGTATAAATTAGATAACAAGAGAATACCCAGGGTAAGTAGCACTAGATATCTAGGTGTAATAATACATGAAAGATTGGAATGGGGGGAACATGTAAACTCGGTCACTGGAAAAGCCTGCAAAGCATTACACTTTGTAATGAGAATATTAAAACGCAGCAATGGGAAATCGCGAAATTTAGCTTACACATCCTTAGTCCGACCAATATTAGAATATAGCGCAGCATGCTGGGATCCATATCGGGTTGGTCAAAAACAAGCACTCGAGAGAGTTGAAAAACGAGCAGCTAAATTTTTTGATAGAGGAAAGCGATTTGAAAACCCTACAGGCACTGCTACCTCCTGGGAATCATTGGAGAAACGTAGAAAACGGGCAAGGCTATGTGCAATCTTTAGAGCATATAAGGGGGAACCTGTATGGAAAGATATAACAAAGCGGTTGTTGACACCATCATATAGGGGAAGGAATGATCATTCTAAAAAAATAAGAAACAGGGAACAGAAAACTGATATAGGTAAATTTTCCTTTACCAATAGAACAATTAATGACTGGAACAATTTGACTGCAGAGTTACTGGAGACTTTGCCTCCAAATGTAAATAATTTCAAAGAGAGGTTAAAAAGAAATCCTGTATAGTTACCATAGTGCATGTAAGGATTGTATATAAGTTGTAAGGAATTGTATATTATATTGTAAGGAGTTGTATATTATATTGTAAAGAATTGTATATTATATTCACAGCGCTGCCACCGGGCCATGCTCTAAGCAGTGAAATAAAGTATCTATCTATCTATCTATCTATCTATCTATCTATCTATCTATCTATCTATCTATCTATCTATCTATCTATCTATCTATCTATCTATCTATCTATCTATCTATCTATCTATCTATCTATCTATCTATCTATCTATCTATCTATCTATCTATCTATCTATCTATCTATCTATCTATCTATCTATCTATCTATCTATCTATCTATCTATCTATCTATCTATCTATCTATCTATCTATCTATCTATCTATCTATCTATCTATCTATCTATCTATCTATCTATCTATCTATCTATCTATCTATCTATCTATCTATCTATCTATCTATCTATCTATCTATCTATCTATCTATCTATCTATCTATCTATCTATCTATCTATCTATCTATCTATCTATCTATCTATCTATCTATCTATCTATCTATCTATCTATCTATCTATCTATCTATCTATCTATCTATCTATCTATCTATCTATCTATCTATCTATCTATCTATCTATCTATCTATCTATCTATCTATCTATCTATCTATCTATCTATCTATCTATCTATCTATCTATCTATCTATCTATCTATCTATCTATCTATCTATCTATCTATCTATCTATCTATCTATCTATCTATCTATCTATCTATCTATCTATCTATCTATCTATCTATCTATCTATCTATCTATCTATCTATCTATCTATCTATCTATCTATCTATCTATCTATCTATCTATCTATCTATCTATCTATCTATCTATCTATCTATCTATCTATCTATCTATCTATCTATCTACCTACCTACCTACCTACCTACCTACCTACCTACCTACCTACCTACCTACCTACCTACCTACCTACCTACCTACCTACCTAGCTATCTATCTATCTATCTATCTATCTATCTATCTATCTATCTATCTATCTATCTATCTATCTATCTATCTATCTATCTATCTATCTATCTATCTATCTATCTATCTATCTATCTATCTATCTATCTATCTATCTATCTATCTATCTATCTATCTATCTATCTATCTATCTATCTATCTATCTATCTATCTATCTATCTATCTATCTATCTATCTATCTATCTATCTATCTATCTATCTATCTATCTATCTATCTATCTATCTATCTATCTATCTATCTATCTATCTATCTATCTATCTATCTATCTATCTATCTATCTATCTATCTATCTATCTATCTATCTATCTATCTATCTATCTATCTATCTATCTATCTATCTATCTATCTATCTATCTATCTATCTATCTATCTATCTATCTATCTATCTATCTATCTATCTATCTATCTATCTATCTATCTATCTATCTATCTATCTATCTATCTATCTATCTATCTATCTATCTATCTATCTATCTATCTATCTATCTATCTATCTATCTATCTATCTATCTATCTATCTATCTATCTATCTATCTATCTATCTATCTATCTGTCTGTCTGTCTGTCTGTCTGTCTAACTATCTATTATTACTATGACTATTACTATTACTACTATTACTATTATTATTGTTGTTATTATTATTATTATTATTATTATTATTATTATTATTATTATTATTATTATTATTATTATTATTATTATTATTATTATTATTATTATTATTATTATTATTATTATTATTATTATTATTATTATTATTATTATTTGCTTATATGATTTTGTTGTTTAACGACGCTGTCAATTGCCAGGATCACATCAGCGTCGCCGGTGTGCCGGAATTTTGTCCTGCAGGAGTTCTTTTACATGCCAGTAAATCTACTGACATGGAGCTGTCGTTTTTAAGCACACTTAAAAACCATCAGCCTGGGCCGGGTTTGGACCTGCAACCTTGGGATCCGTAGGCCAGCGTCTAACCAACTGAGCCACCCAGACCGACTGCTTATATGATAGAGCATAGTTTTGTGAACATTTGATATATGATTTATATGTGTTATGTTAGTATTCAGCACTTTTAAATGCCATGCTTTAAATAGTTACAGTACTTTCATGTTGAAATGCCACGCCCACTCCAGTTCAACACAGGCTTCCTTTTGTGAAATAGAATTTTCCTGTATAGGTTTTCTTCTTGGAAAGCGGCTTTTCTTGATAACTTTCTTTTCTTGGTGTTAGGACCATTGAATACAGATCACATTATCTAGTGTGAATCCAAAGGAAACCTGTTATTCACAGTTTACCAAAGATAAGTGAAGCATGGTCCGTAAATATTTATTATAGCTGCTGACTGTTAGATATTGTTTACAAAGTACAGTACACAGTAGTTAGTGCATAAAAGAAGTGCCTCATAAATTGATCAAGTACAAAACTACTATGGAATGGTAATGAGAATTAATTGCAATAGTGTAAAAGAAATGCAGAAAGTTACATGGGCTTCTTTTCGTCATAAATGTTCTGCAGATGAAAAGTCCTCCCATGGGCTCTGTCTACGAGGATCTAGACCATGGTGTGGATCACTTGTGACAGGAGCTTAATATGCGCATAAACATTCCTTATCAACTGTTTTGATTGAAAAAAATCGAACCTGTTTACAGGAAGCCGAAGAAGATGAAGGACTATTGAGAAAGACTGAAGACTATGGTAAGACTGAAAATCAAACCCAAAATGCGTCTTACAACAGCTGCATCTGGCAAAGGGTACCAAAAAGTGTATTTGTTGGGTCAAAAACAATTGAAATTGGTGTTTTTGACCCTGTAATATGTTTTAATGATGGGTGCTGCAAGAGAATTCATGTAATGAAGGCAATGCATATTTGGACAAGGACAGAATACAAAAAAAATCAGTGTGAGCGTTACACCTGAACCATGTCGTTAAGGCTGATAAAGCTATGGAGATGTCCAAATAATTCAGAGTGAAGAGGAGAGTGCTAAAAAGAAAGAAGATAAGGAAGCCTAGCAGGGAGATAGTTATAAGTCCTGGAACTTTCTAAAAGTAAAAAAACTAAGATTAGAGAATTATGCCATTTTCTTTTCACTCTCCTGAAAAATTACATTCTTCATACTTCTTGTACCATTTGCTCTAAAACTATTCAAGTTAAAGACATGAAATTGTCAGGTTTATTGCATGAAGGTATGATAAACCTACCTTAACAGTATTATAGAATTACTTTTGAACTTGAAGAATCTGCAATAACTTCTATGGTAAAAATAATTCCTTCTGCTTAATTGATGAACCTTATTATGCAACTTCAGGCAGTAATATTGTACATATTTCAATTATTGTAGTAGGGTAGACCTTGGCATCTATTGTTAGTAAGTTCTCAAAATGTCAGAGAAATATAGATGACAAAACTGGAATAAAACGTATTTATATCAGGGCAAGTAATGACAAAACTAAAATATCTTGCACATGTTAACAAATTATTTCACACTAAATGATGAGTAATAGAAATGCCTCCAGGCTTATTTTAAACTGTAGATTGAAAGTGTATAACACAAAAAATATTTGAAATAGATCAGGCTGTTAACAT
The DNA here is from genome assembly GCA_030765045.1 of Tenodera sinensis. NCBI lineage: Eukaryota > Metazoa > Arthropoda > Insecta > Mantodea > Mantidae > Tenodera > Tenodera sinensis. The sequence goes on along the minus strand of CM060964.1, from coordinate 158,755,276 downwards.
CTGATTTACTTTTGGCTTCTTGAACATATACTACTTTCCCTATCTTTTGGCATCCGTTAACTACCTACTTCCCTGGCATTCAGATTCGTGAGGGACAGCACGACTTCAAATCTCTGCAAGAAGTTCTGAAAAGGCACGATACTGAGTTAAAGATGAATCGTTAGAGCTCTCGTTGCGAACTAATTTCAATATTGGAACTTGGTAAAGTGATCGGTTATGATGCAGGTGGTTGAAGAACACATGCGTCACAGGAGCATATCCTCCTAAATTCAATCCGTTCCATACGATCAATTTAGCCTATGAAGTGATATGTAAAACGGATGAACTATAACCATAAATAGACTGACATACTGACCGCATTGAAGATGGATGCGGTGTTCCAAAAACAAATAATTTACGAGCCCAAGCAACGATGCTGCACAAACATTCAAACCAGTTACATTCGCGAAATTGAGGTGAGCATAAGAGACGAAAACGATGTGTCGGTAGATTTCGATGACTCTGTTACTACCTCTTGCTAGTGTTTTAGTATAAATGAATAAGATAGAGAGCGACGAGTTTCAAAGCTTCACTGCTAACGGCACTGCAAAAAAATAATTTGAACGGGTACAAAAAACCACAGAGTACCCGTTCGATGTGGACAGTGAATTTGTTCACGTTTTCCCTGGCTGCACGTGCGGTAAGTTCCATGTATTAGGAAGAGATGCTGGCGGAACCTTTGCCGTTGGAGCCAACATCCAACTAACAGGCAATTGCTTTGCTCATCTATATAAGGAGTGTAAAACGTGCTCACACATTCGCAAGGCGATCTGATTGCATTCACAAGAGAGGGTGTCATCACCGAAGAGTACTCAGGTTGAATATCAATGAGTTTCTGTATCCTGAGATAGATCAGCGGAGTTTTCGATAGCTATAGGTTGCGCGTTAGTTCTTGACGAATGACCTTCAGCAGAAATCCAGTGAGCTGGCCTACCCTTAATAAACAGGTCAGCAAATGTTTATGATACGATAACAGACACCTTTGTTTTCCTCTGTCGCGTTTTGTGTACACAGTCGACTGCAAACGTTTTGTGCGGTATAGATGTATGCGTGCAGCGAAAATAACAGCAACTCAGACGAGGAAGAAGATGAGGGAGAAATGTTGGGAATAGAAGAAATGCAAGAAAGTTAAGTGGAAACAGTTATAGAGGTATAGTGTGTAATACAGGGGAAGACAGGTAACGCTGCTGTGACGTCAGCTCACTCAGCTCACATGCTCCCAGTGAAAGCCAGTTGAACGTGTGACGTCACAGCAGGCAAGAGGAAATGGCATACGGGACATCATAATTTTAATGCTGACTGTTTCAATTACGGAATAGTCACAGATTATAAATAATTACATTTCGGTTTTATGCCATATACGAGCGTGTGTGTGTGTGTGTGTGTGTGTGTGTGTGTGTGTGTGTGTGTGTGTGTGTGTGTGTGTCAGAACAATTAGGTGGACATTTTTCGACATTTGCCATTTCGCTTTTCTTTAACTAGTTTGTCAATGTTAGGGCGTAATGTACGGCACATTTGTAACCGAAGAATGCATGTCAGATTGTGATCTGACCATATGCTTCGGGATTTTGACTTAGAAAGGCTCATAACCGAAAAGAATTGTTCGCACACATACGTGGAACCAAACATACATAATATCCGTGCAACAAGGGCATACAACCTCAGAAATCTGGATTGAGGAGCATTCTTAAAACAATCAGCCAAGTCTTCCTTGTGTTTATATTTGTCCTTCAGCAAATCGTCGCACTGTAAATTTATCAATTCAATTTGCTACCTGGTAGAAATATTGTTAACATCCAATGAATACGGGGTCGCAAAGATCTGAAACGTAGTTGACAATGTGTCTACATCTTGAAGCCTGGTCTCAAACTAGTGTGAAACACGGGGAACTGAACACATGCGCCGCTGATCTAGGCAGCATAGCAATACACTGCTCTCGCCTGGCGTCACACGAACGTACAAGCTGGCTCTTCGTTTAAATACGTCACACGGCCCGAAGATGTCTTCCCCTGATGTAATACGTGTGGCTGCTATTACTAGAAGTGTGATAAATTGATTTGCAGTGTTGTACTACTTCAGCTCAGTAGCATGTGCGTAAAAGCACGTCATCTCACTGCAGACTGTACCTTCTCTACTCTCCTCTCTCTCTCTCTCTCTCTCTCTCTCTCTCTCTCTCTCTCTCTCTCTCTCTCTCTCTCAATGCCAGCGTTCCCGGAAAAGGTGAGTAGTGACTCGCATCCAACCTCTCATATAACATTTCCATTCGTCAAGAACTAACGCACAACCTATACACGGAGATTCATTGGAAACCGGGTATGTCCATTAAGTTCACTAGAAACTAACAATGAGGATGTTTTGTACAAATGGATAAACCGGAAACATCGCTAAAGCGTTACCTCACTATCGTAACGTAGTCATCTCGGATATAAAAATGTTCATACCTATGGCAAAATACGAATTCAACTTCGCCAATTTGATTAGAGTCAACCAACTGCAGGGTATGTTGAATATAGACTTTCAGTCGTGGCACTAAATCGAAGATTAAATGCAATAGCATGCTTTACTGACTATTTATGGAAACAATTTATTGATCCATCCAGCCGTCCATCCGGCTGCCCGCCCGTCCAGGCGCCCATCCATCCATCCGCTCATCCGCCCATCCATCCGTCCGTCCGTCCGTCCGTCCATCAGTCTATCCGTCCGTCCATCAGTCCATCCGTCCGTCCATCCGTACGTCCGTCCATCCATTCATTCGTCCATCCGTCCGTCCATCCGTCCGTCCATCCATCCGTCCATCCGTCCGTCCATCCGTCCGTCCATCCGTCCGTCCATCCGTCCGTCTATCCTCCTATCCGTCCGTTGGTCCATCCGCCGTCCATGCATCCGTCCATCCGTCCTTCCGTCCCTCCATCCGTCCATCCGTCCGTCCATCCGTCCGTCCATCCGTCCGTCCATCCGTCCGTCCATCCGTCCGTCTATCCTCCTATCCGTCCATTGGTCCATCCGCCGTCCATGCATCCGTCCGTCCCGCCGCCCATCCGTCCATCTTTCCATCCGTCTATCCATCCGTCCATCCGTCCATCCATCCGTCCATCCGTCCGACTATCCGCCTATCCGTCCGTTGGTCCATCCGTCCATCCGTCCGTCCGTCCGTCCATCCGTTGGTCCATCCGTCCATCCGTTCGTCCATCTGCCCGCCCGTCCATCCGCCCATCCATCCGCCCATCCATCCGCCCATTCATCCGCCCATCCATCCGTCCGTCCGTTCACCCGTCTATCCGTCCATCAAACCATCCGTCCGGTGGACCGTGCGTCCATCCGTCCGTCCATCCGTCTGTCCGCCCCTCCAACCGTCCATCCGTCCGTCCATGCATCCGTTCATCCATCCATCCACCCGTCCCTCCATCCATCCGTCCATCCGTCTATCCGTCCGTCCGTGAATCCATCAGTCCATCCATCGGTCCATCCGTCCATCCGTCTATCCGTCCGTCCATCCGTCTGTCCATCCGTCCATCCATCCGTCCATCCGTACGTACGTCCTCCATCCGTCCGTCCGTCCATCCGTCCGTCCGTTTAGCCGTCGGTCCGTCCGCCCATCCGTCCGTCCATCCGTCCGTCCATCCGTCCGTCCATCCGTCCGTTCGCCGCTCCATCCGTCCATCCGTCCATCCATCCGTCCATGCATCCGTCCGTCCATCCGTCCACACGTCCATCCGTCCGTCCGTTCATCCATCCGTCCGTCCATTAACCTAGCCGCCCGTTGGTCCGTCCGTCCGTATATCCGTCTGCACCTCCATCCGTCCATCCGCCCGTCCATGCATCCGTCCGTCCATCTATCCGTCCGTCCGTGCATCCGTCTATTCGTCCGTCCGTACATCAGTCCATCCGTCCGTCCATCCGTCCCTCTATCTGTCCGTCCGTCGCTTCATCCGTCCATCCGTCCGTCCATCCGTCCGCCCATCCATCCGTCCGTCCGTGGATCCGTCTATCCGTCCGTCCGTTAATCCATTCATCCTTCCAACCGTCCATCCATCCATCCCTCCATCAGTCCATCCATCCATTTGTCCGTCCATCCATTGGTCCATCCGTCCATCCGTCCATCCATCCGTCCATCCGCGCGTACATGCATCCGTCCGTCCAGCTCTGCGTCCGTGCATCCGTCTATCCGTCCGTCCGTACATCAGTCCATCCGTCCGTCCATCCGTCCGTCAGTCCGCTCGTCCATCCCTCCATCCGTTCGTACGTCCATCCGCCTATCCGTCCTTTGGTCCATCCGTCCATGCGCCCGTCCGTCCAACCGTTAGTCCATCCGTCCATCCGTCCGTCCGTCCATCTGTCCATACGTCTGTTCATCCGTCCGACCATCCTTCCATCCGTCTATCCGTCCGTCTGCCCATCCGTCCAACCGTCCGCCCACCAGTCCGTGCATTCGTGCATCCCTCCGTCCGTACGTCCATCCGCCCATCCGTCTATCCGTCCATCCGTCCATCCAGCTTTGCATCCGTCCGTCCATCCGTCCGCCCGTCCAACCATCCTTCTACCCCTCCGTGCCTCCGTCCTTCCGTCCTGCCTCCGTCCGTCCATCCGTCCGTCCGTTCATCCGTCCGGCCGTCCATCCGTCCATCTGTTCAGCCGTCCGTCCAAGCATCCGTCCATCCATCCGTCCGTCCATCCGTCCATCCGTCCATTCGTCCATCCGTCCGTCCATCCGGCTGTCCGTCCGTCCATCCGTCCGTACTTCCGTCCATCTGTTCCGCCGTCCGTCCAAGCATCCGTCCTTCCATCCATTCGTCCGTCCGTTCATCCGTCCATCCGTCCGTCCATCCGGCCGTCCGTCCCTTCATCCGTCCGTCCGTCCATCCGTCCGTGCATCCGTCCGTTCATCCGTCCGTCCATCCGTCCGTCCATCCGTCCGTCCATCCATCCGTCCATCCATCCGTCCGTCCGTCGATCCGTCTATACGTCCGTCCGTCCATCCATTCATCCTTCCACCCGTCCATCCATCCCTCCATCCGTCCGTCCGTCCATCCGCCCATTTATCCGTCCCTCCGTTGGTCCATCTGGCCATCCGTCCGTCCGTCCATCCGTCCGTCCATCCGTCCATCCGTCCGTCCATCCGCGCGTCCATGCATCCGTCCGTCTATCTATCCGTCCGTCCGTGCATCCGTCTATCCGTCCGTCTGTACATCAGTCCATCCGCCCATCAGTCCGTCCGTCCATCCCTCCATCCTTCCGTACGTCCATCCGCCTATTCGTCCCTTGGTCCAACCGCCCGTCCGGCCAACCTTTGATCCATCCGTCCATCCGTCCGTCCTTCCGTCCATCCGTCCATCCGTATGGTCATCCGTCCGTCCATCCCTCCATCCGTCTATCCGACCGTCTGCCCATCCGTCCAACCGTCCATCCGTCCATCGTTCAATCGGTCCGCCCAAGAGTCCGTCCATCCGTCCATCCCTACGTCCGTACGTCCATCCGTCCGTCCGTCTATCCGTCCCTCCGTCCAACCATCCTTCCATCCGTCCGTCTGTCCATCCGTCCACCCGTCCTTCTACCCGTCCGTCCCTCCGTCCATCCGTCCGTCCGTCCTGCAGCCGTCCGTCCATCCGTCCGTCCGTCCGTCCATCCGTCCATCTGTTCAACCGTCCGTCCAAGCATCCGCCCGTCCATCCGTCCGTCCGTCCGTCCATTCGCCCATCCGTCCATCTGTCCGTCCGTCCATCCGTCCGTCCATCCGTCGGTCCATCCAGCCTTCCGTCCGTCGATCCCACCATCCGTCCGTCCGTCAGTCCATCCGTCCAACCGTCTATCCGTCCGTCCGACCATCACTCCGCCTTTCCATCTATCTATCCATCCGTCCGTCCGTCCATCCGTCCATCCGTCCATCCGTCCATCCATCCATCGTTCCATCCGTCCGTCCATCAGTCCGTCCATCCGTCCATCCCTCCGTCCGTCAGTCCATCCGTCCAACCGTCTAACCGTCCGTCCGTCCATCAATCCGTCTATCGGTCCGTCCATCCGTCCGTCCATTCGTGCGTCCATCCGTCCATCTGTCCATCCGTCCATCCATCTCTCCGTCCATCAGTCCGTTCGTCCATCCGTCCGTCCGTCCTTCCATCCGCACATCCGTTCGTCCGTCCATCCGTCCATCCGTCAGTCCATCCGTCTGTCCATCCGTGTGTCCATCCGTCCATCCATCCGTGCGTCCGTCCGTCGATACATCTATCCGTCCGTCCGTCCGTCCATCCATTCATCCATCCGTCAATCCGTGCATCCTTCCGTCCATCCGTCCTTCCGTCCGGCCATCCGTCCATCCGTCCGTCCATCCATCCGTACGTCCGTCCGTCCATCCGTCCGTCGAAATCGTCTATCCGTCCGTGCGTCCGTCCATTCATTCATCCGTCCTTCCGTCCCTCCATCTATCTGTCCATCCGTCCGTCCCTTCATCCATCCATCCGTCCATCCGTCCGTCCATCCGTCCGTCCATCCGTCTGTCCATCCGTCCGTCCATCCGTCCGTAGATCCATCCGCCGTCCGTCGATACGTCTATCCTTCCGTCCATCCATTCATCCTTCCACCCGTCCATCCATCCCTCCATCCGTCCATCCGTCCATCCATCTATACGTCCATCCGTTGGTCCATCCGTCCATCCATCCGTCCGTCCATCGTTCCATCCGTCCATCCACCCAACCAATTGTCCGACCTTCCGTCCGTGCATCCAGCCAACGACTCGTCCGCCGATCCGTCCATACGTCCATCCGCCCATCCGTCCATCCACCCATCCGTCCATCCACCTATCCCTCCGTTGCTCCATCCGCCCATCCGTCCGCTCCTTCCTCCGTCCAGCCGCCCATCCATCCGCCCATCCGCCCAATCATACGTCCGTCCATCCGTCCATCCGTCCGTCCATCCGTCTATCCGTCCATCATTCCATCCGAACGTCCGTCCACCCTCCGTCCATCCATCCGTCCATCCATACGTCCATCCGTCTATCCGTCCATCCGTCCACAGTCCGTCCCTCCATCCATCCGTCCAATCATCCGTCCGTTCATCCGTCTATCCCTCCGTCCATTCTTCCGTCCATCCGTCCGTCCATCCGTCCGTACGTCTTGCATCCGTCCGTCCGCCCATCCGTCCGTCCGAACAGTGCATCTGTCCGTCAGTGCATCCGTCCGTCACTGCATCCGTCCGTCCAACCGTCCGTCGGCCCATCCATCCGTCCATCCGTCCATCTGTCCATCCCTCCGTCCATGCATGCCTCTGTCCATTCTTCCGTCCGTGCATCCCTCCATCCATCCGTCCACCTCTCCGTCCGTTGGTCCATCCGTCCGTCCGTCCTTCCGTCCATTGGTCCGTCCGCCCCTCCATCCCTCCATTGGTCCGTCCAACCGCCCGTCCATGCATCCGTCCGTTCATCTGTCCGGCCGTCCATCTATCCGTTCGTCCGTGCAATTGTCTATCCGTCCATCCATCTATCCCTCCGTCCGTCCGTCCATCCGTCCATCCGTCCATCCAACCGCCCGTCCATGCATTCGTCCGTCCATCCATCCGTCCGTCCATCCGTCTATCCGTCCGTTCATCCGTCCGCCCATCCATCCATCCGTCCATCCGTCCATCCTTCCGTCTATCCATCCGTCCGTCCATCCGTCCGTCCATCCGTCCGTCCATCCGTCCGTCCATCCGTCCGTCGGTCCTGCATCCGTCGGCCCATCTATCCGTCCGTCCGTGCATCCGTCTATCCGTCCGTCCATCCGTCCATCCGCCCATCCATCCATCCATCCATCTATCCGTCCGGCGATCCCTCCGTCCATCCCTCCGTCCGTCCGTCCATCCGCCCGTCCGTCCGTCCATCCGCCCGTCCGTCCGTCCATCCGTCCATCCGTCTATCCGTCCGCCCTGCATCCATCCGTCTATCCGTCCATCTATCCGTCCGTCCGTCCTTCCGTCCGTCCTCCCGTCCGTCCTCCCGTCCGTCCTTCCGTCCGTCCTCCTGTCCGTCTGTCCAACCGTTCATAGGTCCATCCGTCCGTCCGTCTTTCCGTCCGCCCATCCACCTATGCATCCGTTGGTCCATCCGTCCATCCGTCCGTCCGTTCCTCCGTCCATCTGTTGGTCCATCCGTCCATCCGTCTATTCGTCCATCTGTCCATTCGTGCATCCGTCCATCCGTCCATCGTTCCATCCGTCCGTCCATCAGTGCGTCCATCCGTCCATCCATCCATCCATCCGTCTATCCGTCCATCCGTCCATCAATCCGTCTATCCTTCCGTCCATCCGTCCGTCCGTCCGTCCGTTCATCCGTCCATCCGTCTATCCGTCCGTCCATCCGTCCATCCGTCCGTCCATCCGTCCATCCGTCTATCCGTCCCTCCATCCGTCCGATCGTTTATCCGTCCATCCGTTCATCCATCTTTCTGTCCATCCGTCCGTCCGTCCATCCGTCCGTCCGTCCATCCGTCTGTCCTTCCGTCGGTCCATCCGTCCGTCCTTCTGACCGTCCATCCGTCCATCCGTCCGTCCGCCCCTCCATCCGTCCTTCCGTTCATCCGTCCGTCCATCCGTCCGTCCATCCGTCCGTTCATCCGTCCATCCACCTATCCGTCCGTTAGTCCATCCGTCCGTCGGTCCGTCAATCCCTTGGTCCATCCGTCCATCCGTCCATCCGTCCGTCCATCCATCCTTTCGTCCGTCCATCCGTCCTTCCGTCCATCCGTACGTCCTTCCGTCCGTCCATCCGTCCGTCCATCGGTCCATCCGTCCGTCCGCCCCTCCATCCGTCCATCCCTCCATCCGTCCGTCCATCCGCCCGTTCATGCATCCGTGCGTCCATCCGTCCTTCCGTCCATAGTTCCATCCATCCGTCCATCCGTCCATCCCCCCATCCGTCTATCGTTCCATCCGTCGATCCACCCAACTACTCGTCCTTCCGTCCGTCCATCGTTCCATCCGTTCATCCACCCAACCACTCGTCCGCCGATCCGTCCATCCGTTCATCGTTCCATGCGTCCATCCACCCAACCACCCGTCTGCCCATCCGCCCATCCGTCCCTCCGCCCATCCGTCCATCCGTCCATCGTTCCATCCACCCAACCACTCGTCCGCCCATCCGTCCATCGTTCCATCCGTCCATCCACCTAACCACTCGTCCGTCTGTCCGACCGTCCATCCGTCCATCGTTCCATCCGTCCATCCGTCCATCCATCCATCGTTCATCCGTCCATCCACCCAACCACTCGTCCATCCATCCGTCCGTCGTTCCATCCGTCCATCCACCCAACCACCCGTCTGCCCATCCGTCCCTCCGCCCATCCGTCCATCGTTCCTTCCGTCCATCCACCCAACCATTCGTCCGTCCGTCCGTCCATCGTTCCATCCGTCCATCCACCCAACCATTCGTCCGTCCGTCCGACCGTCCATCCGTCGATCGTTCCATCCGTCCATCCGTCCATCGTTCATCCGTCCATCCACCCAACCACTCGTCCATCCATCCGTCCATCGTTCCATCCGTCCATCCACCCAACCACTCGTCCGCTCATCCGTCCATCCGTCCATCGTTCTATCCGTCCATCCACCCAACCACTCGTCCGCCCATCCGTCCATCGTTCCATCCGTCCATCCACCCAACCATTCGTCCGTCCGTCCGTCCATCGTTCTATCCGTCCATCCACCCAACCACTCGTCCGCCCATCCGTCCATCGTTCCATCCGTCCATCCACCCAACCATTCGTCCGTCCATCCGTCCATCGTTCTATCCGTCCATCCACCCAACCACTCTTCCGCCCATCCGTCCATCGTTCCATCCGTCCATCCGTCCATCCGTCCATCGTTCATCCGTCCATCCACCGAACCACTCGTCCATCCATCCGTCCATCGTTCCATCCGTCCATCCACCCAACCACTCGTCCGCTCATCCGTTCATCCGTCCATCGTTCCATCCGTCCATCCACCCAACCACTCGTCCGTCCGTCCGTCCTTCCGTCCATCCGTCCGTCCGTCCATCCGTCCATCCACCGTACCACTCGTCCGTCCATCCGTCCATCCGTCCTTCCGTCCATCCGTCCGTCCGTGCATCCGTCCATCCGCCCATGATTACAAGAGGGTTGTTAGTGACACTCATTGTTCTTTGTTTTAGGGTTGCCCACTGGGTTCTACAGGCATCAAAAGAAGAATATTCTCGTCTCTGCAGTCCGGAAATGTTGATGCTCTGTTCTTTAATCTAGTTGTTTAATACCTTAAATGTATAATACACTGTATTGTGTGAAGTCAGCAAATAAGTTGTATGTTAAGGCTACTATGTATAATGTAATGTACCGTATATGATATTTTATTATGTATATCATATCTTAAATATGATTGTTTGCAGTCAAATATTAAATTCTGTGCCTAAATATAGCTTTCTCTAGGAACAAGTAATAAAGCATATGTTAATTTTAATTTTCTAAAAATCAGTTCATGCTTTAAATTATTAACGCTGCTACTTAGGTTCAAGCAAAGGTTGTTAAAAATCGGTTCATTTGCTTTCAAAGGGGGTGTACAAAAACTGTTAAGTAAATTGAACAAAAATTCTTTAATGAAATTTCTGAAATAATAAAATGAAAAATAAGAAAAGAAAAGATTATGAAAAATCAAAGTGAACGTTTGTCGTGATATTCACACACACACACACACACACACACACACACACACACACACACACACACACACACACACACTTATTCACGTACATTCAGACTTCGCGCATGGGCATTCAAACAACGATCAGTGTTTAACGACAGTGAAATTCTCTTTCTATAATATTTTAAGATTTCCCATGGAAATTTCTGGAAAAATTTTTCTCCGAATTTCTTCAAAATTCTATAACAAGTCCGTTAAACGTCATTGAGCACAAACGGTAAAATAGATGACTTATGTTCCCAAGATATACCATATGAGCTGATGTAAAAGATTCCATAAATGGTTGGTCACACAGGGAATGCTTTTTTTTTTTTTTTTTTTTTTTTATTTTATTTTATTTCCCATTCCTATGAAAATAATAGGTAGGTACTGGTAGTTCCTTCATGACTACGCAATTTGTCTAGCGTACTCCACCGGTGTCTGAGCTGTATTGTTGAACCACATATTAGCTAATTTGTGTACGCATTTAGTCTCCCTCCCTGCCATATTGTGTCTCAAAATCGACTTTGTTATCAAGTGCCATTATTATAAAGGAAGTTTAAATTCCCCGCTAGTGATAGCGAAAGGTGACTTAATTTATAAAATGTGTAGATGTTTATAAGGAAGCTGTAGCAAGAGATAACTTTGTAAAAGTTATCAAATCATCAGCAACACGTAAAGACAAAATGGGAATCCGGAATGTAGAAGTTTGGAAGCAAGGTAAAAGCATGAAAATTCGGCACGAAAAAGATGAAGGTAGAGATGTGCGAGACGAAGATGCAACTATCGCCCAAGATTTATGGGAGACCTCTTGGTGTGAAGGAAGGTGCGAAAGAACTCATTGGGCAGGTAGGAGACCTCTGCCAGCGCGTTGGCGTCATGGACGGCGTCCGGGAACTTTTTAGCGTCCCGAAAGAAAGAGCTGATGCCAGCGTAAAGGAACTGGATGCAAGAGGTGGACGGGATAGCGCGGTTCTTCAGAAGGAGCATCTAGTGCCGAGGAAACAATTACGCCCTTCTCGGAGAACGGACATGTAAGATACATCGGAGACAAAGAGCCAGCAAAGGGACGTCTGCAAGGATCTCTTAGTGGAGTGTGTTGGGGGTAGCCAACCAGGACACGTCGTGAAGGACTGTCAGCAGGAAAGCCTAGAAGCAAGCGAGGAACGAGTAAGGACCTGCTTGGCATGGGCCCACGTAGGAACCGTTGGAGCTATCCCATCACGTGACACTGTGCGCCATGGATAAGATAGTGGAGGACATCGTCGCGGCCGGCAGGATTCAGGGGAAGCGGTGCTGGATACTTATGGACACAAGTGCAGCCGTGACCGTGATCAGACCGGAAGTGGTGGAAGACGTGCCAATGAGGAAACTACAGTTAGCTGTGTGATATAGTAACGGCATTGGCTGATACCTCACTTGTTGAGAATGAGATCTGGCTAGAGCTGACCTTGGGGCAGAGCGTTATAGGTCTGTGGGTATCCTACGCGACGGTGACTGAGGAGGTGACATTGGCAATGGGTGCCTTCAGGAGCCACAAGAGGACGGTCGAGGGTGGGAGGGTCCTGCGAGTTGGTGAAGACGAAATAATGCTCCGGAGCCGCAGCAAACATCTTGAGCTCATCAGTATAACTCTGGCGGAGTTTGCGGTTGAGTCCGCTAGGAGCCAGGTAGCTGTGAAGGTGCACCAGGGAAGTCGACGGTCACGGAAACCCCGTGGGTCGTTTTCACGTTGTGCAGAGGATGACCCGTCAACACATGTGGGTGAAGGGCAACCAGAGGAAGACCCGACACAAAAGGCGAGGCTGCCGCAGAGGTTTCACTCACGATGGCATACATCCATGAACGTCGGCAGATTTTTTTCCAGAGGGGAGGGGCACATGTTGGGAGTTTGCAATCAGATAATATTAATTAATTATTTTGTTGTCAAAATTTATAGTATTTGTTGCGGATAACCGCAATAATTTGTGCTAAATAAAAATTACTCTTTACATAAAAATTAAAATAATAGTTTAATAGTCAGCACACTAAGTTCATTAACCTCCAAGGGGGGTCCGCGGCCCCCCTTGACCCCCTTTGCGACGCCCATGCATACATTGCCCTGCCCGGACCAAGGGGGCAACACCCAATAATGTTGCTAAAGATCATGGCACCTGGAGAAGAGGTTCGATGCCTTAGACTACCGTATCCAGCCCCGAGGAACATCGGGATGGTGCTGGTCGGGAGATCAGCTCTGAGGAGGGAGCAGTGTGATGCCGCCAGACCGGTGCACATCAAAGCGAGCCAAGGGCAAGCTAGCCCACACCACTGGTTGTGAATACGTGACTGACAAAAATTAGCGGGGCGGAACAAAGGGGCTTCGAGAGCGTTCACGAGACTTCTGATTGCCGGCTTGTTTACGGCAAGTTCGAGAAAATGTGTATTTTTGGAGGGAATTCGCCGGCGCTTTACGTGAACTATGAAAGCGAGAAGGTACGTACAGTTTATTTTAGTTCAATCTTGAAGTGAGGGTTTATGAGAAACAGAAAAGTAGTATTTGCGTGAGAGAGCTGTTAGCAGAGTGCATATGTACAGTCGTGATGAGAGAACTTCATGTATAGACAGAGACGTTAGAGACATGGATACGTCGCGTCGAGGTGTTGAAGTGAAGCAGTTTTGGTGAGTGGTGAGTGATTGTATCGTCAACGCGAGCTGTTTGTGAGACAGAGAAAGTAAATAAACACGGAAAAGTGTGTGTCAGTGTTACGAGAAGACAGAACAGCTGTGATTTGTAAGATCACAAGGAACGGCAGCGACGGTAAAAGAGAACTGTGTTTTATGCTTCAGTCTAGAACAGGGGTCTTCAAAATCTGTATCGGCTGATAATATGACGTTATACCACCGTCAGGGGCAAAGCGATAGTAGTCCCCTTCAACCCTCTCTTCTTCAATCAACACGTGTATAAACGTAACCAAGCAGTGGTATACCCCTCATCGATACAAGGCTCTTTCGAAGCAACGAAATCGCAAAGGAAACTTTCTATTCCAAAAGGACTGGAAAGAACAATATTGGCTGGGCCAATAGCTCAGTCGGTAGAGCACCTGCCGTCTGTGCGGGGGTTCTTGGTTTGATTTCCGATTGGAACTTTTTCTTTGTCCAAGGTTATTCCTTCACCTCCCCAGAGTGTTGAGGTAGTAATGAGAACGTGAATGTGTGTGTGTGTGTGTGTGTGTGTGTGTGTGTGTGTGTGTGTGCGCGCGCGCGTGCGTGTGTGTATAATGAGGAGCGTTTTTTCAAAGCTCGATAGATGCAAAATTTTACGAAATTGAGTTATATATAGTATCGGCATAATTTTCACCGTCTGCATCGTTTTGTGAAATCAGATTTTGCAAAAATCGATTCTTGTCCTGTGTAGAAGCTAGGGAATATCAGCAGTTTTTTTCAAAACTCGATAGATGCACTTGCTCAGTTAAAGCAAAGGTCGATAGATAAAACTTTATGATTTTATAATCTAAAGTGTAGCAACCTCAATTCTATGAAATGCATGTTGGCATTGACTACCATCTCACTGTTGCGATTCTTGGAATTCTCAATCATTTCTGCAAGCTTTGTACACTGCTGCTTCGTTGGCAATAACTGCGAACTCAGGTTGTGCGCTTGGATTTCACATTAAGTTCTGCAAGCTTTTTGTTCCATTTATATCCCGCCTTTAACTGCAGAGGTCCTATTGGCAATGGTGTTACTCGTTTAACAGTGGGTTCTTCGGTGTTTGGAGGTTTTTATATGTTGAATTCACACACAAATTCACACTTTCATTCATACTTCCAGACTCAGGGAAGGATGAAGAATAATCTTGGCTGGAGAAAACTTCCTACCCCCCTGCTGGGAATCGAACCCGGGACCCCTTACACAGTAGGCAGGTGCTTCTACAAGCTTTGTTATACTTACATGACATTTTTATTCTTAGTTGAGACACTGCACTGTACTATGCACAATGGACAGGAGCTCAGATTGTGAAACTGTACCAGTCGTAGAATGCGCTGGAGGTAGGAATTGCAAAAACAGGGAAAGGAAATCAAAATGCAAGTCAAGGAAAATTCATACTCCAGCAATTACATGTTCAGATACTCTCGGGTGCACTCCAGGAAATCCTAAAACTAAAGCTTCCAAGGAATCACAGGGGTGTCAAGCATTAGATTGTCTCACCTGGCTAGAAAATTTCACTTATCTGGGAATGCGCCAATGGAAACCAGAGGAGGTGACAGAATATTACAAAAGGGCATTACTGCTGCTATAAATCAAGACATTAAGAAGTACATATGTAGAGAAAGCCACTGTGGAAGAGCAAAACCAAGGAGAGAACTTAATATCAGAAAAATGTGGACGAACTTCTGCAACGAAAGAAGATTAAGAAATCTACCAGTCTGCTCATTGTCAAAATATAAAAACATATTTTACAACTTCTTCAATCTTTCATTCCGTACACCACACACTGACACATGCTCAATGGGACTGATGAAGATTAAGACAGAGGCAGATGTGGAAAAGAGAAATGAACTAAGAACCATGTACAGGCTGCGCAAGCACTAATAAAGCTTAAAGCTTACTTAGGCATATTGTTTGAAATTTCTTTGTGGTATGCAATATGTTTAGTATATAAATAAAACAAAACATATTGTTATTGTGAATGTAGCAGTACTTAGGTCCCAAGGTTATACCTAATAAAATAATCCTTATAAACATGAATATGTTGGTTGTATAATACATTATGTATTATAAAGAGGTGAAAATAAATAAAAAAAAAATAATAAATGCATAAATAAAAAGCAACAAAAACAATAAATGGCAAAAATAACAAAATTTCAGGTCTTAATTTCTCGCTCCCGCAGAAAAGCTTATCAGCATCTATCGGCTTTTGAAAAAACTCCGCATTTTCAAACCCCAAATTTGCATTAGTTAAACTATGCTATTTGTTCCTTTTCACACTCAATGAAACAGTATCAGGAAGGAGAAATGAATGATTAATACAGTTGCTGTGCTAACCAATTAGTATTTCCAATAAATAGAAAAAACCGTTCTTCTCAGAAACGCATTTTGTGCAGATATCGAGTTTTGAAAAAACGCTCCTCTTTTTTAATGTATAAAAGACCTAAAGACTCAAAACCCACTGTACACCAGTTAACACTACTGTAATATGTTCCAAAGTAAAGGCCGCCAGTATCACCATTAGAATTAAAGGTGGGTTATAAGTGGAATAATAATAATAATAATAATAATAATAATAATAATAATAATAATAATAATAATAATAATAATAATAATAATAATAATAATAATAATAATAATAATAATAATAATAATAATAATAATAATAATAATAATAATAATAATAATAATAATAATAATAATAATAACAACAACAACAACAACAACAACAACAACAACAACAACAACAATAATAATAATAATAATAATAATAATAATAATAATAATAATAATAATAATAATAATCATAATAATAATAATAAACAATATTCCGGGTACGCTGTGGGAAAATGTGAAATCTTTGTTGCGTTCGAAAATTTTTATTTGTGTTTACAAGTCTAACATTAAACAATATTACGAACGTTGTCACAAAGACCACAAGCAAGTCACAAGTAGGAAATCTTAAGATATTTTGAAAAAATGCTGTGAAATACCCTTAGAAGTCATTGTATAACCACAATTACAAATTCAGGTTGTGAATTTAAAGACAAGCCTAATTCTGAAGTTACAATTACAAAATAGTATTGGTTTAGATTTATTTGCATAACTTGATATGGCAACATTCCCATCTCTCCCTTAATTTCCTGTGCATATTAGTGCTATGATTGGCTCAACATATATGTCGGTGGGCAATATTTTCTAAACTGAAGATCGTAAATCTAATGCGATTGACATGTGAAAGTGTACGGGCTCTGTTTTACGTCAATACTTGTGAATTAACGTTAGGTGTATGCCAAACTATAACGTTCCAGATGAGGTAAAGAATAAATTGATGAAAAATACAGTAGAAACTCTTTCAGTCTGTATATATGTATTAAGGATACCCATCTGTGAAATTTTCAAAATCTACATTTTTGATTGGATTGATTTGAAATGTTAATATAACAATCACTGTATGGCGAGGAGTACCTGTGCTAAATTTCATACATTTAGTCAGACTAGTTGCTAACATATTAATATTTTATTACATTTTTTTTAGTATTTTATAAATGCTTCCTCATGATGCAATTTTGTTTTGAAAAACTTAATAATTTTCAGCTATGTTCTGTAATAGAATGTTAGCAAATTGATGAGATAATTTCTTAATATTGTTATTAGTTTGGATAAAAATAAATTTTAAAGTTTAAAATCATTATTTTTTTCATTTAAATTTCGAAATCTAAACTTTAATATTTAATTACTCAGCAGTTATTCACGTTATGAAGAAATTATCTCATCATTTCTTTTTAGTATTATTTTTAAGCAGGTACACTAAACTTCATGCATAAGTACTGCAAATTGCATCTTGTGGAGCATTATAAAGAGCAAACAGTGCTAAAAATAAAAGCATGGAAAAACTAAGTTTGAAGTCATGGCAAGGATAATGGAAGTGTATTGGTTTAAATGGACATGACCACTTACAGGTAATCAGTTAGACGGCCACGTGACATAGTTAAAACGGCTGTAAGGCTATAAAAAGCATACCAAAATAAAGCAGATTTATACTATTTGATAAAACAAAAATCCATTTTTTGAAAATTTTTGAAATGTTAAGCCTTTTTTTCACAGATGCGTATCCTTAAGCAGATGCAAATGTAAACGTGTGTTAGAGAAGTTCCTTCACACCGCCACTGCAGCTTTCAAACCCCCTCCTTCGAATCGAGCGTCATTTGCATAGTATGCGTTGCATTACTTGACGTCACCATTCTTGCAATCGCCATGACCATTTTGCCGATGCCTGCTCTAGAAGAAAAATAAAATGACAGAAAAAGTAGTTGAACTTTGTCATTTTGTCACACTGGTGTCAGAAGCGGGGTTTGTCAAATTGTCAATTGTTACATGTAGAACCAAATATTGACATTATGCAGCAAACACTAGCAACCTGGAAAATGTTTTATTTGGAAGAGATTTAAGTAAGTCGTAAGTTTTCTCTTGAGAATATTTCAAGGCTGTTGAATTCTGCAAAACAACTAATTCCATTTGCAGAGGGTAAGAAGCGTCTTTGCAGGCAAAGTTAAACGGGCTATTAAAAGGGCCGATTAACTCCTGTATTGCTTTCGGGTCTCGAAATTTGGAATCGAAAGTGTGACAGTCCCTTAAGAATTATTGTATATTTTGCTAAAAGATTTAAATTTCTGGTAAAAAATGCTAAAATGTATTTCTCAGAAACAGTATGATGGCGTTTATCAAAGTGTCGTTTTGTATTAAAAAGGCTATTTCATGATAAGTGGTATTTTCAAATAAGACATCTCAGCCTGTTTCTTCTTTAAAAAGTCCTCCTTCCATTCATTCTGGAATGCTGAACGTTTGTTTGCCATTGCAAGAGTCTTCGCTGTTGGAGTGAGTGGAGGGGAAATGCTCCGTGTACCGTCACAAACACAAAAAGAAGGGTTTGGGGTGAATCGATAGCGTGGCACGTTGGCTCATAAGAGCAAAGGTTGGACTACGCTCTGGTGATGGTTTGGAGCAATGTACCAGACCCTTTGTGACACATGAGGCGACTATAGCCACGTGCATGTTTCGAGAGCATTGTGAGCGAAATGACCTTTCAAATGTTTGGCGAATAAATGTGCTCCTTAATGAAAAAATCTGACGTGTTGCACTCACATGACTTTCTCTACTCTTGTACTAACCATTCTTATAAACTCTTATTCCTATATCTTCTTCGTGTTAATCGAAATAAACATTTGTACAAATTATTATCTTACTGGGCTGTGAGCGATAGTCAAATATTTTAAAGCTTTGAGATCCCATTCTCTTTGCACGCTTAGCATGTAAAAAATGAACAACGATATTCCATTTCACGAAAGTTTCAAGTTTTCCGAAACTGACACAAATAACAAGGAATATATCCGAAATGATTCACTCTACAAAAAAATTATCCTGACATAAATTGCGTGTTTTAGCGAGATCTACATTTTTTGTGCAGTAAGATTTTGTCTATTCCTTACGGTTTACGAGTTATTCAAAAGTCATCCAGAGTAAACAAGACTACATAGGCTATAGCCACAAAATTCAAAGTATGCATTTCATTTGTCATACAAATATCTTAAACATGTCATTTAAATCAAAATCGCTAGAGCCATTTTCAAGAAAATCAAAATTTGCGAAAAATTTTCCATGGGAAGGGTAGTTTAGGGTGGGGTTATTTCCTTCAAAATCTTCGTGTCGCATCCTTGAAAGACATTGAACATAAATTCTAATTTTGGTTTTTAACCGACTTTTCTTTTTGAGTTATGCTGTCCACACACACACACACACACACACACACACACACACACACACACACACACACACACACACACACACACACACACATCTTTTTCTAAAAATGCTGTTTTTGGATTCAGGGGGTCTCAAAACATATATTTCCGGTGAAATCTCGACATCAAATTTTTGGGTGGAATGCAATACTTTCTCTACTTACCAGAACAGAAAGTAAAAATCAGCCTATAAGTATCCTATCATGTATCAAGAAAAGGGTAAAAGGCATACACGGGGAGGGGGTGACATCTCCGGCCGTGTGACATACGCACAGATATATTGTGACTAAAAGGGTGTAGGGAGGGAACCGCAAGAAGCCACGGGGTTGCAGGCAGACGGGTCATAGAGACACGCTGAACTTCCTAACAAGTGCTGAGATTTCTTCATAACAGCCTCGTCTATAGGAACTTTCACGTCATGAAGGCACAACGGGCTCTTATGGACCACGCTATTCTTATGGAAGAATCAAGTGCGCCGTTGCCAAATTTGCGTGTTTTCAAATGTGACTAAGATAAAGTATGAACATGCATTTCGGTGTAAAATGTGTCGAAGAACACTATGGTATGCACGATAAACTTTTTATACAATTGTACATTTTTTAAAATAATAAAATCTAAAAGTTTGTTGAAAGCAGGTTTTTTAACACCCTTCTCGCTCCTAACGTTTAAACAGGGATTTAAACCGAAATAATTGCAATGAAAAAAATCTGGATTATTCGCTTGCTTTTATAGACCACGTTGGTATTTAGATTATATCAATATGTCTAAACATATATTTTTTAAAAAATAAAGTTTAAAACAAAGTGTTAGGCTTCTTCGTTTATACAGTGGAAAATGTCGTCGCTATCTAATTTTCGTTCTGTGAGTCCACGTAAAAACTTCCAGCGACAAACTTGTCAAGGAAATAACGAAATTATTTTTTATATGAATATAGAACATTTCCAGTAACAAGCCATCCATAAATCACAATTTACCTAAATTTGGATTTGGTTTAAGGGCGCTCAACTTCTAGGTCATCAGCGAATTTACCTAAAGGCAAATGTTTTAGCGCGCAAAGCACACGGCCAACAACACCCGGTTCTCCTGTCTTGCAGATGATGGAAACCAGATGTGTATCAGTTGAAGGGCCGATAAGGGATTGTACTTCAGTGGAGGTTTTCAACAGGTTTCGGGAATTTGAGGTGTGAGCGAGTTTTACAAGTTCTCTGGTAATCGTGTGCAGATAAGTGATCAGTGCGCAATGGATCACAGAAGAAAAAGCAAAGTTATTAAAAGTGGCGAGCGAAAAACAATTCTTAGGGTGTATGATTATTTAAAGGACCCCGGACACAGTGACTCGTTTATTGTTAGTGAACTTTATAAGGCGACTGGTGTAACTAGGCGTACATTTTTTAGATTAAGAAAAGAATGTAAAAAGGGTCCCATCACTACACCGCGGAAAAGAAGGACTTTGAGTCTATTATTTACAGAAATTCTAGGAATACTGACTAGGAGTCATACAGAAAAGACCAGTCGGTGTATGTTCAGAGATTTCAATGAGCATTAGTTCCGTGGTGGAATTGGAGTTGGCCGTTGGCCAGATGCAACAGTCCAATCTCCAATCCTACCACGATAATTGTAGGCCTAAGGTTACTAGTTCACCAATCGTTCCTTGGTGGTCTAAAGAACTAAGCGAACTTAGATATAAGACGAAGTGGTTATATAATAAAGCCAAATGAACAGGTGATTTGACGCTATATAAAGTGACACACACACGCTACAGCGCCACAGTAAGAAAGGCGGAAAGGGATTCATGGAGGGAGCACTGTCGAAATGTCGAGGACATTATTTATTTATTACAATTTCATACTACAACTAAGTGTGGAAACTTATCTACTAGCTTCACTATAATAATTATGTCACGGTTTAGCAGTAATTATTCCATTGAATATATTCTGCCAAGCATTGCATTTTTCACGTAATAACACACATCACTGCACTAAGTTTCAGGTTTAGTCCTTTTTAATGTTCTTGGTACTGCACTGGTATCCAATAACTGAAGCGCAAGAGGGTTTGAATGGTTGTGAAGTCGTTTTTCATGCTTCACTGGCATTGTTCTTATTGCTTCACTAACGGTGTCCATTTTTAGGTCTCTATGGATGTTGTCGTTCCTGATGTAACCTGGTGCATTAACAATACCACGTAGCACTTTATTTTGAAAATTGTGTATAATTTTAATATTTGATTTCTTGGTGCATCCCCAAATCTGTAACCCATACATCCTTACAGGTTTTAATATCTGCTTATACAAGAGCAATTCAATTTGTATATTAAGTTCAGAATATCTCCCTAAGAGCCAATACATTTTTGTATGCTTTATGTCAAGTTCTTTTTTCTTTTCAACATACCTTCCATTTCAACTTAGCATCAAGTGTAATGTCCAAACACTTGGCCTGGTTTGCATGTGGGATTCTTTGTTCATAATCACAGGTAGGTTTTTCATTTTTGTATTTGTAAAATTAACATGAGTAGATTTTGTTTCGTTAAGTTTAATGTCATTATTTAATCCAAGCGTTGACTTCATTCACTACAATTTGAAGCTTATTGATTGTTGCTTCTTCTGTTTCTCCAACAGCTAGAATGCCGGTGTCATCAGCAAAGGTGGCCATTGTCGTTTCCGGATTTTGTGGAATATCATTCATATACAGCAAGCACAATATCGGTCGAAGGATACTTCTTTGCGGGACTCCCGCAGTAGTTTCCTTAAACCCTGAATATTCATTTCCATGTTTAACTCGAAACAACCTATCTGAGAAATATGATTGTAATATTCCACAGTATTGCTTTGGTAAATTACGTTGCAGCTTATGGTTTAACCCGGCATGCCATACCTTATCAAAAGCTTGGGTGCATGTGCTGGGCTACAAGCACCGTGTTGCCTCAGTTCGTGCTTCGCAGTGGTAGCGGCCGGTTTGTCTTCCTTAGCAGTGGCGGTCCGTACTTCATTGTCAGTATGATATGGAAGGGCACTCATTAAAGCGAAGGACACCCACGCCGACACATTATTTCAATCCCGAATGGGAAGCTGAGTACTTCATGGAATGTGGCGGTGGTGCTATTTGTTTAATTTGCCAGAAAGAATTGCAAGTAGTGAAACGATTAAATCTTCAGCGACATTTTAATACATTGCATGCTAATGATTATTCGGCCCTAGAAAAAAAGAATGCACTCCAGAGATACAAAAGCTCAGAGAAAAGATCACATCGCAGGAAAAGGAACTGGAAGCAGGGGATGGCGGAATGGCAGAAACCTGAGTTTATGTGAGTTACGAAATAGCACTAGAAATTGCCACATCTTTTATTAGTTTTTCTGATGGTCCACTTATTAAACGATGTATATTTATAGCTGCAAGTAAATTCACCCCTGTCAGTGTTCACCAGTTCGAGAGTATCAGTCTGTCACCTCATACTATTTCACGCAGACTTCAAGATTTGGTGGACAACATTTACGCACAACTTTTTGAAAGAGCAAGAGAATTTGTTGCATTCTCTATTGCAATTGATGAGAGCACTGAGTTATCAAGTATGGCTCAATTATATATTTTTATTCGTGGAGTAGGTAAATTAAAATTTGGAAGTTGTGGAAGAAATATTAGATCTTGTGCCAAAAAGGCACAGCAACAGGATCAGACATTCTGAATTCTGTAGTAGAAGTTGTGGAGAATGCAGGAATTCCATGGGATACACTCATATCGATAGCTACCGATGGTGCCTCAGCTATGGTTGGTTCGCACAACGGATTTGTGACCCTCCTGAAACATAAACTAGCAAAAGAAATAACAGCAGTTTTCTGCATAGTTCATCAGGAGAACTTATGTGCCAAAACACTGAATGTAAACAATGTAATGAGTCTGGCTGTGAAGATTGTAACAAACACGGTCTAAAACACATATAATTTAAAAGCTTCTTAGAAGATTTGAAGTATGAGTATGCTGATATACCGTATCATATAGCAGTTAGGTGGCTCAGTCGAGGCAAGATTTTAAGCAGATTCTTTGAATTATTGGATGAGATACGTTTGCTCATGGAAATGTGCGGAGAACCAATTGAAGAGCTCACGAATGCTAAGTGGAAATGTGATCTTCCATTTATGACCAATATAAGTGAACATTTGAATACTTTGAATGTTTTACTCCAAGGGAAAATCAAATTAATCACAGATATGTTCTGTAGCATTGAAGCTTTTAAAAATATACTCTCATTATGGGAACTTCAACTGTCAAATGGTGATCCTTGTCATGTTCTCAGGTTGGAAAGTGTGATCCGTGATTGTGATTCCCTAGAAGTGGGATGTTAATTTGAAAATCTGCACATACTTTCCCGTGCGTTTGATGAAAGATTTCACGATCTCACGGGCTAGAAAATGAATTTTGATTTATTCACTATACCATTTAGAATGAAGATTGATGATACTCCCAAAGATGTTCATCTGGAGCTTATCACCTTGAAATGTGACATTGAGTTAGCTGACAGTTACAGAAACAGAGGAGGTTTGCTAGATTTCTACAGGAGATTTCCTAAATTAAGATTCCCTTAATTACACAGGCGTGCGACATCTATGGTTGCAATGTTTGGTTCGACCTATGTATGTGAATCCTTATTTTCAGCTATGGAACGCATTAAAAACCCTCAGAGAGCCAACATCAGTGAGCATAACTTGAAGTGTGCATTAAGGGTCCAGAGCTGTGTTTCATTGTCTCCAAATGTGGCGAATATTGTGAAAACCAAAAGATGTCAGAAGGCAGGAATGTCTACCGAAAACTGAATGTATAAACTTCTTAATTCAAACGTGCACATTCGTTTAATATGAATTATTCTGTGTAATATTTGCACTGTATAGTAAATATTATTCTATTTTATATTTTTCAATTGCTTCAGGATCAAAATTGTGCTAATTTCCACAAAGTACTGTTTCGTTCTTATAGTTAAAAATATTGCTTTTATCTGCCATCATTTGGTTGTATAGGATTGAAGGCTATAATAACCTTACTGGTATTGGGTTGTTTTATCTATAATGTAATTACAAGTACCAGAGAGATATTAAACCACGTATTAAACAGTTTCTGGATTGTTCCTTCACTACTACCCTGTTCTTAATTATTTAATGGTAACGCAAGTGCAGATTACGGAACGCCACTGCGCGAGGTAGTGATCGGCATATCTCCCTAGCACTCGCCAGCAACGACCAGGCACGCCGGCACCGTGCGAACTGTATAGGCACGCCGTGCATGTCAGTTGGCGGTCCCTGTCCTAGACATAGTACTAGAAAGGCAAGCCAGCGCCCGCGTCTCGCTCAAAGTATATAACGAGCTATCGTCAGACCTCCTACCTGTCCTAATAAAACTAGAAGGCCCTCCCCGGAGGGTGCCACTCAGACCGAGGCGAAATTATAACAAAGCCACCTGGGACACCTTTGTATAAAACGTAGATGTCCAAATGTCGCACATTAAAGTTGACTCAATTGAGGACATAGATACTGCTAAAAGGTGGAAAAGCCAATCCAATATGCCACAATGGTAGCACTTCCACTACAGTGGCAAAAGAAAACAAACACACTCCTGCCTGTAGACATACAACGTCTCACCAAACAAAGAAATAGAACCAGGTGACAATGGCAGCAGAACCGACATCCAACCCTACAGAATCAACTCAGAACCCTGAACCAACAACCTCGTGTGCACACAGCCACTGTTATATCCAACCAGGGGAACGACGCCTTACAGTCGCTAAACCCGGGTAACAACACAGTGTGGCGAATAGCCAGATGTCTTCCTCGGGAAAAGATCTCCATCCCCCCTCTTCACGTGGGCCAACATATTGCCACCACGGATGAAGAGAAAGCAGAGGTACTAGCGGGTGCACTAGAAAATACGCTTAAACCTAACATAGCACCATCATACTCAGTATTCGTAAATGAAACCGAGACTATAGTTCAAAACATACACGTAAAGCAAACACACGACCGAATCAGAAAAACGCATGCCTGCAAAATTAAATGGATAATTAGACATCTACCGAAAAGAAAAACACCAGGGCCAGACCAAATCCCAAACATTGCGCTGCAACACTTACCCGCTAGCGCACTAGAAATTCTAACGAAACTATTCAACCTCTGCCTTTTACACGGCTGTTTTCCTGATAGGTGGAAAACAGCAAATGTACTACACTTCCCGAAGAAAGGTGGGGGGGGGGGAACGTGGACCCACAAAATTATCGGCCTATCAGCCTGCTCAATACGATGAGCAAACTTCTTGAAAAAGTAATTCTAAAGCGCTTTAATGCATTTACTATAAAACATATTTTAATTCCCGAACAGTTTCGCTTCCGAGCCAACCATTCAACCACGCTGCAATTCCTGCGCGCCACCGAGTACATTACGAAAGGCTTCAGTTTCAGAAAGTCAACGGGAGTCGTTCTACTGGACATAGAACGTGCCTTCGACCGCGTGTGGCATGCAAGATTGTTACGAAAAATAATAATCATTAAATTCCCGGACACAATGGTTAAGCTAACAGCAAACTACTTGCGCGAGCGTTCCTTCTCCTCGTTAGCGAACGATGCAAAGTCCACACCTCGCCCGATACTGGCGGGTGTCCCTCAGGGTAGTATACTCGGGCCGCTTTTATTTAACATCTATATAAATGACATACCAAAAAGCGCAAACTCAACTTATCTTCTGTATGCCGACAGTTAGACGATTATGACGCAATCTGGTAAACCTGCATTCACACGCAGAAACCTCCAGACATCACTGGACCAACTGGAACCCTGGCTCGCCCAATGGCGAATCAAAGTTAATGCCGCTAAAAGGAAAGTTATATGTTTACAAAACGTAAAAAGCACTACCATCCGAGGCATGGACTGCAACCACTAAAGCTCTTTAACAAGGACATCACCTGGACCAATAAAGTAACATATTTAGGCCTAGTGATGGATCCTGGTTTCACCTGGCGCCCTCACATAGGGGAAGTGCGCAGAAAAGCCTATGCTCAATTGAACAAGCTATATCCATTAATTAACTACAGTAACATGGGCTTAACACTTTATAAAACTCTTACACGGCCCATACTGACGTACACGGCGAAATCACATATTCATACATAGCACCATCCAAACAACTGCATGAAGATTTACACAATCGCACGATAGAACAATTCATTAAGAAGCTAGCTTTCGATTTATAGAATAAAATCCCATCACACCACAATACACTCATCACTGCACTTGGAAAATACGAAACGACTATTGACAAGAGACCACAATCCAGACATAGACAATGCCAAAAACCATTTCCTTGACAATCTCATACAGTAATTTAATCCACTGACTTTGTTTCTAAGTTACAGACATCCCACGTGACGTCCATCTCCTACAGCGCCCTCCAAGACCTTGTGCTAGCTAGCCAAGGTGGACCCAGGGGAGAGGGCCCCCTTGAGTGTCACACGGCGTGCCGCGGACACTGGGCACATGGTGAGTATGGACACCATGACGACCTGGCGACACCTGGACCTGAAAACAACGCTCAAGCACAGACACGGCTCCCAATGAGGACGCCAAGTACTGACAAGCTCCCACTGTGGACGCCAAGTACAGACACAGCTCCCACTGTGGACGCCTAGCACCGACACGGCGCCCACTAAGGACGCCAAACCTAGAATAAGTAGAACAACTCTATCAATTCCATTATCACTATCACCCTCAACTCCCCAGGCTATAGCCAGGACTTGATAATGACTAGAGCCCGGATTTTTATGTAATTACATATTTTAAATCCTGCATCATATTTCAATGAGAAGTAAAAATGTTGGCGAATTACGTCATTTGGGACTACTTTACAAATTTTTATTTTGCATATTTTTACATATTTTGCACGTTTCTACATATTTTAACGACGTTACATAAAACGTACATATTTTCTGGGTTTCGTTACATTTTTGTTATTTTTTTTAAAAAAGATTGTGGTCACATTATAAACTACTGTTTTTACAAGTTTTGCTGAAAGCAACAAAAATCAATGTGCGAAATAGGATGCAAGTTAAATTAAGAATGCTATAATAACCGCCTCGTTCTGATTGTTGTCCGTTTATATCAAAGCTGGTGCCGCTCGACAATGTTGACCTCCAGTGTCACGTTTCTCGTAGCGCTTTGGGGATTTACAAGAACTGGAGAAATTGATTGTTACCATTGTCGCGGTGGTCAGCATCTTGTAATAATATAATAAGTGCGAGGAAACAAAGTGAGCCGCTGGACAATCATCAATATAGCGAGGCTATAATACTGCAGTTATATAATTTCTTGCAAATCTTAGTAAAATGGTACCAGTTGCGCCCTCGCTATCCTGTAAATTGAATTCATGGGTGAAATTAGATAGCGCCTTTACAATCGACGGAAAAGTAATAGTCTGTCAAGCATGCGGTAAAAGAATTGGCTGTTCCATGAAATCTCAATTGGAACAACATATCAAAAGTGTTCTTCGCATACGCAACAGACACCTACAGTCTTCTAGAAAGAAAGTTCTGTTGACACAAATGCAACAGGAACTGTCCGGAAATGATTTTTAAAGACTTGTGCAGTGCAATGGTTGCAGCTAATATTTCGTGGCATTAACTTCAAATTCCTCTATTTCCCTCCTTTCTAAAAAAAGATTTCAAGAAAGTTATTCCAGATGAATCTACTCTGAGGAAAAGGTATTTTCATGTGTGTTATGGAGAAGCAGTTGCTCATATACGGAATGAAATTGGAGACTCCTGTATTTGGTTTGCCATCGATGAAACTACAGATGACATGGGTCGGTACATAGCAAATTTAGTAGTAGGAAAACTAGATTCCGAAAGTCCTTCTAACCTTAGGAGACAAACAATGGCCCCTGAAAATATGGAGAAGTATATGGTTATTCACTGTACGTTGAAAGAAGCAAAAGACTCAAAATGAAAATGCCCGGTTGTTCATTGTATGTCAAGAGATAGAAAACTGAAAATGCATCTTCATTATAACATTTAATTATTTTGGATTCATTGTTTCACTCATTGATAAATTGGTTCAGTATTTCAACATTGCGTCAACATTATTTAAGTAAAATGATTATGTGAAATGAGTAAGTTTAATAAACATAATCCAAAACACATATTTTTATTTCGTGATCACCTACTTGAACATAAATTTTAGTTAAATTCTGCATACAACAAAATATTTTCCCTATAATTAATTCTATATTTAAGACATTTTAACTAATTGTAATTCATTTATGTACTTACAGACCCATCAAATTACAAAATTCTGGGTTAATTTGAAGTCTGCATTTAGATTTGAGGTTGTAATCTTAGCATTTAGATTATTACATAATTTTACATATTTTGTTGATATTACATATTTCATAACATATTTTGATGTTTTTTGTTACATAAATATGTACATATTTCGCACCTTGATACTAATTAAGCCTAAGCCCTCGAGCTCATTGAATACTGAGTTTTGAGGAAAGAGATTGCTCCAATTCCGAGAAACATTCAGCAAGTTCATCTTTCCTTTCGTAAATAACGTTTACGATTCTAGATTTAAAATTCCATCGTGTTGATGAGCCACTGGGAATTCTCTTGGAAACGATTGATTCTAGAGCAGCAACTCGTTGGGGAGACCTAGAAACGTATGCTGGAAATGCCGAAAGTGTACTGGAAAAAATCGTAGCAGTTCGATTTTGCGACGCAGCACGTTCCATCACCAGATTTAATTGGTGTGCGTAGCAATGAATATAATGAACATAAGGATATTGTTGCTTTATTTTAGCTTGAACGCCGCCAGTTTTACCGCTCATAGCAGACGGTCGCTCCGTCGTATGTCTGTGCAATGAATTTGCTTCTATTACCCTTCAAAATATTATTTACATCCCCTAAAATACATTCCGCAATGGCATCGACATTTTGTCCATCGGAGTTAAAAGAATCCCCAGAATCGTTCTTCTGGACATCCATCAATTTCATATCTGAACACTAAAACTAATTGCGTGTGCTCAGAGACGTCTGTTGCCTCATCTGACATTACTGAGACATAATCTGCATTGTCAATTTCCGTTGACATTGCTTCACGGCAGACTTCGAGCATGCAGTCCAACAGCTCGTTCTGTATAGTTTTCGAAGTTCCTTTGAAAACTTTATTCGACTCCATATGATACTTCACTGCATTGTCAATGCTGCTGATAAGGTCTATGAGTCCTTAAATAACTCCAGGATTTTCTAATTCTGATGATTCATCATGCCCCCTGAGGGCAAGCTTGAAGGCACCGCAAAACTTAATGCAGACTATTATCCTAGATAAAATGTGTCTATTTTTTTCTACCTGCTGGTTGTGTTTTATAATACTCTCTTGGTAGGCTCTGCTTAATGTTGTGGCAATATTAACTGTTCCAAGCATGGAGAGATCCAACGCATTGTTGATATGTTTCTTATTTTCACCATGCAATTTTAGTTAAAATGGCCGAGATCTTTTAACACCAGTTTTACTAAATGCATCACTATTTCCAAAAAGAAGGCAAGGAAAGCAGAACAGGGCATTTCTAATATCGAGCAATTCCGCGTGTGACTAACTGACATTTACACTACATTTTCTTCTTAAAATGTCTGTCTAATGGTCAATATAGGTGTAAAAATGTTATTTTAACGACACACGATGACAGAGAATACATTGGCGGTTGTGATAGGAAATATAAAAACCTTAAAAAGTGAAACAATTATTTAATAATGAGCGCTAAACTTTTCGTGACTAACTGACATTTTTGTCAACTGCAGGTCCAACTTCAAACGTTTGTCCTCCGTTTTCTCTGAAAGTTTTCTTATTTGATTTGTTCTGAAAAATCACTTGAGAGAGGAACTTCTAAGCTTTCAAATGACCTGAAAAAAGGTTTGGCATGTTATTCTCATCTGGAGATATTTATTCAAAGGTCAGCGTGACTAACTGACATGAGTTTGTGACTAACTGACATTTGCGAAAATTGTAATACCTTGTCTTTGTTTTACATGGTATAACATATGGTAAATCAGAGTGATACGTATTATACGTTACATACATGTAATACATACGCATTTATTATTTTGAGAAGAATCATATCCTTTGGAGAAGCATTAATGTCATTCAATATAAACAGATGTTGACAGCTCTCATTTCTTATCACAGTTACATCATTGCAAGTATAAAAAGCTGACTCAAAACCATAACAAAGACGACACATGAGAGCACACAGCATACATCACATACCTGTAACACTAGTTACTGGATTGGACTCCTTATAGTGCAGGAACGCTAGATGCAGTAGCCCCGTAGTGCACGCGTATATCACTACACTGTTTTTATTTCCGAAAGTTGTGCATCATTCTGACACTTTCCGCACATGAAAGAAAAGCATATTCCACAACATTTAAACCTAATACGTTCACATAATGAACCCGCTGAGTGGACGGCATAGGTGAAATACGTTCAAATCTTTTGTCGAGAAATTCTTTTGCTTCTTCAATTTCAGGCAGAGAAACTTCAAGAACACATATTTTGGTTTTCTTTCTAACAGTATTAACAAATTCTTCAGCACTCTGAATCCTGCTTTCTGCTTTCGCAGCTGTCCATGCGATCCTCTTCACTTGTCTTCCAATCGCATCAACTGCCCCCTTTCCGTGACAGGATTCGAAGAAGTGCCATTCAATTTGGATTCCAAATACTTCGGAAAGATATGTCACATGGCTCAATGTGTATTTCTGCTTAAAATGACAAGCAGCTCCATCAGAAAACACTTTCACAAGTTCAAGATTCGGAACAATATCCAATATTTCCGAAAATATATTCCTTAAGCAAATATCAACTCCATATTTGTCATGCGATACATAACCAGACACCAAAAGATTGTTTCTGAATTTCACCAATATCTTCTTTCCTATACCAGGCAACAGCAGTAAATATTGAGATCTATGTATTGTTCCAGTGGGCAGCTCCTTGCATGTGCAGTTCTCAAAGAAGTCTATCTGTATCACAGCTTCACTAATTGCAACATTTTCCCGAGCCTTCTTAAAGGCCTCGGATTGCTGTCTTTTTACATAAACGTGATTTAGGAAACGTGGCAGGCAATTGGTCAGTTCTTCAATGCAGTCTTTTACAGACCCATTTTAACTTCTATTTCCATTCTTCCATTACGTGAATTCCACAGCTTCCATTCGCATGGAGAATTAGCAAGTTTATCCGAAATGTCTGCTCCACTCAATCCCGGGCACTTGGAGCATCCTCCCTGCACACATTCACTCGATTTCTGATCACAAACCACTTGTGCTATGAACTTACGAAATTCAGTTTCAGTGAGTACGTGATTTTTATACAATGCTTTGAGAAGAAACTTCGTATTTTCATGTATAATGCATGTGCACACATTATGTGGGATCTGACTTTGAAGACGCACGTGAGCAGGGCGTAATTCAGCGAATTTTGTCAACCCCACGGACGTTTCTACTCGGTCTTGTAGAAAGAGTGCATGTGCTTCTTTCAATGTTACTACTAGATACCTAATGCGAACTTCTTTTGTTTTTCCCTGAACATGGATTTCAATAAAATCATCTCTTCCAGGAGCTTGGTAAGATATTGAATCATCCTGATAGAACTTGATGATTGAACTTTTAAGTTCCTCGATAGTTGTTTTCCTGATACCGGGACAGAATGCTTTGGTTTTACAACACGTAATCCCTCTTCAACTGCTAACTTACGAATCATTTCTTTTCTTTTACGTGGAGATTGCGGCAATGCTTCCTCAACACGTTTTCTGCACTTTCCGAAATACCGTTTGCTTTTGAAAGCGGTTGATGTTGATGGAGTATCCTTATCAATCCCTTCTTGGTCTCTTATCTTCTGTCTTGCCCGCTGTGCTTGCTTATATCTCCTATATTCACCTTTGAGGTGTTCTCTTCCTTGTTTTGTTTGTTTCAGTATTTCTCTTCCTTTCCTCATAGTCACTTTTATTTTTTCCCTCCATTGTGCATAACTGCCTTGCTCCTTCAGACGTAGTTTGTATATACACTGTCTTTGGGCTGGTGTTTTAGCCATGGAGTCAGAAACGGACTGATACGTCTATCCTGACTGAAGTCTCACAAGCACTGTACGCGTATGACGACCACGGGATGCCCGCACTAACTGTCCGTTAGTCACGTGTTTTGTGGGAAAACTAATGACTATAGAGGAAAACTTTCTGATACTTTTTTATTTGTTATATTGTAATGACGCAGAATTAAAAAGGATATTTATTTCAGTCTATTACTTTTCCCTCCAGAGGACTTTATCCTTATTTACCGTGACTAACTGGCATTGACACACAGTAATAATTAAAGACGCTCTAAGGATTATTTATAAATGTCGAAAATTATTAGCCATATACGCGTTTCGAAGACGAAGAGTCATTGTGTGATGTACAGAACAAACAAATTAAAACAGTTGTACATAGCTCCTGAAATATTGATATGAAAATCACCGTTATTCGCGCTTATTTTTAGTGTTTTGGAAATATATGGGTAAGAAGTGAAATTTGAACCCATATTCACGTTAAAAACATTTATTTTTTACTTCATAAGATACTTTGGAGTATCTAGCATCATCTTTCCTCAGTAAAAAAAGTGAAACATTAATTTCAAATTTTAACACTCAGTATGACATGTTCGCGGAATTGCTCTATCACAGCCACAAATCCAGTTACATGCGTCATATGCTTTCCTATTGAACTGGCGTGTATATTCCCGATTGCCCGCGCCTTTCGCTTTTTGTGTTAGGCATAAGTTGGGGACTGGCCTACCTAATTGTTTAATTGTATTTTATCTTCTATAGATATAGAAGAAAATGATGTTTTAAATTAACTATCAACTGAATTCATGTCTGTTCATTATTGTCTAAAACTGTCACTCACCTCGGAAACTGAAAAACACAACGCTTAACTAGACATAAAAATACTGCATCCACTGTACTTTCCACTGGGAAAGGTAAGAAATATATCGGACGGTGAATGAATGAATGAATGAATGAATGAATGAATGATGGGTGAAATGATGCTCAAATGAGCCCGAGGTCTATGGAGCTTTAAGTTACCCGACACTCGTCTGCTCAGAATAAGGGAAAACCTCGGAGAAAAACCTTACCCGGATAACTTACCCTAAGCGAGATTCGAACTCGCGATCTCTTGAACGTAAGGCAGACACGCTAACCATCACGCTATCGAGGCGGGCAACATCCTCAGTGGTGTGACCGTATACTCTGGTAGTCTTGGCGACGACTGATACGGAGTCGTTTGGTTTCACAGGTTTTATACACTTAGCATGTGTGTGCGTTTCAGGGTACGTGTATACGTAATACTCGCTGACAGGCTGGCCGACTCACTCACGTAACCAAAAACTAACTGTACACGACGACTAACTCTAACTGAACTAATTCTAAACTGACTCAATTCGAACTAACTGAACTACTGACTATCTGTCCTATTTATACTGGAGCCGATGTCACGTGACCTTCGAGAACCCTTCATATACACGTGCAATGATGACTCAGCGGAACTTCCGGGAAGCTTCTGGACACTATTGGTGTTATCGCGTTGTTCGATTACATGCACACAGACACTATTTGCCCTGTAGTCTCAGATCTTTCTTTTGTGTTTAACCACCATTATTACAGTCACGTACACACACAACCGCTCTCCGTATCCGTGGTTACACTTTCCCCCCTCGTCCGTATACTGTTGTACGACCAATGTCACAATATGTTGCAGTATCTTTCTTGATGTGACCCAGACCTTTGATAAGGTATGGTATGGGTTAAACATGAAGTGAGTATCAGACTTCAAGGAAATATGTGCAGGGGTACCACAAGAAAGTGCCCTATGATCAATATTGTATATGTTGTACACAAATCATGTACCACAAAATCAGGAAACAACAATAACCACTTTTGCTGATGATACTGCTATTATGGCTGTTGGGGAAATTGAAGAAGTAGCAACCAGTAAACCTCAAACTCCAGTAAATAAAGTTAATGTCTGGAATGAAAGGTGGTGTATTGAACTTAATGAGACAAAATTCATTCGTGTAAATTTCACAAATAGAAAAGTAATAAAGTTACAGTTCGTGTGGTTTATGTTGAAACACGGGAATTAGAGAGAGAGCGCACTACTGCCCGCGCTGCTCTGGGTACTCCATAGCTGCCTAATCTCATTTCGCATCAGTTCCATGCAACATGCAACGGTGCGATTGACTGCCTGACTATATCGTAGCTATAAGAGAGCAGCGCTTTAAGAACTGCTGTTAGATAGCGGCAGTGTAGAGATCCCGTCCATGAAGGGTTCCTAGGAGGGTCCCGGTAAGCTGCTAAGATCTTCGGCTTCATGGATATCGGATACTGGATCACATCCGCATTCTTCACACGCATCTTCCGATTCAGAGTCACTGTTTTCTAAATTTATGATGAAACTGTCCAACATATCGTCCATTAATCCGTCTTTTTCTCGATACATTTCTTCTACGCGCTTCACATGCTCACAGGCAGCTTTCCAATTTTTGGGAGTAACGTTTAGTACTGCATTGTGGAAGATCTCACTTACGTCTCGTTCTTTGAATGTCACATTACGTTTCGTCACATCTGCTTTGATCTGTGCCCATATTAGCTCGATAGCATTCATATCACAATGATAAGGAGGCAGGCGAACTACGGTATGGCCATTTAATTCTGCTATGGAGTCTATTGTATACCGTTTGAACTTCTCTTTTTCTCTCTTAATTATGTCGCACAACACTGGTTTTGGTGTTCGTTCGTCGTAGTCGATTCCGCGATTCTTCAACCATTCTTGCATTACACTCTTTAGGGAATTCGACACTGGTGCTTTGTTTATTTCCACGGAATGAAAGGGTGCATTATCCATTATAATAACTCTCTGTTCTGGGATGTTCGGCAGGAGCTGGTTAGTAAACCATTGCTTGAATACATCTCCATCCATTTCCTCGTGGTAATCCTTAGTGGATTTCGATTTAAACACTAGTAGTGTATTAGGGAAATCCACTAGATGTTCCAGCATGCACAACAATGAATCTAGAACCCTTTCCCAATGGCACACGCAAAGGGTGTTCCAGTTCGTTAATTGCGGAAATCCATATTTTCCCTTTTGACTGATTGACGTTCACCCAAGTTTCGTCCAAGTAGATAAGGGGCTGCCCAGTATTTCGCAGATGCTGCATTTGCCGTAAAAACTGAAATCGTTTCACCAAGACATCGGCTTTCTCCATAAGGAGTTTGCGTCCTAGATTGTTCCTTGCATAACGAAATCCCGTGCTCTTCATTATCTCACGTAAAGCCCACCTGCTTCCACTGAAAATATCTGCCTCTTTTAATGCTTGTAGAATGTCATTTGAACTGGGTAAGAAATGCGATGTGTACAACCTATATAAATTGTACTACGAATAGCTGCCTTTGTAGATGAATCGACTGCTGTGCTTGTTGGTTGTCTGTTTGGTCGTTTCCTTCCTGGTGTTCTAACAACACTCCCGTTTTCGTCTGCTTTCTTCTTTTCTTGCAAAATTCTATATATGGAAGTGCGAGATACACCAGAAGCTGCGGCGGTTCTTTCCATGATCTTTGTCACGGATATTGTTGGTTTACCCGATGTTAACGCCTCCAGTTCATCAGCAAAAACTTTATGTACCAAACATACAATTTCCCGTGCATCAGACTGAAGAGGTTTCCCCTTTTTTCCAACACCAGCTTGGAACAATGCGATTGCCAACACAATGAGCAGGACTAAACACATCACCAGCATTTCCATATTTCACTGTCAACATTAAGGGCTATGTGCACATAAGCAGCCTGTACACTCGTCGAAACACGTATTACCGACGGACGCAGACTAGGCAGTCGCGGATAGCCTCGGCGATGTGTTGTCATCCCTCCCCTATCACAGGGAGGGGTAGTGCTAAGTAGGTAATGTTCCAACTTAGACCAGACGGACTGTAACTGTATTTATAAACAAATAATTCCATATGCAAACGAAGCTGAGTACTTGGGCATGACACTTGATGCTAAGCTAACATGGAAGGCTCATGTTAAAAAGAAAAAAGAACTTAACATAAGGTTTAGAAAAATGTATTGGTTGCTAGGAAGACATTCTCAATTCACTATACATAATAAACTGCTTTTATGTAAGGAGTTATTAAAACCTATTTGGATGTATGGTTTGCAGATCTGTGGTTACACCAAGAAATCTAACATTAAGATTATACAAACTTTTCAAAATAAAGTACTACATTGTATCGCTAATGCACAATGGTACATCAGGAACAACAACATCAATAGGGATTTAAACCTGGATACCGTCAATGAAGAAATAAGAACCTGGCAATGAAGCATGAAAAGCGACTTCACAGCCATTCAAACCTTGTTGTGCTTCAACTATTGGATACCAATGCTGTATCAAGAAGATTAAAATGGACAAAGCCTGAAGACTTAGTGCAGTGATGTATATTTTTGCATAAAAAAGGCACATAGCAGAATATATTCATTGGAATATATTATTGCCAAACAGTGACTCATTATGATAGTGAGGCTGCTACATAAGTATTGTGTTTAGTTCTAGTATGAATGTAATATTTTTAGCATCCTAATAAAAACTCCAAATAGTGATTCAAATAATCAGCATTTTTTAAAAACTGTGACTACCAGATTATGTGACACAGAAACTGCATTACATCTTCAGTTGGATGAGATTTATTTAAATCCAAACTTTCAGTACAAATGTGGAGTGGTTACTGCTGGTATTGCAGTATGCATCGTTTTGTAACGATGCAGTGGAGACAGTACAATCTATCCTTGCATTGCCAACATGCAGCAGTATGAAAGAAATCGTCACTCTTTATCTGGTGAAGAATATTTCTGGTCAGGAACTCTATGAAAGAACTCAAGTCAGATTTGATATTTCCTTGAAACATAACAGTTATAAGAATCTGTGTGATAACAATTCTGTAAATAGAGATTTATATCTTAAACTTACTACAGAATCAAACAGCAACCTACACTCTGATTTCCATAGAACTAGTGGTGTTAATATCAAGATTTTTATCTTTTTGACATGTTAACTTACTTGGGAATGTGAGAAACAAACTAACTAAATTTGCGTGATGGTGACAAAGTGTTTGTCTCCCTCATTTGATCTTGAATCTAGAGAAATATTTCAGGCTAAATTTGTTTATTTGAGAAATTTTTATACCTTGGATAGCAGCTCTTCATCGTTGGTTAAACCAGCTCTGAATTGAACTACGAAACAGTGTACCCAAATAGTGTGGGGTGACAAAACATAAATGTGGTAATGAATTTTTTTAATGAAGCCACAATGACTCCTTTGACATGCTTCAACACTGAGAGACAACTATAGAATTTTTGAACATCAATAGTGCTTGGTAGTCAATTGTAAATGTCAGGCATTCAGTTGATGCAATTGTAAACGATGAGTCAAGGGTGCAGTATCTAAATATATTTTTACAGTGACTTATAAAATGGGAGCTGCTAAATAAGAGATCACCCTCAAAATAAACACACACTGCGCTCTTGTCATAGTACCGAGACACTCATCGGATTAATAAGCTTCTGTCATACACATTTTGAAATTCAATACATATTAACCGCAAAGTTAATATGTGACCGTGAAGGGGGATTTGTTATATATAGGTATCTGCCGGGTGCTAATTATTAGCACAATTAACTGCATCTGAAATAAAGAACGGGAAAACAGAGCTTGCTAGGATTACCATCTTGTTTGGTAATTCACATTTTTGCCCTGAAATTATGAATGAACTGTTTCAAAATTTCAAAATACAGTTATTAATAATAAAGGAGGCATTATCATTGGAGACATAGACAAAGACTGAAAAAATCAATTTCATAGCCGGGTTTTGAACCACAGATCTTTCGGTCCCCGCCCAGCTGCTCCAACTGCCAAGCCACCATGGCAAAATACCGGCATGATACCAATTCTCCAGAACACTGGAGCAGCCTGGCGGAGGTTCTAAGATTAACAGTTCAAATCCTGGCTGTAGCACTGAATTTTTCAGTCTGATCCTACCTTTTCAATCTTTGTCCTAGATACAGCTGGTGTGAGAGAACAATTAATTGCCAAGACATTAGTGAATTTCTTGGAAACAATGACTTTGAAGAATTCTCTCTTCATAGTACTGACATTAAGACCTTGATGATGGATGCTCCAGTATTTTTATATGTAGCTAGTTATGCAGCACACAGTTATAAAATGCTGTTATCCTGTAGCCATTGCACTGAGTAGTTAAATCTCGCAGATGCAACAGCTTATACTTTGAAAATAGTAACACAGCAGTAACAGGTCTGTCAACGAGTGTATTGAGCCTTTGGTAATTAGCTTGGAGTATAATATCAGTTTTCTTAGAAGAAAGAAGAAATATTTGAAAATATTTTCCTCGGAGTTCCAAACCAGAAACTGTTGTTTATATTTGTTTTGAAATAAATCCTAATAAATGGAAAAATAAGTTAAAGATTTGATCCAAACTATTTCTTGTTTATAATCACTCTATTTTTAATTGCATATTTAAATAATTAATATAATACTTGATATTAGGCATCAATACCAATACATTGCCCACTTTTAAAAGAGAATGTGTCATCTTTCCCAAAATTGTGTCCTTTATAGACTCAAGATTTACATCAGTA
This sequence comes from Tenodera sinensis, assembly GCA_030765045.1. Lineage (NCBI taxonomy): Eukaryota > Metazoa > Arthropoda > Insecta > Mantodea > Mantidae > Tenodera > Tenodera sinensis. The sequence goes on along the minus strand of CM060964.1, from coordinate 158,716,344 downwards.
CATACACATAGCAGTAAACTATCTATGTGCTTAATCTATCATGTAGCATCCAAATGCTATTGTTCAAGACATAATTAAATAGAATATAGGGTTTATAAATACAAAATGTTGGTGTTATGAAACATAGAGTGTGAAAATCTTTTTGAATAAAACGTTTCTCTTTCAGTTATATTGCTTTAATTGCTACGTTAATCTATATAAATCATTGTTATGTGTTCGAATTGAGAAAGAGGAGTAAAGATATAGTAGAAAGAAGGTGCAGTTGTCAATAAAAAAGGAGAAGGGAAAGGAAAAAAAAGAAAAGGAACCTTTAGACCTAATAAACACTTAAAGATTATCAATAAGTAGAAACTGGTGAAAAAGGCAAAATGAACAAATAAAATTCACAAGTTTCTAACCTAAAATTACCCGAAATGAACGTATAAGTTAACCTCATATTCGAGCACTCAAAAAATAAATTGTTCTTCCTCAACTTTCGAGCCTTACCCATTAGCTTTAAGGTTGCTGGCTGTTTTGATCAATAGTGTCCCACCTCTTAATTGATTGATTGATTTATTTATTTTTTATTTTCAAGTGGAGGAAAAATCCATTTACGGAGCCCCATGCACTGGGATGAAACAGAGGGGGACTGTAGGCCTCACCCGAAGGTACTACCCACTAAAAAACTTCCACCGGGAGAGAATTAAAGGTAGGATATCTGACGGTACCATGTAAAGCACCTGTGGATTCAGGGTGATGGTGTATTGGCCGGCCACTTGGGCCTAAGCCAGGAGAGAGTGGGTGCCAGGACGCAACCATGACCAAAGCCCTGATTACGCCCTTGGAAATTCATGGTGGTAGTGAAGGAAGTAGGAAGTTAGGTATTGAAGGATTTCTTGGTGCAGTTGTAGTGGCGGTGGATTGAGGCATCGCTTCCAATGGCGCCGGGCTGGACTGGCCAGCTGTGGTGGTGTGGTCTGGTCTGAGCATATGACTGGACTGGCCAGGCGAAGCAGTGTGATCTGGCTCGTCAGCTGCGGCATGGCAGCGGCTGCAGCTGGCAAAGCTGGCGTGGTTCTTCTAGTTAGTCGTTGGCGTCTTCCCATGTTATTAAGGAGATATTGCCAGCTCAAAGTCTCAAGGCGAAGTGAGCCGTGCCACCTTAACAGCGCATCACATTTCTCACTGTAGCGCATATCCTCCCAGCTTCGTTTTGAATGTAAAAATGAGTTATGTTTGTCATGGTCTTTGACCTGCGATTAAAAAATCTCAAAAATACGTACATACGTACAGCTTAGTTTCATTGAAGTGAAGTTATTAGTCTACATACTTTGTGATATTGGTGGAACATACAGAGACCTTACTTTTAGAAGGTTGAACGCTGAGAAGCCATGATAATGAATGGAAACGTCTGTGGCCCCTAATTTCTACCTGTACATACCGGCATGGAGCTCCTACTACTTAAAATACTGTAAAGAACTAACCCTCCACCAATCGCTAGCTACCAGCATGCGACACTTCACCATAAACAGATCTGACTTTATGAGTCTACCGCTGAAATAATTGTCAATGGCTTCCTGCTTTAGGCCACCCGCTTTCAACTTAACTTCAATTCAGGATAACTGTAATTGATTTCATGCAGTCCCAGGACAGTGGCCATCAAAGCTACATATGGCCACAGATCCCCATTTGGTCCTCGGATTCTTTGGAGTATGCTCTATCTGCCTGCTTGCTACCTCTCTGCTCTTTTCCCCCTCTGTCTGTCTACCCAATTCATTGTAACTAATTGTCCTTCACTCACTCATTCACACACTCACTCACACACACACACACGCACACAGACACTCACTCACTCGCTCACTCACACACACACACTCACACACGCACTCACACTCTCTCACACACACACACACACACACACACACACACACACACACACACACACACACACACTCACTCACTCATTCACACACACACACACACACTCATACACAGTCACTCATTCACACACTCATACACACTCACACACACACACTCACTCACTCATTCACACACTCACTTACATACTCACACACACACACTCACTCATTCACACACTCACAAACACATGCACGCACACACACACACTCACACACACATACACACACACTGACTCATTCACACATTCACACGCTCACACACACACACACACACACACACACACACACACACACACACACACACACTCACACACAGTCACTCATACACACTCACACACACACACACTCACTCACTCATTCACACACTCACACACACTCACTTACATACTCACACACACACTCACTCATTCACACACTCACACACACATGCACGCACACACACACACTCACACACACATACACACACACTGACTCATTCACACGCTCACACACACTCACACACACACACACACACACTCTCACACACACACACTCACACACACACATTCTCACACACTCACTCGCCCAGTCATTCCACTCACTTGCCCACTCAGTTGCTCACTTACTGAATGATTTACTGATTTATTATTTATTTATTGATTTACTGGATTTATTTGTTTGCTGGCGGGCTAGGTGGCTGGTTGGTTGGTGTTTTTATGTTCATTTTGTAATTTACGATGTTTGAAAAACATTTAATAACAAATATAGCTGGCAGTGCTGAAGCCAAAGTTCCTGTTTCATGTATGCAATAAAAATTTTGTTTAGATTAAGATAAAATGTATAATAATACTTCATGCACCGGGCAAGTAAAAAAGGTCTGAATGATGTATGCAATGTTTTGCCTGTCTACCTTGTGGGTGCTCATTGCCATCTGCTGCCATCATAGAAATGCCGGATTAAACCATACTTTTAAAGGCTTCACTTGGCAACTTTATGGAAGGAGATGCTGAAACTGGCCACCATTGTTGTCCATACATTTTTGGCACCTGTTTAGGAGACTATCCATCACTCGTCATAGTTCATGCTGAGAATAGCCTGGCAATTTCCTGGTGGATATTTTGTTTGAATTCTTCCAGGGTGTATGACTTTGTCCTGTACAATTTATTTGAAGTTACGCCAGAGATAGAAATCGTAGGTGGTTAGCTCGGGTACCACAAATCTCTACTAATAGTTATTCTGTCTTGAAGCACACTTTCAATTGTTCTCATCAAAAGATTGGCTGTATAAACTGTTGTAGAGTCTTGTTGAAAAAAAGCAAAATCACGCTCCATGTCCATTAATTCTCTAAAAAAGGGGGGGGGGGGGGGGGCGGCAAAATTGTATTTACGTATGTACGGGCGTTAACTGTTGACTCAAACAAAAATTGGCCCTATAGCTCAGAACCTATTATTGTTCATGAAGTACTCCTTCATGACGAAAAAATTGGTGTATGGTGCGCTATTAGCAGAGAAAGGTTTCTCAGAACTGCAACAAGCGATTTCTATCTCTGGAGTAACAAGTGTACAAGACAGATCCACACACTCTGGAAGAATTAAAACAAAATGTCCACCAGGAAATTGCCAGCAATTCTCAATGTAAACTACGGCAAATGATGGATAGTTTCCTAAACAGGTGCCAAAAATGTATGGACAACAACGGTGGCCAGTTTCAGCATTTCCTTTCATAAAGTTGGTAAGTAAGGCCTTAAAAAGTAGTTTTAAAAATGTTGTATGGCTTCATCTGCTCTTTTCTATGATATTGGGAGATGGCAAAAAGTGCTGGCATATATACTTATACAGTGATGGGAAAAGTACAACAAAAAAAAGTAACTGGGCTCAATTACAATTACCTAGCAAAAATCTTACTTAGGTAAATTACAAATTACTTTTTTAAAAAGTAATCAGTAAAATTAGAATTACAATTACTTTGCAAAATCATAGTCCTATTCTTTAGGACGCTAGAAACGATTATAACATTTTGCGGTAGTAAGAGTATTGCAGAAAGGATACATCTTACAGGCTTATTATGAGGAAAGGAAATCAAAAGTACTATTTAGATTAGAAGTTAGCCATTTAATGCTGAGTAATCTAGTGTAAGATACAAGTTGGCATGAAGGCGAAGGTCATATTGCATAAAACTTAGTCCTAAATATACACTGAATGAATTTTGTTCCCTAAAAAGGACAAAATATGAAAATATGAAAATATGCAAACATGCACGGAAAAAGTAGAATTATTTGGAACCTTAAACCCTGCAATGAATAATTACAGAATTGGAGGAATGTAACCAAAGTACTGCAATTGCATGGATAACTCAGGCTCTATTCATTAACCTTTGCATAGCATTTAAAGTGAGCTAGGGCGATTTATTATATTGCCCTACTTACATCCCTCATACCCAGGAAGCGGATGATGCCAGCATTATAACCAACTAAATCAAAATGTTTTAACCTAGCTCTTATCTTAAGAATTAAATTTACCATTCACTTTACAAAACAGTTGATGCCTAAAATTTCCAACACTGTCTTGTCCTCTTGGGCGACAGTACATCTTTGCACTTGCTAAACAAATGCTCTACAGGAGCACTTGAAGGCACACCTGTGTTCAATTTTAAGCACATCCCCAACAGTGTTGCATACTGCTGAAGTAACTTGATGTCTTTTGATATACTGGAGAGGTAAGAAACCACCTCATCCAGCACTGGTGAAGCTAAGTGAAGAAGTTACCCTCATCGTCACTCAGATCTCTTTCACTTTCAGTTTTGATAGATGGCAAAAGCCCCAGCCATTCCATGGGTGGAAACTGCTTCTTGCTTAAGCGTGCAAATGGCTTCCTCCTTTTCCTCTCCCTCCAGCCACGAAAACTTTAGAGCCGGAATTAAACCAGCTGCCACAATTAATTTCCTGTCTGTCATGGTAGAGGCAAATCTCCTGTTGACACCTTCAATTAGAGTCTGTGCCAAAGACCTGCAGTACACCAACCCAATGTCACCTGCTTTCTTCTTTAGCTCGCGCAATAGACATTTTACAGTGGGCAGTAAGTACCCCATGTACATATTCTTTTCTGCCTGTAATATGTTCAGGGCAACTGCTTTAGGTTTCATGACCTGAAATAAAATTTATCTTGATTAACTTCTGAGCTCCTCAACAACATGAAAAGAAATTAACAAATATGAACTGCATCTAAAGTGGTATGAATGAAAATCTTAACATAATATATTCCTTCAAGAATGTTAACTCTGCTGGTCGAAAGTGAGAAAGTCCAATTTTGTCTGTCAGCTCATCCAGCGTAGTCGTATCATGTTTCTCTATTTCAGAGAATAACACTGTCGTACATGCTATTCCATCTGGTAGCATTAGGTGTCGTAAGGTACTTCTGGAATGCTGAGTGAATGGAGTCTGCCACAACCGTGCTCCTTTGATTATTCCACTAAGCTTGACAGTGGCCAACGTGCAGTTTTCTTAAAAATAACTTCTCCCTCTGCCTTTTGACTGTCCTATTAAAGAATAAAAGCAATTGTAAAATTTCTGTAGGTAACCATAAAACCAACCTATTTTTTGAGTTTGGAAAAAGTGTGAAAGACCTTAGATACATTCGCTAGGTTTATCTAACATTTATAAAAAATTAGTTAATAATGTTTTTCTGGTAATTTTAGTTGCCCTTCAAACTGCAAACTGCATGGTAAAGCAAATATAATACAAAAAACAAACTTATGAGTCTACCGTACATACTTCTCTTGCTCTATATATATTTAAACATGTATCTTTGTCCATACTATGTCTGACGAAAGTACACACTTTTCAGGTGAGGGTACTGTTGTGTATTGGTGAGGTAAAAGCAGAACCTGCCATGTTATACACAGGGAATTGTGATGCAATATGGCTTATCGGCCATGTTTTTGCACTAGTTTACCCCACCTGCCATCTGCATTCATTCGACAGTTTATACTTCCTGATGCTTGATCACAATTGATACATGAATCATGTTCTAAGTTAAAAATATGTAAGCTAATAAGAATGAATGCAGACTTGGCCCTTTTTAATTTCTTATTTGATAAATACATAAACTCATGATTGTCTTGATTTCTGTCAAATTCAAAGTGTGTGCAGCACACCTATGGTGTGGGGGCAACGTATAGTGGAATTCTTGGACACCTTCATCGAGTATTGTTAACATTTCCACAAATTCCACAGATTCACTCTCTTCAGCAACATCATCCAGCTTTATCTCGAATATTCTGGAAAAAAGAACCAAGAAATTGAGAACTACCCATTGTACATTAGCATTCAAATATTAAACCAATCACAATTTAAATGAAGTACTTACTTGAAAGCTTTAACAAAGTTGCTGTCGTTATCTGTGATGTATGAGACCACCTAATTCTGGATATTAAAATCCTGGTGTACTCTCAAGAGCTGCGGTCAACATATCATACGTGTGGCGCCCCAAAAGTCTTACCACACTGACCATGGCGGATTTTCTTTCTAGTGTTTCAGTGCCAATCCAATGTGCAGTGACCACCAAAAAGGCCCTATTAAAATGAGTCCACCCATCTACAGTAGTGCAAATAGCACTTGCTTTTAGGAGCCCTGTGGTCAGCCTTTTTCTCAATGTATTGTTCTTTGATTCTGACTGAGAGTGTCTTCCGACACATTACTATCCAATTTGGAGCTAGCCCCTTTATTAACTTTGTGAAAGAATCTTTTTCCACTATTGAAAAGGGTTATATGGTACTGCAGACGAACTCTGCCATAAGTTTGTCAACCGTATTTTGACTGGCAACCACCTATTTGTGGTGAATGACAGTGCCGGTTGCTTTTTTCTTTCTTCCCCATTTTCACATTTACTTGCCTTTCTTTTCTTGGACTGCTGCAACAAGTGCTCCATTTCAGAAACGTTTGCTGGATGAACCCTCTGCAATTATAAAACATTTCCAAAAGTTAAACCTATATGTTGATTAAATTATAGTTTTAAAATAATTTCACTGTACCTCTCCAGAGCACCTACTGTACCTCTCCAGCTGACCATGCAGAAGCAGAGTACATAAACAACTTACTGCTGTGCATCCTAACCTAATATCGGATTTATGTTTTACCCTCATATTTAAAGATTTTAATTGCTTATCTCAACATTTTTGTCACATTTGCTATTTATAATTATTGTTTATCTGAAGAAGACATTTTCTTAGTTAAATGCACAATTTGTCTGTGCAACATGTCCACATTTCCATGTGCAATTGAAATCCATTTGAGTACACATTTTGAATTGAATACTGGATGGAAGTGTAAACCCAAATCGATTAGAAATCTTGGATCCTCCTCTTAAAAGAGGGATCAGATCAACTTTTGTTGCATGGAAACATTTACCATGCTGAAATCTATTTGAGTACACCAAAGACAACTTTATTTCTCATTAAATCTACTCGTTCATTAAACTAAATATAAAAACAGACAGGAGTGTGTTTAAGAAGGAAGCAAATGGTGGAAACGTATAGTATACTTTCATCTGAGTGATGAAAATGGGCTTGAGTAGTTCCAGTCAAACATGTACTGGAAGATTGAGGTTAATTGGAGTAATCCATATTAACTGAATGCATCGCTTTTTTTTTTTTTTTTTATCATACTAATGCCACATTGGTAAGTGTAGGGCATTTGTACCTGGCCATCCATGCGAAACAACAAAGTCCTGGCCCATCCGTATCCAAATCGGTTTCAATCCAGATTGAATTTATCACGGAACTGCGGACTGCATTCAGTGAACTCAAATCTATTTCAATTCCCACTGGAAACGTAATAATAGATTCAGTGGGCAAATATGCTTAGGAAACAAATGTTTCTGTTCCATTTAAATTAAAATACCATGATCCCTAAATACCTATAATTTACCAATGCAAATAGGCAAGTTTTCAAATTAGATAAAGCACATGTTGCTTAAAAATACCACTCCACATGCTGAAGATCATTCTGAAGCTAAATTGTGGGAATCCCAAACTGTGAATTATATCCACCAAAAGATGCACAAGATATTTGTTGTTGTTGTTGTTGTTGTTGTTGTTGTTGTTGTTGTTGTTGTTGTTGTTGTTGTTGTTGTTGTTGTTGTTGTTGTTGTTGTTGTTGTTGTTGTTAGCTATTGCTGGATTTCTGACAATGAAGTCATTAATCCTCTTGCTCTCCAATATTTTTCATTGATGATATTGAAGAGAGCAATAGCAGTAATAGTAACCGCTTTTTAGAGAGCACCATATTTTTATGTTTTGGCGGTCACATTACTCTCTCACAACCCCCACAATGTCTGGAGGACCACTCCTGTCATTTGTTTACGGGTCTCACCGACCTGACCGGGAGAATTATCAAAATAAATTCACTGACCATATCCTCTGATTACCAATCAGAGGACGTATTACATGCCATGACAGGTCAGCATGTTAGGGGTTAAGATTTTATAGAGAAATTAGAGAAATGGAGAGGTTGGAAAAATAAAGACTCCCTAGCCCTCGGGAACCCTAATAGCATCGGGGTCGGAAGAGAACAAGAGATGACCAAGGTAAGGTCAGATAGAAAAGTTATAGTGAGGAGCAAAACACCAGTAAGTGGAAGTAATGTTCTGCTCAGCTTGGGTACCTTGTGGTCGCTATTCACATATTCCCTAGACGGAGACCCCTGAGTAATAGATATGTAATATAGCTATCAGTTATACAACACACTGAATCAATCCAGGAAAATAGGCATATATTAAATATAATTATTGATTGTCTAAAGATATTTAACAGTAATTAATCTGTTAATGTACTTACCATTATATGCTTCCTCAAATTTGAAGTGGTACTCCACGCAGATTTTAGTATCTTGTTTCCAAAACAAAGTATGCACATCACACTCATGTTGTCCTTATTCTGAGGGTCAACTAATTGAAAATATTTATTTAAGTACGGAAATGGAAACACCCTATTGTCTTCCATGCTTGAAGTTGATTCTTGAGAATCCATCGTTAGGGTTCAAACTTATAGTATCACATGCGAGATGATCTGAAAAGTATAATACAACTGACTAGAATGACACCAAATACAGAAAAGAATGCTTTCATGCTCAGTAGCAGCTTTGGTAAACCTACGAGATGAGTCATTCATGTACTGGTATGCAGTGCTTCACTGTAGCCAACTTGCCAAACTCTCAATTTACACAGTTTTATGAGGAATTGTTAGAAATTTAATGATTACAATGTAATTTCAAAGAGTAAATTACGAGTAAAAATTACATTTTTCAAAATGTAATGATTAGGAGTGAAAATTACACAAAAAGTAATTGTTACAGTAATCGGAGTATTTTTACTCAATTACTTCCCAACCCTGCAAATCTTGTATTCACTTGGAATGGCAATTCTACAGATGTGGCCAATTCCTTAATGTCTGCATTCTTCTGAAGACTAAACTCAAGTTTGTCTTTGGCAAAGTCGTCTAACTGCTCCCTCACGGAAGTAAAAATATTCCACTGTTTCTCCTGTTCCAAACCGTCTTCTTCTCTTAGTTTCATAACCGCAGTGAGATACTTGTAACTATGGACACAATATAGTTCTGTCTGCAAATTATGTATTTTTTCCAGTAACAGAAGTTGCTGTGCCTTGGAAATTGCACCTGCATCGGCTGGATCCAAAGAAAGCACAAACTCTTTAATTTTGTCAAAATTGTCACACAACATAGCAGCACACTTGATCAAAGATCCCCAGCGAATAATGACTGGGAAATTTGGAAGGGGCAGGCCAGTGGTTTCCTTGTGGACCACAACATGATTCGGAGCTTTCAGCAGAATCTTCTTCAGGGCAGAGATGAACTGATTTGTAATGTCGTATTCGTTCCTTATAGATTCACAAGCCCTGTGAAGGGCATGAACCAAGCATGTCACATGCTTCAACTTAGGAAATAAAGGGTTCAACTGGTTAACAAGTGAAACCATGTATGGAGCCTGATCTGTAACTACTAAAAGAAGTTTTTCAAACTTGATACCAGCAGGCCAGAGTTTTTAACAAAAATCCATAATTTATTGCATTATGTACTGGCATTGGCTTTCTGCAGCTCATACATGTTTAACGGCATGGGTTTAATTTTCTCCGCTGCTAAGGGAAAAACTAAAATGTTCAGAACATATTGCTCCATTGAGTCTATGGTTTCATCCACAATGATTCCCACATCACAATGAGACACTTTCTCCTTGATTCTTTGTATGGTTTCTTGGTAAACAGGCTCAATGTAGTTTCTTCCTAAAGTACTCTCATTTGGCATTGACATCTTTGTGTATTTTTCAAGAAAGCCCTTGAAGGCTGGATGGATCACCTTATTGAGAGGAATCCCTGCTTGTGTAGGAGCTGCACACAACTCGATATTGATTTCCTTAAAATTTTGGCTTTTTGAAGAACTCTGTTGAAACGCATTTCGTAATAGAGGCTGGCGCAATTTGTTTGCCTGAAGAGTCTTGTTCATTTGATGCTTAGAACTAGAAATGTGCTGTTTGATGCGATCTCACTGGTGTTTTTCATTAACGAAATTGCTGAATCGCAAATAGTACATCGAATCACAGTTCCATCTATGTCTATGAAATCTTGTTTGAATTTCTGAGCCAGAACAATAAGTTGTGCAATGGACACCTTTGGCATGGTAAAATCTAGTAATATACTCGTTTAGTAATGTAACAAAGGACTAACATCAGTTCACTTGCTAACTCAATGTGACTGTTACACAACTCATTCACTTGCTGTCCACACTCTTATATAACATTGGTACAATTACCAGAATGTTCTAATTCATGCTGGAACTGCAGTCACAGTGATTTCTAGTAGCTTCAAGCAGAACCTAGTCAATTCTTTTAACTACACGTTTATGGTTACTGCTGTTTCTACGTGACCTTGGAATCCGCTCAAACAGATGACGTCTGTCACAGCAACAAACTCACATTCACAAACAGTAGGCTACTGATTCTGGTGAAATTAAAAGGATAGAATGATATACAATGACAATGCGTCAGTGTCAGTTGCATTATTGCGGTCTGCATTATAGTGGTAAAGTAAGAGAAGGAGGATTTGTCCTACACACTTATTTTCCATTGTTGTAGGTGTGCTTTCAACTCCTGCACAGCATTTACTGAAAGAGTTAGGCTTACTCTACATGCTCACAGCAAGCTGAGGAGATGTTAATTAAAAGTTAAATATTTTATATTGATTAAAATCACATAGAATAAAATGGAACGAAACTTGAAGGAAAAAAGGGGGAAAAGGGGATTATGGACATGGTTGGGGGTAAAAGGATAAAGATACCCAAAAAGGGGAAAAGGTGCATAAAGTAATGCCTCTTTTGGCAACTAGAAACAAAACTTCACACTGTGGTATCTTTCCGAAGAGCTTAAATTTACCCTAAGAAAAGGGTGCATATCTAAAAATCCTAACCCTGGTTATTACATAAAACATTACATACAGATGCCAGAGAGGTTTTTAATGGTGTTGGCATAAGTGCAATGATTGAGTCATTGAAACTTCAGAAGTATTGACATCTGGAAAGGATACCTCTTTTATGCACAAAAAAAATGTGAAAATATCTTTTTTTTTATTTTGTATTCTCCTATTTTACTATGCACTAATAAAGCTCAAAATAAAGCACATGTTAAAAAAGAGAAATACAAGGATTGGTGCAGGTTGGTGTTAATTTTCCAGCTTGCAAGCAACTGTAAAGTTACTTTGGGCAGAACAGAAACGAATATGTTTTTATTAGCCTACTTAGATATTACATTGAGTTGTGCACATCTCCCATTGTTTCAGGTGGAGTTAAATATTACTTGTGGCTATACACTGGTCAGCAGTTTGCACCATAGGGGCGTAGGTACAATCGTGAAAGGGGGGGAAGGAATTGAAGAGAAGAGACCATTAAAGATTTGAAGAACTATAACATTTATGGATCAATAAATTATACATTTGTTAACAGGAATGATTAATCAGTATAGCAAACCTTTAAACAGAAATGGAAGCTGAAACACACAATAGAAATACAGGTGAAAACAAAACCAATTTACATAACCCCATTCAACTCCCCCTCAAAGCGAGGAGTTGGGCAGTCTTCGGGCCTATCTGAAAGCGCCTAAATGATTTGCATGGATATCCTACGGGCTACAAGAATTACTTGTTACAAGATTACATTTAATTCATCCGCATTAGAAGCACCTCCCAGGAAGTAACAGTCAGGAAGCCAATCTGTAATACACGGCCTGAGCCTTAGTTAAAACAAAACAACGGGACCACTTACTCTTCACGCCAAGAAAGGAGCACACCAACTGACTGTCCCTACAGCAGTGAGACTGAGAGGAAACCCAAAGAAAAAACACTAGCCCATCCCAGCGGGAAAAACAAGAGTCGCGAAACAAAAGGAGGTGCCTCAATAAAACAAAGCAAGTGCGATCAGCACAAGTTGTTCTAAAATGAGAGTTATAGAAGAACTTTAGTGTTGTGACATTTAACAAATGGGCCTTAATCTGCAAGATGCTTGGGAAATTAAACAGTAAACATCAAAAGGGGAAGCACTATTAACAGTGAAGTACAATGAAGAACAGTGAACACTCAACATACCTGGAAAGTTCAGAGTGCTTTTGCAAACTCTGCTCTTTCAATTACCACAGTTTATGAAGATTTCAAGATTTCAGATAGGGAAAAATGGCCCTAAAAGACAAGGAGTACACAAAGTGTTCAACAAAACTTATGATCAAAGAAAACATACTTCAATATGAAGCCCAGTGAAAACTGATTTGCAAGTGACTTACAGTGATATAGAAAAGTCCTCAAACATGTTCATGCCACCGGACTCTGTAATGATAAACAAACATCTTTGTGTAAGGAACCTGTGTTGCTGCTAGATACCTCACAACCTGATTGAAGTGGGAAATAGAGAAATATGGTATCAAGAAATGGTTTATGATTTCAGCAGTAAGAGCTCCTGACATTTGCATGATATAATCACAGGTGATAAAAGCAGGATATACCAACTGATATGATATGACCCAGGATTAAAGAGGTAGCTTTAAATCTGAATCTTTCCAAATTATGATCCTCCACTGAAAGTGAAGAGATGCTAGAGTCTAGGACAGATGTGACTGTCAGTTTCTTCTTTGAATGTGGCCATGTTGCAATCTTTTCAGTTGAAGAACAAAACACTTACTGCTAAATAGTACACCACAGTCTGCCTCCTCCAAGAGAAAAGTGAGAGAGATCAGACCAAATTCTGGGTTATGAGAAATTTGTTGCACCATGACAGTTCCTTTGCACACACTCCATTGAAAACAGTGGTGCTCTTTCATGGATCTAAAGTAAAATTTTTAACTACCCTCATGCAACCTAGTTATGGACCAATATGACCTTTTTTGATTAGCAACAATAGTGTATAAGTTGAAGAACAAATGCTGAAGAGGGTACTGCATCTTATCAAGAAAAAGTTACTAACACCCATAAGTAACATGATGAGGCTAATTCCATTATTGGTTTTGCAGGATGTACATTTGAGTGGGAAGAGTACCTTAAAGCAAATACAAATCAGTGGCAGTCACAGCATTTCATTTAACAGAATCTTGAAATTTTATTGTTGAGCCTTGCATTCATTGCTTACACATTTGTAAAAATATTTTTAAATTGTAAGATTTCTTATAGCTTTGTAGACAATGTCCTTAAAAAGCACAAAGTTGTTCCATATTTACAAAAATGTTAGCTATTGCTTAGAAAAGTAATTATATACAATTAATAGTGTTCTAACTTCCATAACATTGATCCATTAAAGCTCTATCATTTTGATGATTAGGAGGAGTAACTGAACCCTGGGATATTTTACCCTATTTTATAAAAAGAAGTGTAAACATATTGCAAAATAAGTAGGTATCAAAAGTCCATGGAGCTCTCACCTAGCTCTTATAAAATAATATTTTGTTGTTTAATGACGCTGTCAGTTGCCAGGATCATATCAATGTTGCTGGTGTGCCAAAATTTCATCCTGTAGGAGTTCTTTTACATGCCAGCAAATCTACTGACATGGAGCTGTCATTTTAAACACACTTAAAAACCATCGGTCTGGGCTTGATTTGCTTCATTGTTGTGTTGCATCTTTACTTGCTCACACACAACAATGAAAATCATGCTACATACATCTTTGAGGTAATCTTCAATGTTTAGTTTTGTTTTGCTTAGCCATTATAAGAGTTCATAACTGCACCATGACTTTACGGACACAATGTATAATGTAACACATTCTCTTAATGAAATTGTATTAAACTGATTTTAAATTGTTCTTATATCTAGCTATAAATACTGTCACTGATGACCAAGTAGTTGAGCGCCCTTAAACCAAAAAATATAAATCCTGGGTCTACAATAGTCTGTAATAGCTGCAGTAAAGTGGAGATATTTCTTTAAAACCTTGTTAGGCCTCTCTCGTATCTTTTCCTACAGATTTGTGGCTAGCCAAACATTTTTGGTACAGTTTCCTTCAGTTGCTTATCTTACTAGTTAAAGTGGTGGCGTTTCCTTGCATGTACATATTCAAATTCAGGAAGCCACAGAATACACTGAACTTTCCTTTCACTGTCCACATCTTGTGTAAAGTGCTATTTTACTGCAGTTATTACAGACTATTGTAGACCCATAGGATTTGATTTTACAATACTGATGCTTAATGAGATAATTGTGTTTAACAATGAGGCCACATACCATGCATTTATCATCATAATATCAGCATATGGGTTTATCAACATCCACATGCCTACATTGAGTAAGAGCCCTAAGGTGTACAAATGGAAGCCACATTGAAGTGCACTGAACAGGAAGGCAAACTTAGACAGCTTTTCTTTCATTTTGTGAAGGTCTTTTTATCTTGTTTCGTTGAATTTCTGTAACCGGTCAAAACTGTACCATGACTTTATGGACAACTGTATTTCAGTATACAAATTTATTATTTTCAATAATTGAGGGCTTCTTGGAGGTCTGGTAGGCCCCAGTGTGCTTGCTAGTGTTGACACTGCAAACATTCAGAAAGTATAGGTTATTTAGAAGGCATGATGAAAAAGTAAACTTGTTTTATTTGTTACTAGAATTACATATAAATACAAAAGTGATATTTTCTGACAGAACATGTTAATGAGTATGTGTATGTGTGTCTAATGCATAGGAGTTAACAACAGTCATTTTCCTTCTAGGCCTCCCAGTATATTGAAGTGATATCTTGATGATTTTGAAGAGTTGTAGGTACATTCTGCCAGATGCTCAATGTCCATTTCAACTTGTTCAGAGTACAATAAATAATTTGGTGATGGCAGTATTCCAATCTTATGAAGATGTTTACCCAACTAGTCATGTTCAATAATTAGCTGAAACATAGCAACAGCAATTTTTCTGCGTAAATCAGGAACTAAGGTACTGTCTTCCACAAATTTCTTCAACTGACAATAATACCTTAGGTTATATTAACTTACATTTTTAGTGAAGTTTGTTTATTATAATCTCTTTTAGTGATTCAAAAGAAAATGTTCTTTATTGTTTTTTGGTTGAACTTTGGACCCCTGCTAATGTGTCAGACTTCTCATTCCCTGGTGTGTCACAATGTGCTGGAATCCATTGCAAAACAATTTGTTTGTCAAGTCTGTATCTGTTGAACCATGTTATGGATTTTTTTATTTTTTTATCTTTTTGCATCTTAGTGCAAGATGTTGACATTATTTCTTGAATTGCAGTTCCTGAAACAGATTAGATAACAATATTGTTGCAGTGTTGTAATCAAGTACATAAGTTTTAAAGTGCAGTAGAAATAACTTCAAACTCCCTATGAAAATATGCAGTACCTTTTTCCAAATTTTTCTAAAAAGAGAAAAATTTACAAGTCCGATCACCTCCAGATCCTTCATTACTGTTACAAAGAGAACCATCTGTATAGATGTGAATCCAATTATTATATAGGTAATATGTATGAAGAGTTTCTAAAGTAAGGGGTTTTGCTTTCAATGGAGATGCATCATTCTTGTATACTTCTGGATTTAAATTTAAATCATCATCCTCGCCACCACCACTGCCAGTTCCAGGCATGTAGTGGGCCGTGTCAGGCAGATGGCATTGATGACTGTGCATGGTAACTGCTGTTCTTGGCGCTGGGTGGTGTCTGGTGGCCCTTGTCTTCCGTCGAGGGGGGGATGGGACGCTTTGTGCGATACCTATCCGGACTCGCAGTGTGATGCTGGCTGCTTGGCGGGGCCTTGCACTGGGATGAAGGCATCTCAGCACTGGTTAGGGACTTCCACATGTCTCTGATGGGCCTGTCCAGCTGCGGGTCTGATAGCACCTCTTCGGTTCCCTCATTCATCCCTGCCTCCTGACATTGGCAGCCACAACAGATCTGTGTAGGTCGACGTGAGCAAGGTGTCCCCCTCTGTATCTGTACCCCTTACCTTTTACATTTGATACTACTGAGCAACAATATCAGTATATTGCAGAGAACATACACATGGCTGCTATAGAAACTCTAGGGAATTGTTGGTATAAGGAGATTAAAAAAGATGTAGACGAGAAAAGAAATAAGGATATTAAATAGTTGAATACTAAAAATGTGTCAGATAAAATAGGATACAAGAAAACTCACGCTACTCTAAGAAGAAAGGTGGCAGAAGAAAAGAATGAATATAGAAAACATAATTGTCAAAGAATTCATTTACATCCGATGAAGAGGTGTTCCAAAGCTTGGAGAATTTTAAAAAAATTAAGAAATACAGGATATAGTAAAATAAATATTCAGGGAATTCCCTTAAATCAGTCATGTCAACAGACGCTACTGGTGGCAAGAGCTCTCCAAATGCAATGGTGGCATGCTCTCCAACCTTCAGCGCACCAAGTGACTGTACAACGAACTTGCTTGACCCTGCAAGGTACACTGAACCTAGAGGTAATTGCTGCACTGAACTTGGACTAAATGTAGCCATGGCTCTGTCAAAACCTACTATGTCTTCTTCTGTTTCTAATATTAAATATTTAAGAGTATGAAAGCGTAGTGGCAAACGAGATGACTCATTTAATGGAGTGTTAAAAGGACTCATTTATAAAGTAAGTTTCATAATACAAAAGTATATTATAATGCTCAGTAGTACATATTTCCTTATGTTTACTTATATTGTGGTATTCTGTCAAATAACAACCCATTCAGTTTTGTGATAATTGTGTACTTCTTTTAGGATGTGAACAACAGATGTTCATCTGATGCAAGTTGTAAGAGCTTCTGATAAATAAGCTTATTTAACAGCTAAAGAGTGTCATCCATTTACAGATGGTGAGTTTGTGAAGAAGTGTATTGCAGTTGCCGTAAAATAACATTTCCCCTGCAGAGGTATCAAAGTATGATTCACTTACTTTGTCCTGGAACACCATTGTCAGTAGAATTGAGAATAAAGAATCCAATTTGGATTATCAGCTGGCAAAGATTTCACATGAACTTCTTTAGTATTCACTTGCATTAGATGACAGTAAGGATTTCAGTGACAATGAACAGTTGTGTTTTTATGCAAGGGATAACAAAGCAATTTGAAATAGTTCAAGAATTTTTAGACTTAATGCCTACGAAAGGCACAACAACAGGGCAAGATATTTATGACTGTATTAAAGAAATGATAAATAGGAGAGAGTTGTCACTGCATAATATCATATCTGTAGTTACTGATGGTGCTCCAGCTATGGTTGGAGATGCAAAGGGTTTTGTAGGACGGTTGAAATCAACATTGAAATCAATTAATGTAACTCACTTCAATCCAGTCCACTGTCTTATTCACCAGGAAGCACTCTGTGCTAAAAGTGTACCAATGAAAAGTGTAGTTGACACGGTCATGAAACTCACAAATTTCTTATGGTCAAATGCCCTCAATCACTGCCAGTTTAGAGAATTTTGAATTGCTCTTGACACGGACTATACAGACGTACCATATTATTGCACAGCCCATTGGTTCAGTCGGGGCAAAGTGCTGGAAAGCTCTTTTAATTTGAGAGAGAGTATAGTATTATTCTTACGAGAAAAGGATAAATGTATCACAGAAATTGAAAACCCATAATTAATAGCTAATTTAGCTTTCCTAACAGATCTATGTTTGTGGATTGAACAGTTGAATAGTGATAATTTATTACACTTTCCCAAGTTAAAATCATTAATGAATGGGGCTGAAGTATATACCCTTGAAGATTATATAATTGTATTGAAGCATCTGCAGAGTTTGTTTTACACATGTTATGTTGATATACAAAAAATGGAAAAATATTTTGTATCTTTGACATGCCCCTTTCAGCAAATGTTAACGAGATTGAAGGTATAGCAACTCAAATATAACTAATCAACATGAGATGTAACTGTCAATTTACTGAAAAATGCAACACTCTCAGTACTGTAAAATTCTACAAAAGCCTTCTTGATTCACACTTTCCAAATCTTATAAACAATGTTGTGAAAATAATAGCTATGTTCAGCAGCACTTACATGTGTGAGCAGGCATTTTCCATAATGAAGTTGCTGAAAAATCAGCACAGGTCTTGGATCAGTGACGATAATCTGCATAACAGTTTACGCAAGCCAATAACCAACATCCCAATTTTAAAGAATTAGCAGACTCACATGGAAAGAAGAAAATAAAGAAGTAAAGTTTTCAGTGACAACAGTGCAACTGCTGCAGTGCAACAACCACTCTCCATTGCTGCTTCATACTCCCAGTGCACTTAACCCAACTTCATAGCACCAACATTGACATGACTGCTTTAAATGAACGGAAACTGCATTTTAGTAAATTATTGGCTGAAGATCACAAGGAATATCTAAGTAAAAGTGATGTGAAAGAGGATGATCAAAATACAAGCAATATACAATTAGACATTGAGACAGTAGAAGTAGCAATTGCTAGTTTGAAAATTGGAACTGCATGTGGTGAAAGAGGAGAACAGACAGAATTAACTAAATATGGAACAAAGAA